>CM035413.1:181179863-181656084 GCA_020310875.1 Ceratopteris richardii
CATGTGGGAATCACCATCCACATATTCCAAGAATGAAACTAGCAAATAAAATATCAAATCAATGGTCATATGCTGATAGAATAGTCAACCAAGCTGACAAATGGGTATGCAATTGAGGCTCTAACGTGGATCACGTACCTGCAACGAAAAACAAGACTACAAGTACAAGCCAAGGATCCAAATAATCTCTCACAAAACCTATGAAATATAGAAAAAATCATGTATCAAAGTGGCATAAAATAGAATATAACCACAATCCCACTATACATGAACTGACAAAACCAAGATCTCAATATAAGACGATATGGCATAAACTGAACCACAATGTCATTTCACATGTCAAACCTTGACATAAGTCACTCTACTCTCATATGGAGGAGCATCCACATAGATTGTATATAGTCAATACCTTCAAGGTCTAACCTTGCACACTAAAAAAATCTCTCTAATGCAATTCCTAAAGCAAAATGAACTTTTGAAATCAATTAGGGTTTCTACATGACAATATGTTGCTCTTAATTTTGTGATTTCAAAGTTCATAACCTCTAAATATCAAAATTTCCTCATTCTAAAACTTGGAGAAAATTTTCTTAGTTACGCATTAGTGCTTAGAACACCTCAATCGGAGATATGTAGCTCAAGATACAAGCATCTACTATAATTCTCATCTTCACTTGCAGC
This sequence comes from Ceratopteris richardii, assembly GCA_020310875.1. NCBI lineage: Eukaryota > Viridiplantae > Streptophyta > Polypodiopsida > Polypodiales > Pteridaceae > Ceratopteris > Ceratopteris richardii. The sequence goes on from CM035413.1 coordinate 181,180,545, forward strand.
ACTATTTCTCTATATTTTGTGTTTTCAACAACCTATGTTCCAAATACAGACTATGTTCTTCAAAAAAATTATGGATGATTTTCAAGCTACACAAAGCAATTGGAAACACTTCAATCTGACCTCTAGAACTCAAGTTACAACCAAAATGTTGACCTACTATCCAAGTGATCATAGATTCAACTTCTACATCTCTCAGTTTTTTAAATTTTCATTGGAGTAAAATTTCAAAGTAGACATTGCACCACACACACACATACACACACACATAGACACACACACTTACACACACACTTACACACACACACACACACACATCCACACACATTTACACACACACATCCACACACATTTACACACACACATACACATGCATACAGACACATATATATAGATACACACACATACATGCATATGCATACATAATGCACATGCTTACCTGCATACACACACATACACACGCATACACACATAGACCCACACACACACACATAGACACATACACACACATATATGCATACACACACACACATAGAGAGACATACACACACATACACATACATGCATACATAATGCATATGCATACATACATACTTACATGCATACACACACATACACACACACATATGCATACATAATGCACATGCATATGCATAGATGCATGCATACACATACACACACATAGACACATACACACACATATGCATACATATGCATACATAATGCACATGCATATGCATAGATACATGCATCCACATACACACACATAGACACATACACACACATATGTTGGTGCAAGACAATCAACAATTGAAGTTTTGATGAAGGAATGAAGTCAAGGATTGAAGAAAAGATCAGACACAAAATTTGATGCTAATGTTTTGGTCAGTTCTCCTTCCACAGTGTAAATTTTTGAGCAAATAAGAACTTGTTCTTTAAGTTGGAAGGTAAGCTACCTATGGCTAAAAGCATTTGAATAAACGGGTTGTACTTTGGGAGAAGCATGTTTTAAAAGTTGCAGGTGTCAAAGTCAATTGTAAGGAATTGTTTAGATCATTTCTCAATAGCTACTGAGTCTTTTGAGGTGATTTAACTTGGAGAAGGTGCACAAACTATAGGAAAAACCGTGTGCAAAGTTTTATAAAAAACTTTACACATTTGATCAATCAATGAGTGAGTTATGTGCATCAGATTTTCTGAGTAGTTACTCTCTTCACAGTTTGTTGAAGATTTTGGTAATTGAGTATTGATCCTCCAAATTGGTAAAGGTTTTGAGTTATTCTTGATATAGAGGTGCTCTAACTTCAAGGATAGCTTGTTCTTTTGGAGATTAACACTCTCCATCAGTGGTATCAAAGCAGGAATCATCAAAACTGAAGAAAGGAGGACCCCGACTACTGCAGTCATAAAGAATTCAACACTTGAAGGTTCAAAAGGTGAAAGTTTGAAGTAAAAGCCTAAGAAGGAGGTCTGAAGCTATCAAGAAGATCAGAAGGAATTTCATTCAAAGTAAAGGTACACTTATTCTTTATAAAGGTTGAAGAATTTAATACACAAGAAAGGATGGGAGATTCTCTTCAGATAGAGAAACGCAGGTGAAGAAGAAAAGCCACAATTCAGAGATCCTAGTGTTCCAACTAGGGATGAACTATCAAATTTGAAGACTTGGATAAAGAAAGATGCTCAAGCAAGGAGCATTATCTACATGGGAGTTAATGACTACTTGCTACCTCACATTAGAGGTCTTGAAAGTTCAAGTGATATATGGAATGCTTTGGAGGAGCATTTCTGTGAAGAGAGATGGTGGATGCAATCCAAAGATGAGTAGGTGCCGCTACAACCAGCTTCACACCAGCCAACTGAGACTTCAGAGTTGATTATTAGACCCTTTGAGCTTCCTAAATCCACCAAAATATCAGCCAAGTACTTTGGAACATGTATCCCAAAAGTTTAAGTCAAGACAGGCTAGTTGCGAAATGACTAGCTCCCAAAACTTGCTATTTTTGGACATACACCTGCTGGAAAAAATGAACAGTGCTCTCAACCTGGAAGGAATTAGAAAAATTCCTTTTGGGCATAGCAAATAGACTTAGCAAGCTTCCTATTCCAAGTTAAAACACTTCAAATGATGGACTGAGCACTGAGAACAAGTTTCATCAAGTTCTGGAACATTCCCACAATTCTCGGGGCTCTGCAGAGATAGACCAGTAAGCAGTAAAATGCAGATATCTCCAAAAGTATAAATCCAATGACCTTGAAAATGTATAGGTAGAAACTAGACAGTGAGAGCTATCCAACGCACTTTAAAACACTGAAAAAGGTTCAGTAAAACTCGAGATATGACCTTCTGAAGTTACTACTCTGAGTGAGTATAGCAGAGAACAAAACAGAGAGGTAGATGATAATAAATGTATAGATTCACATATGATTACAACCACATTGGCAATGAATCTTTGCACAATGGGAGTAGAATGATAGAGCTATGGAGTAAGCTCTTCAATCTCTACAAAATGACATGAAGTGGTCACGTACAAGGCTTGCTAATCGCCTCTTCCTTCTTGCTCCTTTTATAGCAATTCTTGGAGGGAGTTTTGAATTCGAATTCGAATGGCTCCACCTAAAAGTGATCCCCAAAGTTAGGAGAGATTCCCTCAGCTCAAAAATTCGTGATTTTGGTAGTTGGAGCCACGAATTTGCTTTTACATCATGGATGAGGTAAGCCATCCTTTTACTTTTTTCTTTTTCCATTTACAAGAGATAAAATGTACTCTTTTACAAGAGGTGTTCACATGACTACTCATGTGACTTACAAATGAGGATAATATCAAGCATATCAAGCATGTAGGCTTGGGCAAAATGCACCAACAGCTCCCCCTCAAGCCTAACATGCTTGGCCTCCAAATAAGTCTTCAATTGTCCTTGATTTCCTGCAAGCCAATCATCAACTTGAATCTACTTAACTTCGTACCATCAAGAGCTTTCGTCAACATGTCTGCACATTGCATATCTGTAGAAACATAGGATAGTTGAATATCCTTGCTCAATAGCTTCTCCCTTACATAATGGTAGTGGACTTCAATATGCTTGGTTCTAGCATGGTATACCGGATTAGCTGCTAGATGTAGTGAGCTTGTGTTGTCACCAAAGATGTGAGGTGTTGAAGAATGAAGTCCAAGATCTGTGTACAAAGATTTTAACCACATGATTTCTTGAGTTGCATTAGCCAAACCTCTATATTCAGCTTCAGTAGAAGATAATGCCACGGTTGGTTGCTTCTTCGATGACCAAGAAATGATTTTTGAACCTGCAAATGATATATACCCTGATGTGCTTCTTCTATCATCTTTAGATCCGGCCCAATCTGCATCTGAGTAGACCTTTAGCTCAATATCTGAAGTATATGAATAGAACAAACCTTTATTCATGGTCCCCTTTAGGTACTTGAGGACTCGCTTGGCCGCTTCCATATGTGGTCTTCTCGGCTTATGCATAAACTGACTCAATATGCTAACACTATAGCATATATCCACCCTTGTGAGTGTTGCATAGTTCAAACTTCCAACCAAGCTTTGATAGCTTGTGATGTCTTCAATTGGCTCTCCTTCATAAGCACTAAGCTTATGATTTTGCTCCATAGGTGTACCTGCACACTTGGTATTTTCCATCTTGAACTTGACGAGCATGTCATGGACATACTTCCTTTGTGTGATGTATATACCTGAATCTGTGTAGATCAACTCCAATCCAAGAAAATAAGTGAGTGGTCCGAGGTCACTTATTTTGAACTCCTCCTTCATTTGACTCTTTACCTGTTTGATTCCTTCAAGATCATTGCCTGTGATAATAATATCATCAACATACACACATAAATAGATCACTTCAGATCCATTCCTCTTTATGAACAAAGAGGTATCCGCCTTGCTAGCTTTGAATCCTTGGTCCTGCAAATAAGTAACCAATCTGAAATTCCAAGCTCTTGGAGCTTGCTTCAATCCATACAAAGCTTTCTTTAGTTTGCATACATAGTTAGGATGATGTGCATCCTCATATCCAGGAGGTTGTGCCATATACACTTCCTCAGAAATCCATCCATTCAAGAAGGCATTCTTTACATCAAGTTGATAAAGATTCCAATTTCTAGATGCAGCAAGACTTATGAGAACCCTAATTGTAGGCATTTTTGCAACAGGAGAGAAAGTCTCCTCATAATCAATACCATGGGTTTGAGCAAACCCTTTAGCAACTAACCTTGCTTTGTGTCTATTTATACTTCCATCTGGATTCCTCTTGATTTTGTATATCCATCGAGATCCGATTATCTTCATAGATGGCTTGTTAGGTACAAGCTCCCAAGTGTCATTCTCCTTCAAGGCTTCCATTTCTTCATCCATTGCATCTCTCCAAGCTTTCTTGCTTTGTGCTTCTTCGAATGTGGTAGGTTCTTCATTGGTTGAATCCTTTGCAATGTAGATTGAGTGCTTGGTGACCAAAGAAGTATCATAACCAAACCTCTCTGGTTTCTTCTTCTCCCTCGAAGACCTTCTAAGTGGTTGATGTGAGCTCTCGGGTCCATATGTAGCATCTTGCATCTTTGCTTTACCTTTGTTCTTCCATAGCTTTAGTCTTTCCAAGTCTTCTAGGTCAATCTCCGAATCACTTTCTTCAATCTGCTTTGGCTCCTTTGGTTGAAGTGATGGAAAATCTTCATCCAAGTCATATGGCAGCTTCACTTTCCTGTCATCATCAAACCATGATTTGTTTTCATCAAAAATTACATCTCTACTCACAGAAAATCCTTTATTGGTTGGATTGTACAATCTATATCCTTTTTGGTTTTGATCATAACCAATGAATACACACTTCTCTGCCTTGGGATCCAATTTCCCTCTTACTTGAGAAGGAATGTGAGCATAGGCTAAGCATCCAAAGATTTTACAATGCTCTAGACTAGGTCTTCTTCCATTCCACACTTCATATGGAGTGGTTCCATCTAGTGACTTAGATGGAAGTCTATTTATGAGATATGTGGCTGTCGACACAGCCTCTGCCCATAGGTAGTTCGGCAATCCCTTTTCATTGAGCATGGACCTTGCAGCTTCGACGATAGCTCTATTCCTCCTCTCTGCTACACCATTGAGTTCAGGTGTATACCTTGTAGTGACTTCCCTTTTAATGCCTCTTTCATGCAAGAAGGCATCAAATTCAAAAGAGAAGTATTCTCCTCCACCATCTGATCTGAGTCGTTTCAAAGTCCTACCTGTTTGGTTTTCAACAAGAGCAATATACTTCTTAAAGCAATTAAACACTTCATCCTTGTGCTTCATGAAAAACAGAATGGTCCACCTGCTACAATCATCTATGAAAGACACATAATATCTTGAGCCTGATATAGATGGCTCCTTACTTGGACCCCACACATCCGTGTGCACTAGATCCAAAGGATTTTGATACATATATCCTTTCTTATTGAAAGGTTGTCTATGAGCCTTGCCGAGTTGACAAGCTTCACACTTATAAATCATGTGTTGCCTTGTGATATTAGGCAAACCAAGTACACTTTGGTCCCTGCAAATCTGTTTGAGTGTCCTCTCACCAATGTGAGCAAGCCTTTTGTGCCATATCTCCAACTCTGTTAGAGTTTGAGATCCATAGCTAAACAAAGCTATGTTCTTTGTATCTTCCACTTCAAAAGTGAAAAGCCTTCCTGTCTTTTCTCCTTTGGCAATCCTTCGAAAGCCTTGCCTTGCGTCTTCAACATATGCTCCAAATCGATTGAATCTAACCTGCAATCCTTTTTCAACAATCTGTCCAACACTTATTAAATTTTTGGTAATTGTAGGGACATACAAGACTTTGCTTAAGAGGTTCATATTCCCATCTGATGTCTTCACATTACCTATCTTCTCCACTGAGTGCTTTGTGTCATCTCCTGTCTGCACTTCATGCTTGTTATGAGGATCTTCCAAATCAGAAAGTAAAGCCACATTTCCTGCTACATGGTTCGAGCATCCCGAATCAATGTAAAATATGTGATCATCATCCTTACCCTTCTTTGTTGATAGATTCATAATCAATAATGAATCTTCTTGACTTTGGTCCTCTGCATAGTTATTGTAATCTCTTCTTCCTCTATGGCCACTTTGATAGTTGTTGTTGTTGTTGTAATTGTTGTTGTAGTAGTTGTTGTTGTTGTAGCCTCCATTGTACCTGCCTCTATTTGATCCATAGCCACCTCTATTGAATCCTCTTCCTCTTGAGTTCCTTGGATTCCTGAAACATTCTTCAGTAGTATGGTTAGATAAGCCACATATGTTGCAAGGTTGAGATGATTGGAATCTCCCCCTGCCTTGCTTTCCACCTCTGCCTCTTCCTCTAGCTCTTCCTCTACCTGCAAAGTTTGCTTGGAAAGAGCTTCCTTCATCTTCATTCTTCCTATTCTTTGACTTGTCCTTGACCTTAGCTTTATCAGAATATAAGGCAGAAGTTTGATTACCTCTTGAGGACTCACCACCTTTGCTAATCTTTGCTTCATGAGTGAAGAGTTGGCCCATGAGTGTGTTGAGGTCGGGTACATGCATATCCATGTATAAATCCATGGCTGTTGTGAATGACTCCCACTTGTCGTCTGCTTTGATTCCATTCATGATTTGTCTTATGATTTGCTCCTCTTCAATTACCTCTCCAATGCTTCCAAGTTGGTCGGAAATCTCCTTCATCTTTGTGACATAATCAGTCACATTTTGCTTCGGGCTTTTCTTCATTGTTGTGAACTCCATCCACAATTGGTTCTTCCTTGCTCGAGTGTTGGAAGAGAAGAAAGAAGCAAGTGCATTCCAGGTTTCTCTTGATGTCTTGCATCCCTTGACATGAGGTAAAAGAAAATCAGAGATTGAGTTTAGAATATAGGACCTTGCAAGTGCATCCTTCGAACACCAATTCGAAAGTCCTTCCACTTCTTCATGTGATGGTTGCCCTTTGTTCCTCATGGTTGGCATTGCTTCATCTCCGGATATGAATCCATATAGATTCCTTCCTTGAAGGTAAGCCTCCATCCTTAGAGACCATGCCGGGTAGTTGTTTCGATCCAATTTGTCAATTGTTGATGGAAATCCATCTCCCATGTTGCTTGACTATGCTCTGATACCACTGTGAAGAGAGATGGTGGATGCAATCCAAAGATGAGTAGGTGCCGCTACAACCAGCTTCACACCAGCCAACTGAGACTTCAGAGTTGATTATTAGACCCTTTGAGCTTCCTAAATCCACCAAAATATCAGCCAAGTACTTTGGAACATGTATCCCAAAAGTTTAAGTCAAGACAGGCTAGTTGCGAAATGACTAGCTCCCAAAACTTGCTATTTTTGGACATACACCTGCTGGAAAAAATGAACAGTGCTCTCAACCTGGAAGGAATTAGAAACATTCCTTTTGGGCATAGCAAATAGATTTAGCAAGCTTCCTATTCCAAGTTAAAACACTTCAAATGATGGACTGAGCACTGAGAACAAGTTTCATCAAGTTCTGGAACATTCCCACAATTCTCGGGGCTCTGCAGAGATAGACCAGTAAGCAGTAAAATGCAGATATCTCCAAAAGTATAAATCCAATGACCTTGAAAATTTATAGGTAGAAACTAGACAGTGAGAGCTATCCAACGCACTTTAAAACACTGAAAAAGGTTCAGTAAAACTCGAGCTATGACCTTCTGAAGTTACTGCTCTGAGTGAGTATAGCAGAGAACAAAACAGAGAGTAGATGATAATAAATGTATAGATTCACATATGATTACAACCACATTGGCAATGAATCTTTGCACAATGGGAGTAGAATGATAGAGCTATGGAGTAAGCTCTTCAATCTCTACAAAATGACATGAAGTGGTCACGTACAAGGCTTGCTAATCGCCTCTTCCTTCTTGCTCCTTTTATAGCAATTCTTGGAGGGAGTTTTGAATTCGAATTCGAATGGCTCCACCTAAAAGTGATCCCCAAAGTTAGGAGAGATTCCCTCAGCTCAAAAATTCGTGATTTTGGTAGTTGGAGCCACGAATTTGCTTTTACATCATGGATGAGGTAAGCCATCCTTTTACTTTTTTCTTTTTCCATTTACAAGAGATAAAATGTACTCTTTTACAAGAGGTGTTCACATGACTACTCATGTGACTTACAAATGAGGATAATATCAAGCATATCAAGCATGTAGGCTTGGGCAAAATGCACCAACAATTTCCAAAATACCACAAAGTCAAGGAAGACATCTTTGTGGGTAGAGTTTACCACATTCAAGAAGAAAGCCTCTCAATCCATCTTTGATTATGTAACAAGGATGAAGGACATTGCAGATGCATTAGGAGCAGTTGATGAAGATATTGAGGAGGATACATTGGTAAGGCAAACCCTCACAGGTTTGAGAGGTGATGACAAATGGAAGCCATTCATTTTGTCTACTGAATTGTCACTAGATCATTTTACTCCTGATTTAAATCAGTTGCTAGGACACATGTTAACTTTTGAGCAGGATGTCAAAGGTGAAAGTGATAAGAGTGCAGGTAAAGAAATATATTCAAAGGATAAGAAGAAGAATAGCAAAGGGAAGCAACAAGCAAATGAAGATGAAGGTAAAACTAGCCAAGCTAACTTCCTAAGAGGAAGAGGAGGTGGCAAAGGTAGAGGAAGAGGTAATGGCAATAAAGATGGAGCCAAAGCTTGCTGGATTTGTGGTAAGACAAATCATTTAGCTCATGATTGTTGGCATAATACTCAGAATAATGATGGATATAACCAGAACTTTAATTCAAGAGGAAAAGGTGGCAGAAATCAAAGAGGAAATTTCAGAGGTAGAGGTAGTAGAGGTTACTTTGGAAGAAATGCAGGTAGAGGTTTCCAAAGTCAGTCCTACAACAATACCTACTACAATTATGCTTCAAATCAGAAGGAGGATTCAACCTTGATAATGAATGCAACTTGTGAAAGGCAAAGTGAAGACCAAAGAGTCTTCTACATATACTTAGGGTGTAGCAATCACCTGAGTGGCAACATAGCTTTGATGACTGGTTTGGAGAATAAGGTAACTAATCATGTAGTTCAAACAAGTACAATACAAATCATAATCTAAAGTCAATTGGATTAGTGAAGGCTAGAGATGGAGGTAGTCTTTTGAGTAAGGTTTTGTATGTTCCTACAATTCCAAAGAATCTGATAAGTGTAGGACAAATTGTTGAAAAAGGTTATGAAGTAAGGGTCACTAATGAAGGAGTTTTTGTGGAAGACCCTAGCAATGGGTATAAACAAATTGTTTCAAGGAAGAAAGAAGGAAGACTCTTCACATTGAAGATTCAAGGTAATGTTGGTCATGCCTTGTTCACTTATGGAGGACATAAGATCTCTCAGCTAGATCTTTGGCACAAAAGGCTTGGACATTTCAATGAAAGAGGTATTAAGGATATGGTTAACAATGGTTCAGTGCTTGGATTGCCTAATGTTGCAGGTCAACATATGACATACAGATGTGAGGCATGTCAATTAGGTAAGGCACATAAACAATCTTATTCTAAGCATGGTTTTATGTATTCATAGAAGCTTGAATTGGTACACACAGATGTGTGGGGACCATCAAAGGATTTCAGTATAAATGGTTCAAGATAGTATGTGATTTATGTTGATGATGCTACCAGGTGGATCACAATATATGTGATTAAAGATAAATCAGAGGTAGTACATTCAAACATTATCATGTGTATGCAGAAAGAATTACATGTCAAAAGTTGAAGAGACTAAGGTGAGATGGAGGGGGAGAGTATTTCTCTAATGAGTTCACTGATTACTTGTGGAATGCAGGTATAAAAAGGGAAGTTACTTGCAGGTACTCTCCTCAACAAAATGGTGTAGCAAAAAGAAGAAATAGAACTCTTGTTGAATTTGCAAGATCCATGATGAAGGAGAAAAATTGTCCCAACTATTTGTGGGCTGAGGCTGTAAATACAGTTACATATTTGGTCAATAGATTACCATGTAAATCTTTGCAGGGTATGACACCATATGAGGCATGGTGGGGTTTAGAGACCTACCCTAGATCATTACAAAGTGTTTGGTTGTTTAGCCTATGCATATGTTCCATCTCTATTAAGGCACAAATTGGAACCTAAAGTTGAAAAGTATGTGTTCATTGGATATGATGATAAGCAGATGGGATATAGGTTGTGGAGTCCATCCACAAAACAATTCCGTGTATCAAAGGATGTTACATTTGATGAGCAAGGTACTTGGTATGTAGGTACAATCAATATTCATGCAGATGATGAAGAAGTTGTGAATCAGAAGAAAGGTAAATCAAAGGATCAAATATTTGATGAAGAAGAGAACAATGAAGTGCAGGTTGAAGTTGAAGAAGTGCCAAGGTTTGATCCAGAATGTGATGAACCAGAAACCTCAAGAAGTGGAGAACTCAGAAGGTCATCAAGACACAAATGGCAACCTACAAGGTATAGCTATGACACTTCTTTTTTGGCTACTAAAGATTATGCTTATATGATAAGAGCAGATGAAGACCCTTCTACATATGAAGAGGCAAAAGTTAAGGAAAATTGGGAGAAAGCTATGCAAGAAGAGTATGATGCATTGATGGAGAATGAGACATGGGATTTAGTTCCTAAACCAAATAGTCAGAAGATCATTGGATGCAAATGGGTCTACAAAGAGGTATGCAGATGGAAGTGTGTCTAGGTATAAAGCTAGACTTGTTGTGAAAGGGTTTTCTCAGACATATGGTATAGATTATGATGAGACCTATAGTCCTGTGGCAAAGATGATAACCATCAGGACACTCATAGCCATTGTTGCATATAAAGGTTGGAAATTATGTCAATTAGATGTGAAGAATGCTTTTCTAAATGGTTATATTTCAGATGATATTTTCATGGAGCAACCACAAGGATTGAGAGATGAAAGGTATCCAAATCATGTATGTAAGCTCAGGAGAGCTTTGTATGGTTTGAAGCAGGCCCCAAGGGCATGGAATTATAGACTTGTGAAGTTCTTGAAGGAAGTTGGTTTTCAAGTATCTAAAGCAGATAGTAGTTTGCTTGTTAAAGCAAGTGATGATGGGTTCATTTACATGTGCATATGTTGATGACATAATTCTTACAGGTACAGATGAGAAGGGCATACAAATTCTAAAGAAGCAAATGGAGAAAGAGTTCAAGATTAGTGACTTGGGAGACTTGTCATATTTCTTGGGCATGGAGATCGCATACACTCAACATGGAGTGTATGTAACTCAAGAAAGGTATTTGAAAAAATTGTTGATCAAGTTTAAAATGGAAGATTGTAGGGTAGCACCTACTCTAATGGAAGTAAATCACAAATTGAGCAGATATGGAGGAGAAGAATTCAAGGACATGAAGCTATACCAAAGTTTGGTTGGTAGTCTGATCTATGCTACATTAACTAGGCTTGACTTGTCATATGTACTAGGAGTGTTGTCTCAATTCATGCATTGTCCTAGGAAAGAACATTGGGTTGCAGGACAAAGGGTGTTGAGGTACATTAAGGGTACACTCAAAGAAGGTTTGTATTATGGTTTTACATCAGATACAAACATCAAGATATATAGTGATGCAGATTGGGCAGGTAATCCTGATGATAGGAGATCAACATATGGATACTTGTGTTATGTGGGAGATAAGTTAATCTCTTGGTGTTCTAAGAATCAACACACAATTACTTTATCATCTACAGAAGCAGAGTATAAAGGTATGGTTGAAGCTGCAAAGGAAGTCATATGGCTAAAGACTCTCATGAAGAGTTTTGACATCATTCAGAGTACACCCACTATTCATGGAGACAACATGAGCGCATTGTATTTAGCTGCTAATCCTGTTTTTCATGCCAAGACCAAACACATTGAGATTCATTATCATTTTCTAAGAGAGAAGGTGATGGAGATTGAAGTCATACATACTTCGACAAAAGATCAGATAGCTTATATGTTAACCAAAAGCTTGGATGGACCAAAGCTAAAGAGATTCAAAGACATGGCAGTTATAAAGAAGATAGAGAAAACCTCAATTGATGATTGAGAGGGAGATGTTGGTGCAAGACAATCAACAGTTGAAGTTTTGATGAAGGATTGAAGTCAAGGATTGAAGAAAAGATCAATTTATGAAGCATGAAGAAAGTACATGTTCATAAGATGAAGACTTGTATACATATGTACATTAATTTAGAGCTAGCTCACTTATATCTTTTGTTTGGTTATGAGCTTGTACATATTTGCCAATATATACAAGTAAAAATGTCACGGAAAATATGAGAGAGTTGAGAGAAAAAGAATTTAAAAGAATTAGAAGTCATTAGGCACTTTAGAAGTGAAGTAGATCACTCTCTCATCCAGATGTAAACATTTCCTGAATAGAAGAAAAGTTGCGCCCGATATTTCTGAGAGTTCTCCTTCTGTGTTGAATCTTTTGTGAAATGCTTTTGCACAAGTCTAGGTCTATAGTTGATTGACCTCTATACAATTTTTTAGCTTCTAATTGTGATCAGGTTGAGAGAATTGAGTGTAGGAACATTTACATGTGTAAATGTGAAGAAGTGAAGTTGCAGTAGGCACAAAATTCGATGCTAATGTTTTCGTCATTTCTCCTTCCACAATGTAAATTTTTGAGCAAGCAAGCACTCATTCTTTAAGTTTGAAGGTAAGCTACCTATGGCTAAAAGCATTTGGATAAAATAGGTTGTGGTTTGGGAGAACCATGCTTTAAAAGTTACAGGTGTCAAAGTCGATTGTAAGGAACTAGAGTTTTAGACATAGGTGAATTGTTTAGATCATTTCTCAAGGTTTACTGAGTCTTTTGAGGTGATTTAAAAATCACTTGGAGAAGGTGCGCAAACTATAGACGACACCTTGTGCAAAGTTTTATTTAAAACTTTACACATTTGGTCAATCAATGAGTGAGTTATGTGCAGCAGACTTTTTGAGTAGTTACTCTCTTCACAGTTTGTTCAAGATTTTGGTAATTGAGTATTGATCCTCCAAATTGGTAAAGGTTTTGAGTTATTCTTGATATAGAGGTGCTCTAACTTCAAGGATAGCTTGTTCTTTTGGAGATTAACACTCTCCATCAACATATACACACAGATTTACACACACATACACATGCATACACACACATACACACATAGACACACACACACACATACACACATAATGCATATGCATATGCATACATACATAATTACATGCATACACACACATGCACATACATGCATACATATGCACACACACACACACATAGAGAGACATACCCACACACACATACACACACATGCATACATATGCATACATAATGCACATGCATATGCATACATACATGCTTACATGCATACACACACATACATGTACACACATACACACACACACATAGAGAGAAACACACACACATACACACATATATATGCATACACACACACATAAAGAGACATACACACACATACACATACATGTATACATATGCATACATACTGCATATGCATATGCATACATAATGCATATGCATATGCATACATGCATACACAGACACACACACATATACACACACATACACACACACACACGTGTGCATACATATGCATACATAATGCACATGCATATGCATAGATATATGCTTACATGCATACACATACACACATAGACACATACACACACATAGATACATACACACATATACACACAGATTTACACACACACATAGACACACACACACATACACAGGCACACTTACACATGCATACACACAGACATACGAGACACACACACACTTACACACATAGACACACACACATACACACATACAAACTTACACACACAGAGATACACACACACATATATACAAAAACACATACACACATAGACACATACAGACTTACACACACACATACACACATCCACACACATTTACACACACACACACACACATGCACATGTATATAGACATGTATATACTCTCATAGAGACACACATATATACACACACACATAGACACATACACACTTACACAGACACATACACACATCCACACACATTTACAAACATACATATACATGCATAGACACATATATATAGATACACATGTATATACACATAGACACACACACACATCAAACACACACACATACACACACATATATGCATAGATAGACACATAGAGACATACACACATATATATGCATACACACACATAGAGACACATACACACACATACACACACATACACATGCATGCATACATATGCATATGCACACATACATACTTATATGCATGCACACACACATACACACACATGCATACATTTGCATACATAATGCACATGCATATGCATACACACACTCACATATACACATACATAAACATATACACACATACATATGTACACATATATATATTGATTTCTAACCCATTTTGTTTTATATGTACAGGTATTATGGATCCTAGTAGAGAGAGAAAGGCAAAACTCACTCTCATAAAAAGTCTTATGAGATCAAGAGTTCCGCCTGATACTCTAGGGATCATCTTGCATGAGTACTCAGAGATGGCTGATAATGAGCTGGATTATACGATCCACATGCTTACCCAGCGATCAGAGAAGGGCTCTTCTGTAGCTCCACATGCAGGAAGACAACTATCTGCTCATAGGTATGTTTTTTTTTCATAAATTGTTTTAATGATATTATAACACATATTTTTATTTATTTTTATCTATCTATTTTCAGGACACATATACCACCTCCAGGTCATGATAGCAGAGCACAGGTGCCTACGAGGACATGCATAGGCACCTTAGGGCTAGAGTGCGATATAGAACCAGAGGGAAACATTGTGTACATAGGGAATGGATTGGAGTTCAAGAGAAGAATGCAAGCATTATGCGACTCTTACCTAAGCCTTGTCCACTTATAATGGAATAAGTATAAATTTTACATATAAATTGAAATAAATATCTTATGTTTTATTTACATAATTTTTTTTATTTTTGTAGTGAGCATGATGAGAGGGATAAAAAATACGTACTTAGTTCACTTGAGACAGATTTTGGGATAGGAGCGTCACATAAGTGGTGTCTAAAAGAGATGCGGACACTTATTGTTGGAAAGATGGATGGATGCACCAAGAGACTGAGTAGGTACTGCTAAGCCTGCTTTGTACCAGCCCTCTTTTGCTTCAGAGTTAATACCTAGACCTCCTTAGCTTTCCAGTGACACCATAAAATGTCCTATGTACTTTGGAAATGATGTGTGTAATGATTGAATCAAAACAGATAACTTTGGAAGTCATAAACTCAAAAAGACCTTCTATTTATGTCTTGACACCTGCTGGGTATTTTGCTCAGTATGACCAGCACAATAGGAATTGGAAAACTTCCTTTTAGGGGTATCTAACTAGCTTAGTAAGCTACCTATTCCAAGTGGAATGATGTAAAATAATAAACTATGCTAAGAGAAATCAATTTCGCAAGTTAAGTTATACCCCCGACTTTTTAGGACTGTAGTAGAAAATGACCAGAGATCACCTCGACACAGATTTCTCCAAAATGGCTGAATATAATGTCTTAAAATTTTGGTAGCATGTATATTACTTCAAGCTGAATCCAACAAATTTGAATCACTGAATTTGGTGAAGAATTGACCGAGATATGCCCTTGACAAGTTGATAGACTTTTGAGTAGACTAACAGAGAACTCAGAGATGGACAATGTGAATGTATGTATTAATGAACATTTGTATACAACTCCATTGGCATGAATATCATTGCCAAATGGTGTAGAGAGGTGTGAGCTAGAGTGTAGACCTCACACACACGCAAAAATCAGTAATGCTAGGCTCGCGAGTGCTCTGTCTTACCCGCAACTTTTCATGTCCATTTTTATAAGAGATGGGTAAAAGTTTGAATTCAAATTCAAACTTTTGGCTCCCTATGATCAAGCTCCTAAATGCTTGGAGATATTCTTTCAATCAAACAACTAATTTTCCACGAATCCTTTTGGTAGGTGATTACAAGAGATTCCAAGTCAATTTGACTTTTACAATGATGTAAAGTGGTAATTAACCACTACCATATGTTCCTATGCTTCTTCATGTATGTATAAACTTCAATGCA
The DNA here is from genome assembly GCA_020310875.1 of Ceratopteris richardii. NCBI lineage: Eukaryota > Viridiplantae > Streptophyta > Polypodiopsida > Polypodiales > Pteridaceae > Ceratopteris > Ceratopteris richardii. The sequence continues at coordinate 181,196,694 of CM035413.1, forward strand.
TCCTTTGAGCCAAATGTGTAGGCTTGTAATTTACACCAACAGCTCCCCTTCAAGCCAAACATTTTGGCTTAAGTCTTCATCTTCAATCTTCAAGTATATCCTGCAATCCAATCATGGATTTGAACCTGCAAAGTTTGGCTCCATCCAAAGCTTTAGTCAACAAATCTGCACATTGCATGTTGGTTGATACATAGGTTAGTTGAATGTCCTTGCTTATCAATTTCTCTCTCACGTAATGGTAATGGACCTCTATATGTTTGGTCCTAGCATGATAAACAGGATTAGCTGCAAGGTGAAGAGAACTTGTATTATCTCCAAAGATAATTGGTGACCTAGTGTATAATCCCAATTTTGTATACAAAAGCTTAATCCATATTGCTTCTTGTGTGGCATTAGCTAGTCCTCTATACTCTGCCTCTGTAGAAGACAAAGCAACAGTAGGTTGCTTCTTTGAAGACCATGAAATTGGTTTGTCACCTGCAAAATAAATATATCCAGAAGTGCTCCTCGTATCATCCTTGCATCCTGCCCAATCTGCATCTGAATAAATTTTGATATCAATATCTGAAGTGTAAGGGAAATACAAACCATGGTTCTGTGTTCCCTTGAGATACTTGAGGATTCTCTTGGCAACCTCTAAGTGAGGTATCCTTGGCTTGTGCATAAATTGACTTAGCACACTAACTCCATATGCAATATCTATCCTTGTTAAGGTAGCATAGTTCAAACTACCCACCATACTTTGATAGCCTGTAATGTCATTGACTTCATCACCTTCATGGGCACTTAGTTTTAGGTTTACCTCCATTGGAGTGCTTGCTACTTTGGCATCGTGCAAGTGAAACTTCTTCAACATGTCCTGTATATACTTTATTTGAGTGATGTATATCCCTGAATTAGTGTAGACTAATTCAAGTCCCAAAAAATACTTCAATAGACCAAGATCATTGATCTTGAACTCCATCATTTGACTTTTGATATATCTGATTCCATTGACATCATTACCTGTAATGATGATGTCATCAACATAAACACAAAGGTATATTACCTCTGAATTACTTCTCTTGATCAAGAGAGAAGTATCTGCCTTGCTCATGACAAATCCTTGGTCTTGGAGGTATGTAGTTAATGTATAATTCCATGCCCTAGGTGCCTGCTTCAATCCATATAAAGCCTTTTTTAATTTGCAAACGTATGTTACCTTCTTAGGGTCCTCATAGCCAGGAGGTTGTGACATATATACCTCCTCTGAAATCCATCCATTCAAGAAAGCATTCTTGACATCCAATTGGTACATATTCCAATTTTTTGATGCAGCCACACTTACCAACACTCTGATGGTTGGCATCTTGGCCACAAGTGAGAATGTCTCCTCATAGTCAATGCCTTGGGTTTGTGCAAAACCTTTGGCTACCAATCTGGCTTTGTACCTATTAATTGTGCCATCAGAATTTCTTTTAAGCTTATAGATCCATCTGGATCCTATTACCTTCATTGAGTCCTTCTTAGGTACTAACTCCCATGTGTCACTCTCCTTGAGTGCTTCAATCTCCTCATCCATAGCTTCTTTCCATTCTGATTTGGTTATTGCTTCTTCATATGACCCTCGTTGTTCATTTGACAAATCTTTGGCAAGATAAATAGAATGTTTAGTAACAAAAGATGTATCATACCCATATCTGATAGGTTTCTTGCTTTCTCTTTGTGATCTTCTAAATGGTTGAGTTGAAGATTCAGGTATGTCTTCAAGCTTCTTCATCTTCATTTTGCCTTTGGATTTCCATGCTTTGAATTCTTCAAGGTTGATAGTATCTTCATCATCTGAACTTGAGGCTTCATTCTGAGTAGGTTCCTCCTTTGTAAGACTTGGAAATTCCTCTTCCAAATCATAGGGTAACTTGACCTTCCTGCATTCATTCTCATACCAAGAATCATTTTCATCAAAGACAACATCTCTGCTGACCATGAATCCCTTATTGATGGGATTATAAAACCTATAACCTTTTTTATTTAAATCAATACCCAATAAAGATGCATTTTTCAGCCTTTGGGTCTAGCTTACCTCTTATCTGAGAAGGAATGTGTACATATGCTACACATCCAAATATTTTGCAATTGTCAAGTTAGGGTCTCTTACCATGCCATGCTTCATAGGGTGTCATGCCATCAAGAGACTTAGATGGTAACCTGTTTATGAGGTAAGTGGCAGTGGAAACACTCTCTGCCCATAGATAGTTAGGTAACCTTTTCTCATTAAGCATAGATCTAGCTGTCTCAACAATTAATCTATTTCTTCTCTCAGCTACCCCATTCTGTTCAGGAGAATACCTTGTGGTGATCTCTCTTTTGATGCCTTGTCCTGCAACAAGTTTTCAAATTCATTGGAGAAGTACTCACCTCCTCCATCTGACCTTAGCCTCTTCAAATTCCTTCCTGTCTAGTTTTCAACCAATGCAAGATATTTTTTAAAGCAATTATGAACGGAAGAATAGGTCACTCATGGAGATGGCGAGTTGTATGGTCAAGAGTCAGGCTTTACCACATAGTTTTTGGCTTGAGGCTGTCATGTGTGTAGCATATGTACTTAACAGGTGTCCCACTAAAGCGCTGCAGTCTATCACTTCATATGAGGCTTGGCATGACCGCAAGCCATCTGTTGCTCATCTGTGTGTTTTTGGTTGTTTGGCATATGCACTAGTGCCTGAACAACATCGCAGAAAATTGGATGATAAGGTAGTAAAATGTATTTTTGTTGGGTATAGTTCTGAAAGTAAAGGCTATCGTCTGTATCATCCACAGACTAAACGAATTCTGGTTAGCCATGATTTTGTCTTTGTAGAAGATGCTATTCAGCCATTGCTTTCATGTACTAAGGAGACATCTGTTAGCTCCAAAGACATGTATGATACTTTGATGCCTCTTTTTACAAGTGGACAGTCTAGTGATGGTCCTAATGAGGCAACTTCTCAGCCTTTGCACGTTTCATATGATGATGCAGATCATTCCATTTCTGATGCAGATTTACATGATGCACTTGCTGATGAGAGAGCTGATATTGAGCAGGCAAAAACTATGCCAATATGGCTGGTGCAGACTTTGCGTGACGGCAAATTAGATGCACCTTTGTCATATCGTACTCGTTCAGGCTCTCATAATGCCTCCTTTGCATCAGATTGCTATGCTATGGATGCGTCTAGTCTCTGTGATGAGAATGAGCCTGTTTCTTTTGATGAATCACAAAATTCAGAAAATAGGATGGCTGCTATGCAATCTGAATATGATGCTATAATGAAGAATGTTACATGTTCTTTATGTGACTTGCCTCCTGGCAAGAAGACCATTGGCACTAAGTAGGTATACAAGATAAAGCATAAACCTGATGGTACAGTTGACAGGTATAAGGCTAGGCTTGTTGCAAAGGGTTATGCGCAGGAAAGAGGCATTGATTTTGATGAAACCTTTGCACCTACATGCCGTATGACTACTGTTCGGAGTATTTGTGCACTTGCAGCCCATGATGGTTGGAATGTGCATCCGTTGGACATTAAAACTGCATTTCTGAATGGTGACTTGCATGAAGAAGTGTATGTTTTTCAGCCCCGTGGCTTTGTGGAGAAAGGGCATGAAAACCAGGTGTGCAAGTTAAAGAAGGCATTATATGGTTTAAAGCAAGCACCACATGCTTGGTGTTAAACGCTCTTTATTCTTCTAACTGTGAGAAGTGCATTTAAGCGATTCTTGGGTTCTTGGGAGTGGAAGGGGTCTGTTAGACACAGGCCCTGTACTTAGTTCCCAAACTCACTACTCACACCCAGCAATATACTAATGCTGAGAGCTCTATCAAAAATCTACTGTACTTAGACATTACCGTTCACAGTCTTAGCTCAACCACGTGTACCGAATATGCTAAGATGCTATGTTGCATCTGCGCATAACTTACTGAACATATCAGAACAAGAGTATTCGTTCAACCTTCACAGAATGGATACCACACTCCGTCCAATATCCGAAGACACAGAAAATCCCAGTGTTCAGATACACCGTACTGAAGTATGCAACCCAAGAAATCTTTATTGTAGCTTAAACTTTGCCGTATGGAACCTGAACCTAGATACTACAGAAAACTTAAGACAACACGGATACCAGAAGAGTTACCACGACTGCACAGACTTCACCACCTATTTGCAGAACATTTCAAGAAAAGAAACAACCCGATGCGCGAACTAGCTGAGACTCACAACCGCCATGGATACCATCAGACAACCGATAAGCCGAAACACAGATACACACAAAATACTCAGAAAGCCTCCAAGATACTCTGGATTACTCAACTCGACACACAGTAACGCTACAGACCAATCACCCAAATAGACAGTCTGGTGATCCATCACGAAACCGTCACTGGCGTGTCTTTCTTTGATTTATATAACTTTTTTACAAACTGTTTGTAACAATTTTTCACTCGTGCGAACAAGATTCAGTTATACATTTCCAATCCGGCGGCCGCTAACACTCTGGCACGCACGGTGGACTCGAACCCGCAGGTTTTACAAAACTATTGCTCATCTATAATGCCTTCTAAGTACATATTTCTAGCTAATCTAAATGTTAAAAGTCAAGCTTCAAGCTACAAATTCGTGGGGAATCTTTTATGGACATGTGGAGCAATCAAAGGAAGCCAAAAGCCACGAGATTCCATCAAGAAAAGTCACTCAACCACTCCCCAAGTCATCTCAACTAATTCCTCCAAGTTAGGAGGCTGATTTGGAAAGGTAGTTCCTAGATTTTAGGGGCACACTTCTCACTATAAAAGGAGCATGTATCCCGACTTCTTTTGGGCCATCTTCTTGGAGTTTTAGCTCATGTAAAGTGAGCACTAAGTGCTGGAGTTGTGATAAGCAAGCCCCTTGCTTAAGCAACCCCTTTGCTTGCTTGTTTGTTTTCTTTTAGTAGGCATATCTATGTGTGTGCGCAGGCAGTGTTGCAACTCTCTACCCCTGAGTTGTTAGCATTGGTTCTCCCTCATATGGTATCCATTTGATGTAATTCTTGTCTCATTGGATAGCTATTAGAGTCTATTTTATGCTTACCAATTCTCTGGAGCATTCTCTGAGTAATCTGGGAGCAACATTCATTTTAGTGAAGTTGTGTGATTGATATCTCTCTCTTTGTGTAGGCTCTGTTGGAAATATTTTGCTCTCTGTTGTAAGGGCTGGTTCTCCTTCTCTATGTATCCATTTGCTATGATTTTGGTGTCATTGGGTAGCTATTAGAGTGCTCTAAAGTTTACTCAAGTTTGAGATTCATTCTCTGTATAATCTCTGAGAAAAGTTTGCTGGAGTGAAGTGAGGTCTCTGCTTGACTAGCAGTTGTGAGCATTCAACTAGCTCATGTTGTAGACATTGTTTCTCTTTGTGTAAGCATACATTTCAAGTGAAATTTGTTTTGTTGGAAAGCCCTTGGTGTCTACTACAGGTCTACAAAAGCTCACTGGAGTTCTCTGCATAAGCTCTGAGTAAGAGCATTTTTGGTGTCCAGAGGTCAAAGAAGGATACTTGTGGAGGTCATTCGCGCTTCATCGTTGCTTAGGGGTTGAGATACTTCCCCCATCAGTGGTATCAGAGCATTTGGGCATCTTGGAGGCATCACATACAAGCACAAAGACCTCTTTGAGTTGGTGGTTGAAGATTTGCATCAACAAAAGCTTTTTGGAGGTAGCTCACATCAAGGGGGAGCTATTCTACTCAAAGTTTCAAAGAGCACAAGGTGTCCATCTAAGGAAAGCTTTGGATTGAGGTAACCTCAGAGCCTCATTTTCATTTTACACACATTGGAGCATTATCCAAGGGCTAGGTCAAGTATCAAAGACTAGATATGGGAGACTTCAACACTCAAATTGAAAAGCTAGACAAAGGGAACTATCAACCATGGAGATTTAGGGTCTCCAACTATCTTATGGGCAAGGCCTTTGGGGGTTGATTCGTGGAAGTGAACCAAGACCTAGGTTGGATGAGAATCCAACCAATGATCAGAGAAGGGCCTTTAGGGAATGGAATGAAAGAGACAAGAGGGTTATCTTTATCCTTTCCCAACACATTAGCAATAGCATGATCGGCCATATCCAAGACTTGGATTCAAGCATGAAGGTATGGGAGACACTTGAAAGGCTTTATTCAACAAGCACCAAAGCAAGGAAGATCCAACTCAAGAATGAGCTCAACAACCTTAGGAAGAGCTCAGGGAGTAGCATAAATGACTACATACTTAAGGTCAAGGAGTTATCAGATGCATTGGGATCCATTGGAAGCCACATAGACGATGACGATCTTGTGGCTTATACTCTCAATGGTTTGAGAGATGATGAGAAGTGGAAACCCTTTACCACTTCAGTTTATGTAAGGGATAATCTTCCCGATTTTGAGCAATTGGTTGCTCTCATGGTCACCGAAGAAATGAACATAGGTGGAAGTTCAACTAAAAGCAAGGATGCACAAGTTTTCTATGCAGGTAATCAAAGGGGCAAAGGAAGACGAGGACAAGGAAGGGGCAAAGGAAGGTTTGGAGGAAGGCAAGGCCACTCAAGCAATCAAGGACATGACCAAGGCACCTCATCACAAAGAGGGAGAGGAAGAACAAGAGGAAGAGGAGGACGACATCAACAAAACAGGAATCAAGATGGTGAAGGATGTTACATATGTGGCAAGTTTGGCCACTATGCTAGAGATTGCTACCAAGGAGGAAACCAAAGGAGCTATAATCAAGGTTCTTCATACAAAGGCCAAGGTAATTATGCTTCTACAAGTTTAGAAAATGACAATCTCTTGATGATGCACATGAATGGGAATTCAAGCAAAGTAGATAACACTTGGTATATTGATAGTGGATGTAGCAACCATATGAGTTGCAATGCTTCTTGGTTTACTAATCTACATGTTCCCAAAGGTAAAGGACATGTAGAAACAGGTGATGATACAGCCCATGAGATCTCCCATGTTGGAGATGTAGCTTTGGATGACAAGGAGGAAGGAAGATGTCTCAAGGATGTCTTGCATGTACCTACTATCACAAAGAACTTGGTGTCCGTTGGGCAAATGGTTGAAAGAGGCTATCAAGTAAGGTTCAACAAAGGTGGATGCTTTGTGGAGAACCCTAAGCAAGGTTACAAGGTCATAGCAAGAGGAAAGAAGCAAGGGAGACTCTTCACTTTGGAGGTAAATTCTCATTCTACTCAACATGTCTACTTCACATATGGAAACAAGAGGATTTCGGAGTTGGACTTGTGGCACAAGAGGATAGGTCACATCAACATACAAAGAATGAAGGAAATGCAATTCAAGAGGCTGGTTGAAGGTCTTCCCAACTTCCAAGGACAAGGTATGAAGCATTTATGTGAATCTTGTCAACTAGGGAAGCAAGCGAGACTTCCATTCAAGAAGAGTGGCTACATAAGCCAACATCCATTGGAGTTGATACATACAGATGTGTGGGGGCCAACGAAAGAGCAATCCATTGGAGGTAACAAGTACTTTGTCACTTTTATAGATGATTGCACAAGGATGGTTTGGGTTTATTTCATCAAAAACAAATCAGATGTGTTTACATGTTTCAAAGCATTCAAGGCAATGGTAGAGAAGGAAACAGGTACATATATCAAGAAGCTAAGGTCCGATGGAGGGGGAGAATATTTCTCAAATGAGTTTTCTGATTTTTTAATGGATCAAGGCATCAAGAGGCAAGTAACATGCAGGTACACACCCCAACAAAATGGAGTAGCAGAGAGAAAGAATAGATACATTGCCGAGATCGCTAGAGCAATGCTTAATGAGATGAATGTACCTAACATGTTTTGGAGTGATGCAGCAAATACCGCCGTGTATCTAATGAATAGGGCTCCTACCTCAGGGATCCATGGCTTGACACCATATCAAGCCTATTATGGTAAGAAACCTGATCTTTCCCACTTGAAGATATTTGGATGTACTTGTTATGTACATGTGCCAAGTGAATTGAGGCACAAGCTACAACCAAAGGCAGAAAAGTGTGTGTTTCTAGGATATTCAAATGATCATAAAGGTTACAGGTGCTTCAACCCAAACACAAAGGACTTGAGGATATCAAGGGATGTAGCATTTGATGAGCTACTCCCTTGGTATAAGAAGTATGATTGTATGCAGGACTATGAAGAAGAAAAGCATGGACATGATGAAGAACAAATCGACCTAGAGCTAAGCGGCCCAAGGTGTTCCATCAATGAAGATAGTTCAAGCATGAACTCACCATGGAGGGGGAGATCTTCATCAAGCTATGAAGCACAATCAATCAACAAAGGCAAAGCAACATTGGTGGAGTTGGATGAAGAAGGTAATGAAGTTGAAGATGATGAAGGACACATGATGGAGAAAGAAGCCACGTCAAAGAAAGAGATCAAGTTCCCAAGGCAAAGGAGGTTTATTCCTCCAAAAGGTGAAGAAAGGAAGTCTTCTAGAGTTAAGTATCCAACTCAAAGGTTTACTTATGATTCATACATGGCAACACATTATGCATATATGAACAAAGTAGTAGAAGATCATGAGCCCCATTGCTATGAAGATGCAAGCAGGTACACCGAATGGAAAGAGGCAATGCAAGAAGAGATCGACGCACTTGAGGAAAATCAAACATGGACTCTAGTGCCCAAGAAGGAGAACATGAAGGTAATAGGTAATAAGTGGGTGTATAAAGTAAAGAGGAATTCAGATGGATCTATTTCTAGGTTCAAAGCAAGATTGGTGGCCAAGGGTTTTGCACAAACCTATGGAGTGGACTTTGAAGAGACATTCAGCCCCGTGGCAAAGATGAGCACCATTAGGACACTCATTGCAATGGCTGCTAGCAAAGGATGGAAGCTTTTCCAATTGGATATCAAGAATGCCTTTCTCAATGGAGACTTGGAAGAAGAGGTATACATGGAGCAACCACTAGGTTTTGTTCATAAAGAGTTTCCACATCATGTTTGTAGGTTGAAGAAGGCACTTTATGGCCTAAAGCAAGCTCCAAGGGCTTGGAACCAAAGATTGGTGGACTATTTGATCAAATGTGGTTACAATCAATGCAAGGCGGATCCATCTCTCTTCATCAAACAAAGAGGAGAACTTCTGGTCTACATGTGTGTGTATGTAGATGATCTTATCATTACAGGTAATGATACAAAGGGCATTGAGGAGATCAAGGCAAAGCTTGGAAACGAGTTTAGGATCTCTGATCTTGGAGATCTTAGGTATTTTCTTGGCATTGAAGTTGTATACAAAGAAGAAGGTATTATGCTCATACAAAGGAAGTATATTCTAGACCTACTTGAGAGGTTTGGGATGCTACATTGCAAGCCTATTTCAAATCCCATGGAAGTTAATGTAAAGCTAAGCTCCATTGATGGAGAGCCATTAGAGGATGTAACCTTGTATCGATCTATTGTAGGATCTTTCAATTATGCCACAATAACTAGGCCCGACATAGCATATGGAGTTGGAGTGTTATCACAATTTATGCATAGTCCAAGGACTACACACTTGCAAGCTGCAAGAAGAATGTTACGATATCTCAAGGCCACTATAAATGAAGGATTGTTCTATTCATTTGATGATGATATGCAGGTCAAAGCTTATTCTGATGCCGATTGGGCCGGTTCAAAGGAGGATAGAAGAAGTACAAGTGGTTACCTAGTCATGCTAGGTAGCAAGATCATCTCATGGATTTCAAAGAAGCAACCCACGGTGGCATTATCTTCCACCGAGGCTGAGTATAGAGCTTTGGCTCAAGTCACATGTGAGCTAATGTGGATTAAGAAGTTATTTATGGATCTTAATTTGCAGGTTGACACATATCCAATTTTTTGTGACAATATGAGTAGCATTCATCTAGCATCGAATCCTATCTATCATGCTAGAACCAAGCATATTGAAGTGCACTATCACTTAATAAGGGAAAAGGTGATATCGAAGGAAGTTTCAGTACATCATATTGGTACCAAGGACCAAGTTTCCGACATGTTTACAAAGGCTTTGGATGGGATGAAGATTTCAAAATTCAAGCAATGCATCAACATGAAGGAGCTTGGATGAGGACGAAGAATTGAAGCTTGAGGGGGAGTGTTAAAAGTCAAGCTTCAAGCTACAAATTCGTGGGGAATCTTTTATGGACATGTGGAGCAATCAAAGGAAGCCAAAAGCCACGAGATTCCATCAAGAAAAGTCACTCAACCACTCCCCAAGTCATCTCAACTAATTCCTCCAAGTTAGGAGGCTGATTTGGAAAGGTAGTTCCTAGATTTTAGGGGCACACTTCTCACTATAAAAGGAGCATGTATCCCGACTTCTTTTGGGCCATCTTCTTGGAGTTTTAGCTCATGTAAAGTGAGCACTAAGTGCTGGAGTTGTGATAAGCAAGCCCCTTGCTTAAGCAACCCCTTTGCTTGCTTGTTTGTTTTCTTTTAGTAGGCATATCTATGTGTGTGCGCAGGCAGTGTTGCAACTCTCTACCCCTGAGTTGTTAGCATTGGTTCTCCCTCATATGGTATCCATTTGATGTAATTCTTGTCTCATTGGATAGCTATTAGAGTCTATTTTATGCTTACCAATTCTCTGGAGCATTCTTGGAGTAATCTGGGAGCAACATTCATTTTAGTGAAGTTGTGTGATTGATATCTCTCTCTTTGTGTAGGCTCTGTTGGAAATATTTTGCTCTCTGTTGTAAGGGCTGGTTCTCCTTCTCTATGTATCCATTTGCTATGATTTTGGTGTCATTGGGTAGCTATTAGAGTGCTCTAAAGTTTACTCAAGTTTGAGATTCATTCTATGTATAATCTCTGAGAAACGTTTGCTGGAGTGAAGTGAGGTCTCTGCTTGACTAGCAGTTGTGAGCATTCAACTAGCTCATGTTGTAGACATTGTTTCTCTTTGTGTAAGCATCCATTTCAAGTGAAATTTGTTTTGTTGGAAAGCCCTTGGTGTCTACTACAGGTCTACAAAAGCTCACTGGAGTTCTCTGCATAAGCTCTGAGTAAGAGCATTTTTGGTGTCCAGAGGTCAAAGAAGGATACTTGTGGAGGTCATTCGCGCTTCATCGTTGCTTAGGGGTTGAGATACTTCCCCCATCACTAAAGGTGCGGGCGATCTTTTTCTTTAGAGTTTCTAATAATTGTTTTACGGTGTTCGGTTCTATTAACTGTGCATCTATTCTTACCGAACTTAGAGCTATGGCTTCATTGAGCAAAATTTTTGCTTGGGTCTGCAGAAAGGCTTCCTATAAATAAAATTCGTTTGCAAGCGCCGCATCTCTGGATGTCTTCATTTCTGCAACCTGTTGCTCCATCTTCTGTATTCTTTCCTTCTGATTTTCCAGCTGATTCTCCCTTCTTTCGATTTCGTGAATCTGAAAGTTTACTGTTCTTGAGTATGACTCCTTTTCGTGTTGAAGATCTGATAGCAGCTTCTGTGTCTGAGCTTCCTTGGTCAAATAATGTTTGAGCATGTTGTTGGCATGTGATAGATTTTCTTTTGTTCTTTGAAGTTCTTCTTCTGTTAGCTTAGCTTGCCTCTGCTATTCTTGGTTTTGCTGCACCAGTTCGTTGAGTTGCACTCTGGTCTCTTCCAATAGATTACCTAATGCTACTCTGGCATCTTCTTTATCCTTTAGATCGATCTTCAACTAACTGATTTCGGCCTGTGCTTCGCTTAGTAGCTTGTCCTTTTGGTTGAGATCTGCCAATGCAGTATCTCTTTGATCGACAATTTTCTATTGTTCTGCAAGTTGAGCTTGGAGATGGGTAATTTGTGAGTGGAGCTTATGGTTTTCGGCTTTAACCGCATCTATTTCTTCTTGCAGCGGCGTGATGTCTGCTTCTAGGACGTCCACCTTGTGTTGTAGCTCATTCCGGATGTTATCTGTGACTTCTCTCATTTGGATTGGTAATTGCTGTGATAGGTTGATGAACAACACCCAATTTGCCAATTCAGAGATTACGGGAATCGAAGGAAGTGGGAGATGTTGGCGAGGTGGAGATGCGGACGTGGTGAGGAGTTGTTGGGAGTTGGGTGGGGAGTAGTTTGGGGATGAGGAAGAGGAAGCAGTTTCGGCAGGGTGAATGGGTTGGATGGGGATAATGGTTTCGATTGGCGGCTCCGGTGGGGGAGTGGGAAGAACAGAATTTGACTGTTGTACCTTATCGTTGGTGTGTTGTGTAGTTTCTTCGGCTGTGGAGTCAACTGCCTTAAGCAGCTCTTCGAGCAGTTCTTTAGCAACTTGTTCCTCATCTGCTTGTTGTTCCCTTTCAGACTGTTGCTGGGATGCTTCTTCTGTAGAAGTTGTGTCGGCTTCAGTATGATTTTCCTGTTCTTGTTGCTACTAGGAAGATGATTGTGCGGAGGATTCATGCTGCATCGATGTTGCAGTGTCGTGGAATGTTTCTTGGTCATGTTTTGCTTCTTCTTTGTCGTCATCTTTGTTTCCTTTGGCTGATCCCTGTGCTTCACTCTTAGAAGAACTGATTCTGATCCTCTTTCTGCGGAAGAGTTGGTTTAGCTCCTCTTCATCTTCTTCCTCATCGTCCCATAATTGTACAGATTCTTCATGTCGCAGAACAGGCCCACGGGGTGGTGGTTGTGCTGCGAGTATTTCCGGAAAAAGGAAGGACAGGATGTGCGGCAATCTGGACCTTGGCATGCCTCCCTTGTTCACCTGTTTAATTATGGATATGCACTCTCGGTGAATGCGGTGGAAGAAGAATGATGCGAAGTTGACTCGTTCTTGAGCAGCTAAATCTATGGTGGAGTAGAAGGGACAGGATATTCCATAGGTGCGTTTCTGTAGGTTGAGAATAGCTACTAAGAATTTGAGAGCTGATCTTTCAGGTTCCGGTCGACACAGGATCGCATACTCGTTTGAGGAATACCTAGGAAATAGTTCTATCATTCTTGCGACTGGCAGACTCAGGCCATTTTCCCGGCCTTGCCGAGGGAGTCTAAACGCTTCTGCAAAAGCTTGGAAGGTGATAAGTGTACGGGATGGGAGGGAGGTGATCGGCCAACTCTGCTCGGTGGCAGGTGTGTTGGCGATGGCGGAGATGATCTGGGCAAAGAATGGGTGGGACTCCACTGAATGCCAAGGCAGTTCAATGAAGTTGGATAGCCCACGAATGTGCCGGAACTCTCCTACGTCGGCAACCGAAATCGGCGTCTGAAAACTGAAATTTTTCTACGTATTGCAGGAGAAGTCTGAGTAGGAAGGTATCCATCAGTGAGGAAGGTCAAGATCTGATCATAATATGTAGATGGCATAGGTGGGTCTGTAATTTCATCATTAATTGGTTCAGAGATATAAATTGCCGGTGTTGTGTCATCTATACCGATCGGAGCTTCACCGGATTCTAAGCGAGAGAGAAAATCTGCTAAGGCATGTGAACTGCCTGGCCGATGAATAACTTTGTAGTCAAACTCTTGTAAAAGTAGAACCCATCGAGCTAATCGACCACCTAGATGCTGTTGCCGAACTATATAGACAAGTGCAGCATGATCTACATGAAAAGTAAATCTACGGCCCAACAAATAATGTCTGAATTTCTTGAAAAAATATACTAGACCTAGACACTCTCTCTCTATTACAGAGTAATTCTTTTTAGCAGGGGCTAATCTTCGACTTGCATAGTACATTGGTCTGAACCGCTTATCGGTTTGTTGCATTAGAATGCTCCCTATTGCTATATCTGAAGCATCAACAAATACATGAAATGGGCGATCCCAGTCAGGAGGCTGTAAGATTGGAACCTGTGTTAGTAATCCCTTTAGACGATCAAAAGCAGTTTGACAGTCCGGGGTCCAGTCAAATTGTCGAGGGGTCTTGGTTATCAATCGGTTTAGTGGTATTTCCAAATGAGCAAGCCACCGCAAGTGCCGACCATGCCATCTTACTTGGCCCATGAAGCGCATTACTTCCTTAGGTGTAGTGGGTACAGGTGCTTCTAACACAGCTGTGATTTTATCTAGATCCACCTGTATGCCCTGTGCAAATACAATGTGACCAAGTAGCTTTCCACATGAAACCGCAAACACATATTTGTTTGGGTTCAAACAGAGTCTGCATTCTCTGCACTTTTCAAAACAGCACCGTAAATGGAACATGTGTGCTATCATCTTATCGAAAATTGAAAAATCATCAAGATATACTTGCATAAAAGAGGTAAGGTAAGGAGAAAATGTTTCCTGCATACATCTTTGGAACGTACTTGGGGCATTCCTTAATCCAAACCACATAACAGTACATGCGAAAACACCCCAAGTGGTAATGAAGGCGGTCTTCGGTATATCCTATTTAGCCATTCTAACTTGATTATACCCACTGTACCCATCTAAGAATGAATACATTTCATGTCCTGCTACTCTATCAAGCATTGTGTCAAGAAAAGGGAGCAGAAATGGATCAGGCACTATAGCTACGTTCAGTTTCCGGTAATCTACACATATTCGTAACTGCTTATTCTTTTTAGGGACAATAACAATTGGTGAGATCCATTCAGCATGCTCTACTGGTACAATAAATCCGAATTTGAGTAGCCTATCAAGTTCTGCCTTTACCTGTGATGCATAGTTTGGATTCATCCGGTAGCTGGGTTGCTTAAGTGGTTTTGCTTCCGGCTTCAACATGACCCTGTGTTGATAGATGCGCAGGTCCAAACCCTTCATATCTTTGTAATCCCATGCAAATACATTAGAAAATTCTCGAAGTAGTTGGATTAGATATGCTTGAAATAATTCCGGTAAGCTCTCCTTTATCTTAACAGGTCGTGGATTTTCTTCATCACCTAAATTGTAAGTGGTCAGTTGATCTTCTGGAACATAAAATTGTCGAGGCTTCTCTGTATTCTCAGCTGGCTTAAAAAGTTGTTGTAGATCAGCGTCATCTATGGTAGCCTTATCTTCTTTCATATCTTTTTCTGTTACAGTCATCACCGTACAAACTGAAGGATTCCAACTATCTACAACAGATTGTAGATCAACAGTTCCTAGGGAGATCAAGTCAATGTTATTTTTCAGAAACTCTTCTTCTTCATCATCTGACAACCCATCTAGCATATGGACTGGTTCTGCAAAATATGGTCTAGCATGCAACTCGCAAGGTTGTATAGCATCTAATTTTACAACGTATTTACGATTATTATCTTTGAAAGTGAGTTCCTGTGCAGACCAATCTTGTATCACCTTAGCGTGCTTCAGCCAAGGTCGGCCGAAAAGGAGATTATAATCAAGGGTGGATTCCGGTAATTCGAGTATGACAAAGGTCATTTTAAATGTTGTACCTTGTAAAGTTATTGGTACATTTCGTACAAGTCCTACGGGATGGAATCTTGACTGGTCGGCCATTCTGACAAAAAACTGAACTGGTTCGATTTCGATCCACCCTAACTTTTTACATAGTGAAGCAGTAGCAATGTTGACACCAGATCCTCCATCAATTAGTACCTGTGTGATTTTATGATTTTTATACCATAACGTAATTAAAGGAACTGAATGATCGACCGTAGAATCAGGTTCCGGTTGCACTGTTGCTGTTGCTGGAATGCAAGAAGGCACAGGACTGAACTGCTGTTGGAATTGTTGTCAAACTCCCGGTACTAGTGCAAGTAATTGGCCCAGAGGAAGAGTGATGGATGCTTTAGATAAAATTTCCCAAGCCTTTTGTGATTGGATTGTATTTTCCACAGATTCTGAAGATGATGCGCCTGCTGAAGATGATGTGCCCGTTGCTAAATTAGAATCATGTTGTGGAGTCAAGCCATTGATAAACCATTGAGTAATAACATCATCCGGTAGGTTGGCATGTGCTGGTGGTAACTGCCTCAAATGAGTCCTGAATAGAGTTGCGTATTCCTGTACTGTTTGATTTGTCTTCTGTCTATTGTTTTGCAGGTAGTCAAAAATTTCGGCTGGATTTTTCTTTAGCCTGAATCTCTACAAAAAGGCATCCCTTACTGCTTCATAGGTGCCGAAATGGTTAATATCATATTTTGTAAGCCATCTAGCTGCTTCGTTGACCAATGTCGATTGGAAAACAATAGCCTTATACGCCGGATCAGGTGGATGGTTGAGCACTGTGTAACTTATCTCAAATGTGCGTACATGAGCATCCGGGTCATCTCCTGGGAATCCACCAAATTTGGTGTACGTTACTCCTGTTGGAGTCGGCCTTGGTGGGCATAGTTTTTGTTGTTGTTGCTGCTGTTGTTGTTGTTGCCCGTTCATGGCTTTGATGGTTGTATTGTGACTATCTTCAATATCCCGGGGCTGAATATCTGAACTATCGGAATCTGTATCGTCAGCCTGTGCACTTTCCGGCTCGATAATTTTGTTCAGTATGTTTCGAATCTCGGTTTCGAACAAGCTACCTTCCTTCTTGATGTCAAATGTAGGGAAGCTTACTCCCAATAGCGGTGATTGGGCTGAAGATTCACCGAGAAATGGTAAACCGTCATCGGAAAACTGCGATCTTTCAGCAACTGTTACCAAAATATCACTGGAATGTGTTGAATCTTCACCAAAACAAGGTGTTTTTTCTCCTTCACTAATTTCCTTGGCTAAAGTGTTTCTAGTCGTAAACATATTTGAATATTTACCCAATCTTGTTAAACTAACTTCAGGCTGCGTCCTGGTAGATTCTAAAGTTACTATATCTTCGACAGACTGTGTCGAAATTGTACCGGAATTTACCAGAGGCGTAGCACGTTCCACCGAAATATGACCGGAATCACTACTAACGTTCTTACTTTCTTCACAACTGGGTTAGACCTAGTTGTACTTCTACCTCCCGGAGTCGTTCTTAGCAAATTAAGTACCCCAGGCTGGCGTTTCTTTGGATACGTTTCATCGGATCGAGTAACCGTCATGTATCATCTTCTGTACTAATCGCGTACTATTACTGTCGATTAAAAATTTACAGTCACGTTTCCACAACAGGTTTGCAACAATCTGATCTGTTGCCACCTTCCCACAGACGGGGCCAGTGTTAAACGTTGTTTATTCTTCTAACTGTCAGAAGTGCGTTTAAGCGATTCTTGGGTTCTTCAGAGTGGAAGGGGTCTGTTAGACAGAGGCCCTGTACTTAGTTCCCAAACTCACTGCTCACACCCAGCAATATACTAATGCTGAGAGCTCTATCAAAAATCTGCTGTACTTAGACATTACCGTTCACAGTCTTAGCTCAACCACGTGTACCGAATACGCTAAGATGCTATGTTGCATCTGCGCATAACTTACTGAACATATAAGAACAAGAGTATTCGTTCAACCTTCACAGAATGGATACCACACTCCGTCTAATATCTGAAGACACAGAAAATCCCAGTGTTTAGATACACCGTACTAAAGATTCAATACGCAACCCAACAAATCTTTACTGTAGCTTAAACTTTGCCATATGGAACCTGAACCTAGATACTACAGACAACTTAAGACAACACGGATACCAGAAGAGTTACCACGACTGCACAGACTTCGCCACCTATTTGCAGAACATTTCAAGAAAAGAAACAACCCGATGCGCGAACTAGGTGAGACTCACAACCGCCATGGATACCATCAGACAACCGATAAGCCGAAACACAAATACACATAATACTCAGAAAGTCGCCAAGATACTTTGGATTAGTCAACTCGACACACAGTAACGCTACAGACCAATCAGCCAGACAAACAGTCTGGTGATCCATCATGGAACCATCATTGGCGCGTCTTTCTTTGATTTATATAACTTTTTTACAAACTGTTTGTAACAACTTTTCACTCGCGCAAACAAGATTTAGTTATACATTTCCAATCCGGCGGCCGCTAACATTGGTATGAGAAGATACATGCCTATCTGGTTGCACATGGTTTTGAGAACAGTCCAACTGAAAGCACCTTATATGTTAAGCGTGCTAATGATGTGCTTCTGATCATTGTTGTCTATGTTGATGACATGCTGCTCACTGGTCCTATTGAGAAGCATATTGCTGATTTTAAGGTTGATTTGCATGCCTCATTTGAGATGTCTGATTTGGGGCATTTGCATCACTATTTGGGCATTCAGTTTATGCAAGTTGATGGTGGGATGGCTTTGTGTCAAACGAAATATATTGACACATTATTGCAGCATTTTGGCCTTGAAGACTGTAAGCCTATTGCTACTCCTATGGAGATAGGTTTACGATTGAGTCTTCATGATGCTGGAGATGCATTTGATGTTGTTCTCTATCAATAGGCTGTTGGATGCTTGATTTATTTATGCATTACTCGGCCAGATATTCAGTTTGCTGTCTCACAGATGAGCAGGTTTATGCATTGCCCAGGAGTCACGCATTGGAAGGCGGTTAAGCGCATCTTTCGCTACTTGAGTGGTACTCGACTACTTGGGTTGTTTTATCCCAAGGGGGGATCACTACCGCCAGATCTGCATGCTTTTTCTGACTCAGATTGGGCTGGTTGCTATGACACTCGTGTGTCCACCAGTGGTTTTTGCTTCATGCTTAGCTCATGAATATCTTGGTTAAGCAAGAAGCAGCCTACTGTGGCCACTTCCAGTTGTGAGGCTAAGTATAGGGCAGCTTTCACAACGACTGTTGAGTGTGTGTGGCTCAGATGCCTTATGGCTGATTTGGGTGTTGGCTAGTCTTCTGCCACCACCATCTTCACTGACAGTCAGAGAGCATTGGCAGTTGCGAGGAACCCTGTGTTCCATGCTCGCACTAAGCACATTGAGGTGCATTATCACTATGTCAGGGAGAGGTTCTCTGCTGGGGAGATCAGCTTGGCATATGTGCCCATGCAGGAGAACATAGCAGACCTTTTCACGAAGGCTCTACCTAGGGAGAAGTTTGAAGCTTTCCGCAAATCTTTGGGCTTACTTCCTTTTGTGGAGTAATTTCCATATAGCTTGGCACTTCCTTATACATGAGTGCCAGCTCCTTGTTCACCGCATCACTCCCAGGGGGGATTTGTTGATATATTTAGGTAGTGATGTGTGTGAACACACTAGGACCGCCGGGGCACTTTTTTCCCTCTTTAGGAGGTTTTTTTCCCTCGGCTTGTATATACGCCTATTGCCCTAATGGGCTACTTATCTTTGTACATTCTCTAGTAATACAATTCAATATTGTGTGTTGTGCTCCAAGCTTCTTCTTCTTCCTTGTGTTGTTCGCGTGCTTCTGCAGAAGTCTAACTCCAACACCCATGAGGGGGTGAGAAGCTTCAGAATCTGCAAGAAGTTTGAACCCGAGAGTATGTTTATGTAGACATTTGTATAGTGTTTTATTACATACAAGGAAATATGCTAAGGGTACCCAAGTAGTACCATCATTAGTTACAACTAGAAAGATGAGCAAGTCAACACACAAGTGTCAACACACTATTGACTGCATTGTCTATGGAGAAACGATAAGGAGAAATCATGTCAAAACATATTAATATGGTTCATCAAGAAAGGATCACATCATGATACACCTAGAAAAACTACTATTGTGGGTACAATACTTCCCTCAAGGAAAAATGATGACATTACCACAACATAGTACTATATGGATGCACAAACACCTGCAAACCAAAAAATCCCGCATGCATTTTCATTCTCCAAGAGTGAATTCCGAGAAGAATCTTCACTAACATATGAGGCACCTCAAATCGTAGTCTGTTGGTGGAGAGAGCATTGTTTATGTTCGCAATATCAGCCAGTCCAAATCTGCATATTACCTCAGGTAGCCATGCACCTCCATGATTGAGAATTCTAATGACATGAAGATAAGCACCACGAAGAAAAAACTTCCTTGAACTTGCTCGAGCAGCATAAAAAATGCATATTAAGCTTGCCATGTCTGTCAGTCGAGTAGAAAGGAGAAATCCGAGTAACATCTTGATTCGGATTCATTTAATGAGAGCTCATCTCGACAAGGTATGGGGTGGCCAAAGAGTTCTCCACACTATGCAATAGAAGAAGGTCGAAGAAGCTTCAAAGCTTACACCCCAAATATGAGCATACACATGTGCAAGTAGTCGGGATGGTCAATAGCTCTACTTGTGAAGAATGAGACACAAACTGCCAAGGGGAAGTGCATGAGGGGTTCAAACTCCTAATCAAAGATCCTCAGCAAGTATAATCTATCAACTGAGGGAGTCGGTAACTCAAGCTCCCTCGGTAACTCAAGTATGTTGTCAGAAGAATGGGAGAGGGAGCTAATAACTCAACCCCGAGCATGGGGAAGCTCAAGGTACACCAAAAATGCCACCATGAAGCTTCTATCGATGTGTGTGCAGCCAAGCCTTCCTAACAAGGACTTTTTTCGTAGGCCTGCAAAAGAGATGGATGGACAGGAGCTAAGCTTGACCCCGAGGAGGGTGAGATCCAAGTTGGTATACTGAGAATGAAGGTGCCAAGGTAGACACAATGTCTCAACCTTCAAGTAGCACAAACTCATCGGAGTCTTTGAAATGGAGAAGAAGAAGGGCAAGGGAGGAAAGAAAGTTCCACAGAGAGCTACAGTAGAGGAATATCAGCCGTCAGCCCAGCTTGGTAGATTTTTGTGAGAAAGAGCACAATAGGGGGAGCTCGATGGAGTGGAGAGGCTTGAGTGTAGTAACACGAAGTCTGAATTGAGATACGGCCATAGGACACAAGGTCATCACTTCACCTGCCTGTAGATGTCTGCAAATCCACTTCAACAACTACCATCACATGCTTGATAGAGATGGATGTCAACATGAAAGAGAAGAGTGTTGTAGCTCAAGCGTAAGCACCACCTCCTTTACTTGTCAATCCGCGGAGACGTGAGGACCGGTATGAAGACCACGAGCAAGTGAAAGCTCAAGTGCGTGAGTGAAAGCACACAAACATGCACACACACGCGCACAAAGTAAGATCAAAGAGAGGAACAATGGAAAGCTTCGATTGCAAAAGAGTTCTCTTACAAAAGCTCTAGTCTCTAACAAGCTAACCTCAAAAATGAGCTCTCTAGCTCTTTTTATAGTTTTTTGAGTAGTTTTGGCCCTGTCCAGACCTAGTGTCCGGCCTAGTTAAAAATTAGGTTCCAGGGCTTATTTGAGGGCTCAAACGGAGTCTAAAAATTATGAAAATTGGTACGATGGTAATTCTAATACTCCTCAAGCTCGAGGACTCCTCGGCTTGAACAAAATGGAGTTATAAAAATAGATAATGGTATTTACAATGGTTTTTAGTGATGAAAATCACTATTTTTGTAGGGGATTCTTATGAAAATTTGACATACACTTCTTGGAGCTCCCTACTTGCTCCTTCTTCTTGTGTGTGTCCACCTTTCTGATGTGCTTCCATGCTTGTGCTTGACTTTGAGTTCCAACACTCCCCCCCCTCTCGAGTCTGTCATCCCTGACAGACCCTTGTTGTAGTGGTTGTTCCAAGTAGTGCTTTGAGAGGTAGTGTCTGTTCGGTAGGAACAAGAGCCATCTACCTTCCAGATGTGGCAGGGTTGGTTGTCCGGTTCTTCATCTGTCACTGCGAGCCTTTGCAAGTTGTAGTGCCTGGGTATGTACTTCTTCGTTGGATTCCAGCATGACTGTGTCGTTGTGAGTCTCCGTTGATGTCCTCTAGATCTTCCAAAGTTGATGTTCATAGTAGCCCCTACTGGATGATGGGTAAGTGTGTTCGTGCATGGTGTCACTCTAGCACAATGGTGAGTACCAACGTGAGGAGATACACCTCATAAATGTCAATCCGTGGAGACGTGAGGACTAGTATGAAGACTATGAGCAAGTGAAGGCACAAGTGCGTGAGTGAGAAGCACACAAGCATGCACACACATTCATACACACGCGCACACAAGGCAAGAACAAGGAGAGGAACAATGGAGTTCTTTGCATTAATCAATAGGTCTCTTACATAAGCTCAATTCACAAACAATCTACCCCAAAAATGAGCTCTCTAGCTCTTTTTATAGTTTTCTAACTAGTTTGGTCCTGTCCAGACCTAGTGTCCGGCCTAGTTAAAAATTAGGTTCTAGAGTCTATTTGAAGGCTCAAACAGAGTCTAAAAATTATGAAAATTGATGTGTCACTAGTTCTAATACTCCTCAAGCTCAAGGACTCCTCGGCTTGCACAAAATGGAGTCTATTCTACCAAAAACGGGATTTACAATGTTTGTGTAGTGATTAAAATCACTTGATTTGTAAATAGTCCATGGAAAAAATGATTTGGCCTTGTTGCCGTATTGTGCATGACTCCTCTGTTGCTTTGTATGCCAACACCAAAAACGGGATTTACAATGTTTGTGTAGTGATTAAAATCACTTGATTTGTAAATAGTCCATGGAAAAAATGATTTGGCCTTGTTGCCGTATTGTGCATGACTCCTCTGTTGCTTTGTATGCCAACATGCCCCCCTTCCTAGCGTCTGTCGCCCCTGACAGACCTTTGTTCTCTCGGGTGGTCGATATAGTATTGGATGACATTGGTGGCAAGTTCATGTTCTCCTATCCTTAAGCCTCTTGCTAGATCAGCTTCCAATGCATCCCAATTTATTGCACCAGGGGCCTCTGGCTGCGGGGTGGTGTAGTACTCAGAGTACATTGCTTGTTCACAAGCAAAAAGATGGAGCAGGTGTGTTGGCTTCGGTGCGAAAATCTCTGAGTGATACTCCCAGAAACCTGATCTGAACATTTCTTGGAAGGTCTGTTTGTAACAGGCAGGGAGGTATTTGATGCGTGCATGCCAGGCGTAAGCCACACGAATACTGGGGGTGGTGCTCATGTCATACACCAAGTCATAATTTCCATTGCTGAACCCCGGGAGACGTACCTGTGGTGCGGCTGCATTTCTAAAAGTTTTCAGGACTACCTGCATCATATCTAAGATTTTAAGCATCATTTGCGCTGCTACATCTTGCATGGGCTTCAATCGCGGCATCCAGTGGTGAATTGTTCCCATCATGTATGCTACCGATGGTGGTCCCTGTGGTGGCGCAATGTACGGGTAGTTTAGCCATTCTTTGCATTGCGCATTGTTCTGCACTTTGATATTGAATGCCTTCCAAGACCTGCGGCGTGGAACTGGACCGTAGCATCGATTGTATAGGAGATGTAAAGGCGCGTTGTTCCACGTGCGTAGCATTTCTGGATATGTCTCTTGAAGTTTTTGCCGCCAGGTGGGTTGACGAATTTTGCCTTTTTGCACTTCTGGAGGAAGGTCTTCGGGTTGAAATTGGGTAGCAAAGGTAGGAATCTGACCCGTGACTCTCTGTATTTCTGCATTATAATCAGCCAAGATAATATAATAAGGCCGGTATTGGAGTTCAGATGAGAGGATGAGGCGTCTTGATGACAGGTTCTTGAAGTAAGCGGATTGTAGCACAGTTTCCTCTATGACCCTCATGGCCTGATTTTGCACTACTGTGCGCTCTTCGTGCGAACTCCCGATTTCCTCCACTTGACGTAGCCATGGAGGCCGTGGTGCCTCGAATGTGTCCTGAGCTTCTTCTGTTTGTTGGCCTCCTGGGAATGGTTGTGGATCGTATTCTTCGTCAAACGTTTGTTCCACAGGAATTTGCACTACTTCTTCGTCCGTGGGAGCCTCTGGAGGGGAAGGTGGTCTCTCATATTGTAGTAGACGTGTTTGCAATTCAGTGACCTGTTTCTGGAGATCTTTTATGGCCTCTGAGTCTGTGAGAAGTGAAGCCGCGGAGGGGGTGGTTGGAGAGGCTGCTGTTGGTCCTTTTTGGTGTTTCTGCTTCAATTGTCCCAGTTCCTCCGATAGCTGATCATGTGCTTCAAGCAGCATGGCATAGTCTTCCAATATGATCTTGATATTATCGGGGGTCACTGCTTGAAACTTTGATGGGCTGATGGGTGCCCCCGATGTGCTCTCAATAGCTGCTTCCAGGTTCTCTTGATTTTGTACTTGCAGGCGTCGATTCTCTTCCTGAGCGGCCGCAAGATGGCGTTTGAGTAGAGCCATATTTCGCTGAAGCTTTGAGTTGCGTTCCAGCTGTGTCCGTAGGTGACCTTCTACCACCTGTATCGCTTCCTGATCTGTGTTCTGTAACTGTACCTCCAATATGCCATGAGCTTCTTGGAGAGTTTGGAACTGTGTGTGGAGGCGAGCATTTTCCTCCTCTAGTGCCGCGAGGCGGTGCTGTAGTGTCTCTGAGTGCTCGTGCAGGCGTTCATTCTGTTGCTGGAGCTGAATGTAATCTGTCCTTAAGTTTGATATACAGGCTAGCATGGTGTCCAGTGCATTTCCTATAGATGAGTGGGTGGTGTTTACAGCGGAAGATGCATGGGAAGGGAATTGGGGAAGGGGAAGAGTGAATGATGTGTCTATTGAAGTCGTGTGTGTGAGTGAAATTGGTGGAGGGGGAATGGGGGGAGGTGGAATCGTGGGGGGAGGTGCCGTGGGTGGTGAAATGTCCATACCTTCAGGAGTGGGTGCGAGTGTGGGGTCTGCCATATACATTGGAATGGTAGGTGGTGTGTGTGTGGAAGTGGAGAATAGATGAGAAGTGGGGTGGGGAGCTGAAAAGAAAGGAAAGGGTTGAGACCTGGGTTGAAAAGTTCTAGCAAGGAGGTCATGAAGGGATTGTAGAAATGGAGAGATGGAGGTCGGGGGTTGAGGTCGTAGATTTGAGGAGGGCATGAAGGGTTGCGTGGTAGCAGGGAAACCCATGAATGTGGATCTAGGGTCAAGATGACCTATGGTTGAGGGCATGGGGGATGGTTGCCCTAGGGCAGGCTCTATGAGCGGTTCGGTGGATTGTGTAGTGATGGGGGTTGCTTCAAAGATTGGGTTATCAGAGGTAGAGAATAGGGTGGAACTAGAGATGGGAGTACGGAAGATGAAGGTTGGTTCGGTGGGTTGAGGGGTCGAGGTGATTTCCTCTGTTTCTGCTCTAGGAGGCGATGGTGGGGGTGTGGGTGGTTGTGGCTCGGTGGACTCCTCATGGGTGGCTGGGTGCTCTTGGCTAGCCGTTTCGGTTGCTTAGGAGGTTGTCCTGATAGGTTCAGATGTAATAGTTGGCTCTTCTGCAGTTGTAATGGGAATCTGGATATTCTTACCTGAGCGTGGTCGTGTCTGGAACCTTCGTGGATCATATTGAACTGGAGACCTCCGAATGGCAGTGTGCACTGCTTCCACTACCCCATATGTTTCTGCCATCAATAAGAGACCTTCCCTATACTCTGAGTCAACTCCTGCTTCTTCCAACAACTGAGTCATGAGTACTCTGCTACTCTATTCGGTGAGCAGTTGTTGCGATCGCACTCTTTCCATAATTTGATACAGCCTTCGGAGTTCTGCTGTATAGGCTGGGGCTTCAGTGGTCTCCTCTTCATACGCTCCTTCTTCTTCTAGGTGTCTTTGTTGTTGACCTTGCTGAGCGTCACTCCAATGTACATGTCGGCCGTCTGTAGATTTTCTTCTTCTTTGTGAAGATGTGCCTTGTTCCTCTGCATCTGAATAAAACTCCACATCAGAGAATTGTGTACTTTGTAAGAATGCTTCGAAGTCCTGGGGGTCCATTCCTTCGGCACTTCCAGTTGCAGCAAATTCAAATGCAGGTGGGGCAGGAGGAGCAGATGGGGTAGCTTGTGTCGTAGTTTCAGATCCCGACATGGGTATCCTAATGGTAAAGGGAGGTACAGTAGTCTCCCTTTGCGGCGATACCTCAGGAGTAGTCAGAACTTCCCTTGTCTGGACACAAGGGATCGCACCCCTCATGCGCTTGGATTGATGTGTGGACGTCTTGAGCTTCTTAAACATTTGTAATTGTGCCCAAGTTAAGGCACATTCAATGGGAACATCGTATGCTAGGCACTGATAAATAATGCGTGTAATTGCACAGCAACCGTTCACCACTAATTTCCTAGAAGACCTTTTATTTGCTTCATACAATTGATCTATAATCCATACTGGTAGCTTAATTGGTAACGCACCTGCTTCCGCTAAGTAGAGAGCGAACCAGATTCTCTTGTGTGGTTGTGTGAAGCGGTCTTGGCCGGGAAAAGCAAAATGTTGCATGCACATACGGAGAGGGATGGACACGTTTGGTGTGAGTGCTGCCATGTCTTTAAGCTTCAATAGTTTCCTATCCTTCATGTTAGTGGGAACAAGAGCATCCTTTTCAGAGGGTACATGTGTGCCATGCATATTCAAAGCGTCGCTCACCAACTCCACAGTAAGTTCAAACCTCTTCAACTCGTTATTGCCCAGCAAGGAGGGAAGAACAAATGATCCGGGTTTGTCCTTTTCTTCATTAGCTTGTAATGTGGAGACCAAATAGTAGCATCGGAGGAGATCTGGTTTAGGTAGTGGGGCTTCAAAGTATTCTGCTAGCCCTGCTCGTTGCCATATGGTCTGGAGATCCTCGGTGTTCTGTAAAGTCTCGAACTCCTTGGAGAAAAATTGGAATCGAACCCATGATCTGTCATACTCGCATTTAGACTCCCATATATACTTGGCCTCTCCTAATGGACCTGGCATGCCATTGAACCAATGAGAATTGGCATGGACTCTTTCTGTGATCCCTGTGGGTGGATCCGGCACCGGGATTTGCTGAAGGTGTTGCAGCTCCACAGGTCGTTCAGTTGGTGGCACATCCACAGGTAGACTATCCACATTGATTCCTGCAGTAAGTATTCCTACTTGTGAGCTCGGACCTGTCGCTTCTGCCATGTCACTTCTTGCCTTCTGATTCTGTGAGAATATAGGAACATATGTTAATATTGTAAGGGACAAGTTAAAATCATTTTTTTGTCCCCATTACAATAGTATCATGAGGTTCGGGAGAGATTAGTAGGTTAACAAGTGCTCGGTGCTTGTGTGTGTAGTTAGGAATTGGTTGGTCCTAAGAGTTACGTGGAATGATGTGAAGTGAGAGTGCAGCGGTTAGTAGGTGGTCGTGGATTTACAATTGGGGTCCGGGGGTTTGTTACAAGTCTTGGGCTGCCAAATGCAGTGGATGGGTTTTGCTCTTGATTCCGTAGGGACTCTCGAGAGCTTTATAGGTGTGTCAGCTTGAACATGAGGCCTTTTAGGGACCCATTTACAAGTGATTCTGTTCGTGATCATGGGCCTTAGTGTGTTCATGAGTGTTGAAAACGAGTGGATGCCGGCTGTGCGAGTGAATGGATCGTGCTGTGTAGGGTGTGTTCCTGGTGTAGCTATTTGAGCCCGCAAACAAGCCTTAGGCACCCAAATTTGTCTTGAATGTGAGCTAGCCTTCATCGACTGCTTGGGCACCCAAATAGATTTCACGTTAGCAGAAGAATTTCTGAAAGACTTCTTATTAGTGTCGTGTTGTTGGTTACTCATAAGAGGCTTTGCCCGTGTGGTTGGCTTGAGTGCAACCGGTTGTTCGCCTTTCCGCACCCACACTTGGTTTACTTGCTGAGACATTTTGCTGTGCAGGTACTTTTGATTTCCGGCATAGGTAGTATTCTGCTTCTTCTGCCTTTGATCCACCTTTGGTTGCTGCCTCCTTCTGGCCTTTGGAAGAGAAGGGAGTTCCGTTGCATCCCTGAGTCCTTTTTTGAGAATATCATTCCTCTGCAACACATAGTTTTGGACAAGAACAGCATGGTCAACTTCATGTGCACCCCTGGAGGGACCAGGAGTCTGTGCCTTTCCTAGTTCCTTGAGTGCTCCATTATCTAACTCTACTGTAAGTCGACTATGATTGACCCATACCTGAAGAAGTCCACTTCTTAGGTTTAAGTTGACTGCTTGGTCATAGATCCAGTCTTGACCCAAGATAAGAGGTTCAGTCAGATCCTCATCTTGACACACTAGTACTTTAACTGTCATTGCCTCATCATGAATGTAGAGGGGAAGTTCCACCTCGCCCATGCAAGGGGTTTCCACGCCTCCCAATCCTATGAGATATGCTTCCACAGGATTGACAGTTAACTGCAACTCTTGACAGTAAGACAATTTAACAGCACTAGTGGCTGCACCTGAGTCAATCAAGGCTCTTACGGTCCTTGCACTCTTTCCTTGTCCTATATCTAGGGTTATGAAAGGACGTCGATCAATTATCCTATGCGAGCTTGTTCCTGCGACTTCACACATGGCCATAGGATATCCTTGATCTGCATAGTCATTCGTTCTAGGCTGATCTCTACCTTGCCTTCGTAACTTCATCCTTCTGATGCATTCTAAAGCTTCTGCTTGAGCCTCTTCTCGAATTCGCTTTTCTTCCTCTTTGCGTTTCTTAGCAGTGTTGAGTCGGCTGAGCATTTCCTCTGTGAGGGGTTCCTGATACAACTTGACTCTGCAACCGCTAATATAGTTTGGGAGAATATCACCTTCTAACGTGGCTAATTGTACTGCTCCACTCGTGGAGATCCTATTGATGATCATAGGTCCGTAGCCTCTCTTTTCTAGCTTCCTTGCGTGTTGTTTCAGTGTATAGACTAAAACTAGATCTCCTGCTTTCAAGCCCTTATCCTTCACATGGGCATCAAAGTATGCCTTCTGTCTCTTCTTAGCTGCATATATTCCTGCAGCTGCTCTCAGTCTTGTTTCTCCTAATCGTTCAAGGTCAAAGATCCTAGAGGAGAGTTCATGACCTGTCCATTCGTGCTCTTGTGCTACTCTCAATGTAGGAATCAAGAAGTCCAAGGGTAGCACAGTGTTTTGGCCAAATACCATCTGAAAGGGGGTGGCTTGGAGTACCGTTTTGTAGGCAACTCGGTATGCCCAAACAGCATGGTGTAGCTGTTTGTCCCAATCAGAGCGTTTAGAGTTCACTAGTTTTGTCAGTACATTGCATAAGATCTTATTAGTGCTCTCAGCTTGTCCATTAGCTTGTGGATGATAGGGGGCCGACTTCTTGTGTATTACCAAGAATTCTTGGAGTAGATTTTCAATCACTTTGTTCAAGAAATGAGTGCCTCTATCACTTACAAGCTCTATAGGTAGCCCATATCTTGTGAACACATTCTCAAACAAGAATTTAGCAGTTGTTTGAGCATTGTTCTTTGTCGTAGCCTTTACCTCTACCCACTTAGTTAGATAGTCTGTTGCAACAATGATGTATTCCGCATGAGAACCCTTAGCTGGGGGATTAATAGGACCTACAAATTCTATTCCCCACTTAGAAAACGCACGTCCACCCATCATAGGTTTCAGTGGCATCTCATCTTTGCGTATAGGATACTGAGTCCTCTGACAGACATCACACCGTTTCACATAGGTATGTGCATCCATGTGAAGGGTAGGCCACCAGAAACCCGCAAATAGTATTGCCTTGATCACCCGATCCGGTCCAAAGTGTCCTCCTGCTACACCTTGGTGAGCAGTTTCTAAGATCTTAAGATATTCACTTTCATGGATACATAGCCTTAGGTAACCATCTTTACCACGCTTGTATAGATTATCACCAATGAGTGAGTAATCCAGGGCTTCTTGTTCTAAACTCCTTTTCCTAGCCAGAGTCATGTCTGGCGGGAATGTGTTTGTCCTCAGGAAGGATACTAGAGGTTCGCTCCAATCTGGCACAATGGATACTTGATAAAGAGTGGCGTGTTCCACTGGTGGTTTAGTGCAATAGATTGGGCATTCCTTGCACAACTTTTGGACGTCAGCTTCCATAGTTGGCCAATGTATTCCGAGTCTCTTTAGGGTCTGTAAAGTTTGTTGCTTTGAGTAGTGTTGCTCTAACGCACCTACATGTGCTAATTGCAACCATTTAGCGTACTCATCCTCTTCTACGCAACAAGCCAAGATCCCTTGATCTGTGTGCTTGTACATACTTCCTGCCATGATGTGGTACTTTTGGGCTTTTACAACTTCTCTATTCCGTGTGTTTACCACTGGATGATTAGGCCCGTATGTCAATACTGGTACCAATGGCTTAGCCCACTGCGGCACCACTTCCAAATTAAACAAGTAAGCATCAGGAAGGTCATCTGATACTCCTTGTGGGGCCTCTCCCGATGTGAGCCTAGAAAGATGATCAGCTCTCAAATGAGTCCTACCTTTCCTTACCACAACTTCAAAGTCATATTCCATGAGCAAGAGAAACCATCTCACTAATCTTCCTGTATTGCATGGTTTGTTTACGAGGTATAGCAATGTTTGATGATCAGTAAAAAATTTAAACTTATTTGCAAGCAAATAGTGTCTAAATTTCTTAACTGCATATACCATGCCTAAACCTTCTCGCTCTGTAGTGGTGTAATTCCATTCAGCTGCATTCAATTGTCTACTGGCATAGGCAATTGGAAGATCCATATTACCTTCACCAGTAGGTTGTGCAAGCACACATCCAATGGCATAATTGGATGCATCCACGTGAACATGGAATGGCTTATTCCAATCTGGTGTGGTCAAGATTGGTGTTGAACATAATCTTCGTTTAAGCTCCTGGAAGGAATTCTCACATTCAATCGTCCACTCAAAGTTAGTCAGAAGTCCGTACATGGGCTTTGCAATGACAGCATACATGTGTATAAATCGTCGGTAATAACCACAATGCCCCATGAAAGCTTGTACTTCCTTGACATTCTTTGGCCTAGGTAGCTCTGCTATAGCTCTCACTTTCTCTTCGTCAGTAGATATGCCATTCTTTGACACTATGTGCCCTAAAATCTTGCCTTGTCTGACCATGAAAACACATTTTTTGGGGTTTAGGCAGACTTGATATTCTCTACATTTGTCAAAGATTTGTCTGACTTCAGGAATATGGGTTTGTCTAATATTGGAATGAGCACAAAGATCATCAACATAGACTTCTAAACTCTTCCTCAGGAACTCCTTAAACACATGGCACATCAGCCTCTAGAAGGTAGCTGGTGCATTGGTAAGCCCAAATGGCATTACTCTAAAAGCAAAAATGCCCCATTCTGTGGCAAAGGCTGTCTTATGCTGATCCTCTGGAGCTATGGCTACTTGATTGTAGCCCGAAAATCCATCAAGGAAGTTGTACACTTCCTTGCCTGCCACTCTTTCTAAGAGATGTTCTGTGATGGGAAGCGGATAGTTATCTCGAATCGTGGCTGCATTAACCTTTTTCAAGTTAATGCACACACGCAGCTTGCCATTCTTCTTGGGCACCACTACGATGGGGGATACCCATTCAGTGTGCTCAATTTCATAGATAAATCCAGCTTCAACCAATCTATCTATCTCTTCTTTGATCTTAGCAGCGTAATTATCGTTATAAGTATAGGGCTTTTGCTTAGAGGGTTTAGCATCTGAGGTCATGGGGATAGTGTGTGAGCATATATCGGGGTCATCACCTTTCAAATCCTTGTAACTCCAAGCGAATACATCTCTGTATTCTCTTAGCAAGGCTATCAGCGCATGCTCTTCTTCCTCTGTTAGGTCATGGCCTATGTACGTGCATCTCTCCTCTCCTTCTTCTAGGGCCACTACTATTTTCTTGGTGGTTTCTTTGTTATCATAGGCCTCTCCTGATTGTGCCTCTCGTTTAGGCATTCTTATCATGACTCTCATGTCATCTATCTCATACTTCTTAAAATTTTCTGGGACCTCAAACAAAGATTCTTCCTCTTCTGGTGAGGCTTCTCTCCTCTTTCGTTTCTTTCCTTCTTCCTTCGGGGTCACATGTGTTGCTAATCTTACATCATTTGTAACCTCTCCATGCCTCTAGGGTTGAAATTCTACTTCATGGAAGTATTCTTCATCTCATGCAAATGGTGGGTCCATAATGATTGACTCTAGATCGGAGTCACTTGCATCCTCAAATGCATCAGGGCTAGGTTGGCATTCTTCTAGAACTGCCTCTCCCATGATTGGCTCTATGGAGAAGACTGAAATGCCATAGCCATCCTCATCACAGTGAGGTGTCCATTGTTCTTCATTGATGGCTACGTCCATTGTTGCTAAAATTTCTGCCCAGCCATGGGGTTCAAATTCCTCATCAGGAAAAATTACAGGTGCATAGGCTGGATCTTGAATTGATCTATGTGTTTCTTTTGCACCTACCTCTCTGGCTTTCTCTCTCTTCTCTTCTTCTACTGCTACCTTGCACATCCATAAGTGAGTGTCTTCATGCATCCATGAGGATCCAGACCCTATGGAATGCACCGATTCTGTATCATCCTTGTTTCTATGGATGGGATTCCATTGGATAGGAGGGACATCTCTATGAGAATAATCCTTGAGATTGACTTTGGTCGTAACACCTAAGTGTTGCAAGTACAAAGAATTGGTTCCCCAGTCCTGTACCACTTGCAATTGTCGCATAAATGGTCTTCCCAAAATCATCTCATAGGCATGATTTTTGCTGAAGTCACATATGGCAAATGTGTGCTCAAACTCGACACCACAAGTGGTGAGAGTTATTCCTTCTAGCAATCCTAAGGGTCTCTCAATATGACCATCGGCCATCTGCAATTTCATTCTCGTTGGTCTGAGTGCTGGCTTGCCCCAACGCTTCCATAGGGAAGTGGTGGAAATTGCAACTCCTGCACCTGAGTCCAAAATTGCCTTGGTGGTGTACTCCTGGTAGGTGATGGGAAGATAGGTGTTCCCTTCTTCACCTTCACACATATCTCCTATCTTGTCCAATGGAATTTCTGGCACCGTCCTATGGGATCCTACCTGGGAACGAGGTTTGGCTATTTCTGGTACTTGTTTGGCGACATGTTTCCATAATTCAGGTCTAACCTTGAGTAGCTCTTCTAACTTGAGATTGCACTGCACGTTAGTGTTCTTCACTACCTCTGTGTTCCTAGGTATGACTGAATCTTCGTTTCTCACCATGACTGTAGGTGCCCTCATGCAGGTGGACCTTGCTTCCCATGGGCCTGTGAAATGGGGTAGTTCCTGTAAAGAATTAGACTCGAAGTCTAATCTTTCTTGAGATTGGATGCTCTCCTGCTCTCCATAAATGGATGGGATGTCTTGTGGGAATTGGTCCTGTGCATCATCCACCAGTTCAATGGGAGGAGGGACTTCACTCTCTTTAGCCCATTTGTCTTCTTGAATCTCTCGTAGGAATTCTGGTGTAAATCGATTCATAGAAGATGATGTGTCCGGCTCCGTAGAGTTAGGCACATAGGCTTCTTGGGAAGGAGGGCTTATTCTATCGTTGGCTCTCTCCTCATTCTCATAGATGGCTGGAGCACAAGCTTCCTGGGGAGGATTACTTATTCTATTACTTTTCCGAACAGGCCCATACGCTCCCTGAGAAGGAATGTAGGCAACCTGTGGAGGTACGTAAGCTTTTGAGGGAGGCTCATCTGCCTTTTGGGGGGAAAGATAAGCTTCTTGAGGAGGCACATGGGCTTCCTGAAGAGGCTGGCTTATCCGTTCTCTTGCCCTTTCCTTTCTTTGAGGGGCAGGTTCCTTTTCTGATTGTGCCATTAGCCTCTCTATTCTTTCTAAGGAGGGGAAGTTGTCTGGTTTAGTGGAATTGGCCACATAAACTTCCGATGGGGGATGGGTCATGTTTTTGCTTGCTTTATCTCTTTCTTGATTTTTTTCTTCCTTGGCAGATCTTGCAATTATTACCTCTAACTTCTCTAGGAGTCCATCCAAGTGTAATTGCGTCTTGGCTGAGCCCGAGTAATTGAAAAGGCGACTGGCTTCAAACATAGTCTGAGCCAATGCGACCATTTTCGCGCACAGCTTGGTTCTTTCTATCTCTAGGTCAGCTCTAGGATAGCACTTGTCATGATCCGTGACGTTTGGCCCTTCTTGGATTCTGGCCTGATATGCTTTAAGCATCATGTCTATGTCTTCAGGAGTGGGATCAGCTAACACTGATCCTGTTTGGGGTGGTGGGTGGGTTACGTGGGGTGTCTTAGAGGGTGGAGGGATGGAGGGTGATGGGGATGGTAGCGGTGGGAATGTGTGAGAGTGCGGTTGAGATGTGATCTCTATGATTTTAGCCTTGGTTTCTCGTAGACTTTCCTCCAGTTCACTCATCTTCTTTGCCCATTGCCTTTTCATGCGTTCGCGGCTATCTCTCCAAGCTCTTGATCTCTTTTTATTTTGGCTCTCAGTATCGCTAGCGTCTGGGCTCTTTTCCTTGCCTACCCCTTGGTTTTGCTGCACTGCTTGAGCTCTCGTGACTACCTGTACGGGTGCAGTGGAAGTGACACTTCCGCTGGAATCTACCACTAACCCAATAACATTGATAGGCGTGATTTTTGGCATATTATTGGGGTTCTTTTGGGCAATCTCGTAAGAGATGCTCTTTTCCACAATCTTGGCAGAAGCCTTGGATCATCACTGACTGGTTTTGTGTAGGTGGAGGTAAGGGGCAATCACGAATGAGGTGATCTCCTTGGCATCTGTAGCACGGTCCTCTTGGGAATGGAGGTCTTACCTGCCTAGGTTGAGGCCTAGGGTTGGGGTTTGTATACATGACATTTGTATAATCTGACTCCCAACTAGGTTCATTTGGCTCTTCGCTGTAATAGGACTCACCATGTTCTGGAGACTACATGTAGTACGCCTGGGGACTATCCACATGTGTAGAATCAAAGCTATGGTCACTCGGGTCACTTTCAGAAAGCAAGGGTGTTACAGGGACTATAGCTCTATTCAGGTTTTCTTCTGCAACAGCATACTTTACCGGAATCACATTAGCTGGGGCTGGGGTTTGTTGTGCTAGCACCGGCTGAGGCCTTTGTTGGTTTTGATATTGTGGTTGATAATGTTGTTGTGGCCTGCCATATGGCTGTGGAGGGTACTAGTTCTGGTATCTTCCCTGTTGAGGGTATGGCTGAGGGTAGGGTTGCCTAACCGCCTGCTTGTTGTATGGGCAATCTTGCGCAGTGTGATTGGTGTACTTCCGTTCTATGGTGCAGTACTGGCTACTAGGATTAACTTGGGGTTGAGCCATAATGGGACAGACGTTCGCCATGTGGTCGCCACCACATGTATAGCATCTTTTCCCAGGAGCAAACCTTGGGATTTGTTTGTTAGTGACACCTAACTTCTAAGCTACTTTCTCTGCCAGTTCCTCAATTGATGTGGATTGCGTGGAAGAGAGGTTAGAGGCACTATCCGCGTCTTTGTATATCTTGGAAAGCTCTAACTCCTCCCCTAGGTTGTCCTCAATGTCAATACACATGCGTACACACTCTTCTATGGTCCTAGGGTCCTTCAAGTACACATAAGATCTCAATTTAGTACTTAGCAATCCATCCAGGAATAAAGCCACTTGTTTAGCTGGTGTGGGTAGCTCCGAGACAGGGCATCTTTCTAAGTATTGCCTAAATCTTCTTCCTGCAAGTCTCACGGTTTCTTGAGGGGTTTGCTTGAAGCTGTGAATCAGCGAGGAGGTATTATGCCTTATGCCACTCTTAGAGAATTCAATAATGAAAGCCTCTAGGAGTTGGTCAATGCTCCTGAACTGCCTCTCATTTAGTGGCTGAAACCATGTCAAGGCAGTGTTCCTAAGGGTCAGACCAAAGGCATTGTATTGTGTGAATAGATCCTCCACTTGTTCAGCTCTCAGGACCTGCCTAAACTCAGCCACATGATCGTATGGATCTCCAGTGCCATCGAATTAGTTCTTCATGGACTTGACTAGCTGAGTCGGTCTCAAGGTTCTTGTGTGCTCTCTAGGTCGTGGTACAGGGAACTCATCCGCGTTTCTTTGATTCCTGTGAGCTCTAAGTATCTCAGGTTCTACTCTATTTGTTTCCGTCCTCGTTCTCTCTCTTCCCACTGGGTTGGCAAAGCTTACTTCTGGTCTATCTCTACTTCTGTCTCTTTGCATTCCATGAGCTTGGGATGTTCCAGCTCCAGGGTGACCATAGGATACATTCGATCTTGGTTGGGGGAAAACAAATTCACCTTCCAAGTGTAAGCATGTCTATCATTTTGTGTCACCACAAAGATCCTCTCCGAAGTGTGATCTAAGTAGGTCACTCTGCCTGGGCTATCAGGATCCTTAAACTCATAGATCATGATTGTTCCTATATCAGTTGGTTGATCAGGTTTATACCTCCAAAAGGCTTCGTCAGTTTCTCAATTGAGAAGCAAATCTATGCACTTGTTGTCTTGGGGAACCCAATCAGGTGTGATAATCCTAGTGAGAACAGATTTGCCTCGGGGTGTTCTAGGTTCTACTCCCATGTTTCCTTGTTCCAAGTCACCTAAGTCCGCTTCTGAGATTACATTTCCAAATTCATCTGTCCTATCTGGGTGACTGGTGACTACGTATATGGTTCCTTCTTTGTCCAGGTATGCACCATTTTCAAACTTGACTGCTGGGTGCTCTAGTCCTATGGATTGATCAGGATTCTTAATCTGTACCACAGATCTTCCTAGGCCGTCCTCATAGATGCTAGCACCTAATCGGTTGGTCCTAAGGTATTCCAACTGTGTTTTGTAAGGGCCTTCCACCCTGTACAAGTATGGCACACCTGAACTCCCCGTAGGTCTGTCCATGCCTTGAGACATCTCTAACTCACTGGTCTCAGAGCTAGGGTAGTACGAGTGGTGGCTCAACTGCTGGGCCCAAGACCTAGCAGTGTGGTTAACACTAGCCTCTGAAGATCTAAGGCTTTGTCTCTCCCTTACTAGATGTCGTCCTGATCTAAGGTTCATATGCCTATCTAAGTAGCCCAATTCTTTGCCCAGAGTACAACCTCGTTGCTGGTTACTTTATATTAGTCGCTTGGTTCTTTTTAGTTATTTTATCGTGTTTAAGGTCTTGTCTGATATCACGTCGTCAGGAATATTTGAATGTTGTTTCACACTTACAGTTGATCGTTCCACGTTAAGTTCTTTCCCTTTACAATTCTCGACAGTACAAGGATTATGCCCTTAGCTTGAGCTTGAAAGTTTAGGTATGCTTCAACTTGGTAGTTGCCTATCGTCGCCCTAACTTACTCCTACTTCTAATCGTTCTTAGCCTAAGCTAGGAATTGACGAAGAGGAGTTGAGAGTATTCCGACCTTTCTTGCTGAACCTTGCTCTTTAGTGCTCGAGAAGTTGATTCTCAAGCTTGCGCAAAACCCTTGCTTGGACGCTCTCAATTGCTTCTCAATAGACCTGCATCAATCCCAAGATTAGCTCCAAGTTGACCTTTCAATTGACAGACACTTTTTTAATGACCCTTGTTCCCCCTTTTGTATTGCTAGAAACTTCCTCTAGAGCTCCCTTGGTGTTCCTACCCCTCAGTGTGTCAACTTCCAAATATCCTATCTGAAAATCAACGCATTATTCTTATAAAAAATAGTTGAGGGCGTGTAGTATATGCCACGAGCTTTCCGACAAGCCCTAGAGCTCAAAAAATGGATTTCGTATGAAAAAGTTATGACCGTTCAGGGTTTAGGGGGTTAACTAGACAAACATAACCTTTCAAGGGTCTTAATGCGTTTTTCTAAGGCCTTTGTAAGTGTATGAGTATTTGAGAGTGCAAATATGCCCAAAATTTAGCCTAAATTTCCAAAAATTTACCCCTTAATTTTTGCCGAAAATGTCTGTCTGTCGCGATAGACACAAACTATCGTGGGGGCTGTCTGTCGCGATAGACGGTGTCTGTCGCGATAGACGCTGTCTATCGTGGAATTTTGGTCTGTCGCGATAGACGCTGTCTGTCGTCTGTCGTGGTTTGGTCTGTCGCGATAGACGGTGTCTGTCGCGATAGACGGTGTCTGTCGTCTGTCGTGATTTGGTCTGTCGCGATAGACGGTGTCTGTCGCGATAGACTGGTCTGTCGCGATAGACGGTGTCTGTCACGATAGACGGTGTCTATCGTCTGTCGTGATTTGGTCTGTCGCGATAGACGGTGTCTGTCGCGATAGACTGGTCTGTCGCGATAGACGGTGTCTGTCGCGATAGACGGTGTCTGTCGTCTGTCGTGATTTGGTCTGTCGCGATAGATGGTGTCTGTCGCGATAGAATGGTCTGTCGCGATAGACGGTGTCTGTTGCGATAGACGGTGTCTGTCGTGATTTGGTCTATCGCGATAGACGGTGTCTGTCGCGATAGACTGGTCTGTCGCGATAGACGGTGTCTGTCGCGATAGATGCTGTCTGTCGTATGTCGTCTGTCGTCTGTTGTCTGTCGTCTGTCGTGATTTGGTCTGTCGTGATAGACGGTGTCTGTCGCGATAGACTGGTCTGTCGCGATAGACGGTGTCTGTCGTCGAATTTTGGTCTGTCGCGATAGACGGTGTCTGTCGCGATAGACGGGGTCTATCGTGGGTCTCTGTCTATCGCGATAGATGGTGTCTGTCGCGATAGACAGTGTCTGTCGCGATAGACGGCGTCTGTCGCGATAGACTGAAAAAATGCAAATTTTTGAGAAACTTCTAGTGATTTAGAGTGCCCTAATGGTGTAGGTTACCGT
Source organism: Ceratopteris richardii (assembly GCA_020310875.1). Taxonomy (NCBI): domain Eukaryota; kingdom Viridiplantae; phylum Streptophyta; class Polypodiopsida; order Polypodiales; family Pteridaceae; genus Ceratopteris; species Ceratopteris richardii. The sequence continues at coordinate 181,234,988 of CM035413.1, forward strand.
GACAAACATGCATTCACAAAATTTTAAGTTTTTCTGTCTGTCGCGACAGATAGAGGTCGTCGTCCCGGGACCTGTGCAGAGTCTGTCGTACCTACGCACACTGCTGGAGAAGGTGGTACAGCTAGTTCCTGCAACAAAAGCTCAAAAACACACCAAAACAGATAGCATGCAAGCTCTCTCTCGCTCTCTCTCACAATGAAATGAGGGAAATGAGGTGGGGGGTGTAATATGACAAAAAAACTGAAATTTTTTGTGGAGATGGAGATGGAGGTGGGAGATGGTGGAGATGATGATGGTGATGATGGTGATGCGAAAGTAAGGAAAAAATGAAGAAAAATTAAGAGAAAGAAGGATATTACCTATAACTCCAATGTCTCAACTCGACGTCTTACCATCACACGCTCGTCCTCGAAGCTCTCTCCCCGGCAACGGCGCCAAATTTGGTGTCACTCTAGCACAATGGTGAGTACCAACGTGAGGAGATACACCTCATAAATGTCAATCCGTGGAGACGTGAGGACTAGTATGAAGACTATGAGCAAGTGAAGGCACAAGTGCGTGAGTGAGAAGCACACAAGCATGCACACACATTCATACACACGCGCACACAAGGCAAGAACAAGGAGAGGAACAATGGAGTTCTTTGCATTAATCAATAGGTCTCTTACTAAGCTCAATTCACAAACAATCTACCCCAAAAATGAGCTCTCTAGCTCTTTTTATAGTTTTCTAACTAGCTTTGGTCCTGTCCAGACCTAGTGTCCGGCCTAGTTAAAAATTAGGTTCTAGAGTCTATTTGAAGGCTCAAACAGAGTCTAAAAATTATGAAAATTGATGTGTTGCTAGTTCTAATACTCCTCAAGCTCGAGGACTCCTCGGCTTGCACAAAATGGAGTCTATTCTACCAAAAACAGGATTTACAATGTTTGTGTAGTGATTAAAATCACTTGATTTGTAAATAGTCCATGGAAAAAATGATTTGGCCTTGTTGCCGTATTGTGCATGACTCCTCTGTTGCTTTGTATGCCAACACATGGGTTGAGGAAAATATGTGCCTTGTGCATGGCATGGTAATGTATCCCTATGCATGCTTACTTGGAAAATGCATCGGAAGAAGTATGGTGCAAAAATTGGGGTTCTTGAGCTAAGTGCTCAAGGGTATGCCGACGAAGAGGTTTCCTAGGCTGTCATGGTTATGAAGTTTCCAAAGTAAAGATACTTACCATGGAGAAGGGCGATCGATGTTCATCTCTTCGGGTTGTACACTCGGCCTTTGGGATGGAACATTGTTGATGAATGTCCATGTTGATGGTCCACTTATGAGATCTTTTGAGTGGCTGATCCTGTCTCCTCTTTTCAAAGCATCATTTGTCAAATACAGAGAATTGAATTTCTTTATATTCTAGCTTGACAAACAACATTTGAGAACTCCACCAAGCTTATTTTCACATATTCTCTCTAGTTCACCATAAGCAGGAGTCTTCTGATCCAGTATACATACAAAGATTTGCAGGGTACCAGAACTACCCCTTGCAGATATCTCCCTAGATGCTCTCGTACATGCAGTTGTTAAGCATCACTCAAGTTGCGGACCTTCAAGCTCTTCACTCCTACCATAGTAAGAGGAAACCATAGTTGTGGATGCCATGTTTATGCCAAGTTCTTGACATCTACCAGATAAGGCAGCAACTCTATCATCTACTAGCCGAGACCCACTTCTATCCAAACTGATAAATGCTCAGTAATCAACAGTTCCACCTGCCACTAAGCATGACTCATTCATGTTTCATGAGCCAAACGTGGGAACAAGTGCTTCCTCTCTCTCTTCTTCCCCCCCCTTTTTTTTTTTTGGAAAAAGATATCACAAAACAAGAACACAAAAGTAAGTATCAATAGAAATGTTTGACCTATGTCACTGTGCTCTTGTGCTTGGGATTCTCAAGTGTGTCTATGCACGGCCATGTAATGTGGCCCTATATTAATGCATACTTTGGAAATGCATGACCTGAATGGTGCAAAAGAGAGGGTTGTGCAAGGAGCACATGGTTGTCGCTCGTTCGAGGCTTTCGATGTTATTTGCGGAGGTTGATGCCGACCTTGGTGGAGGTATCCATTGAGTCTTGAACTGATGTAATCCTCCTTATTGGAGTCCATTTTAGAACATCATTTGGCACTGTAGAGGTCACTTCAGGCGTCTTCCTCTTTGGATGCTTTATGAACTATGGTATCTAGTGTGGTTGTCGCTTTGGTTTGGTGGAGGCTACTTGTACTTTTGGCTTCCAAACCCATATCCTTTTTGCATGTCTTCCTACTAATGTTGAAGAGCTGATTTGATCTTCCTTTGGTCTCTGTACGTGGTTCTTACCCTTTTCTCTTTTTGGCTTCTTTGTTGAGACCTTTCCCATGTGGGAGAACATAGGTTGTTGTGGATGTAAGAGCTTCTTAGGTACCCACATCTGTAATTGCCTTTGTTGAGCTGCAGCTAACTTCTTAGGCACCCAAACTTGTTGGATACCTTGTGATTGAGCTTGTCCGAGCTGCTTCCTTCGTCGTCTGGCGTGGTTGGCTTGCCTGGATGGGATTTGTGGGGGCAAGGTTGGTGGTTGCTCTCCTTTGCGTACCCAGATCTGCTTCATGCTCGGAACTGCTTTCTTATCGAATGGTGTCTTTCTATTTGATGTAGCAGTTGTCGTGAACGGTTGTGTTTGCTTGTGTGGTGGACTCACTACTGTGGCTACTTGATTCTTTGGAGAAGAAGAAAGATCCACCTGCCTTCGAACCTAGTCTTCCACGATTGACTCCTTCTGCATCATAGAGCTTTTGACACATACAACATCTTCTTTCATATGATTAGACTTGGAAGAACTAAGAGAGTGTGTGGTGCCATGATCTAGGAGCATGCAGTTCTCTAATTCTAATGTAAAGCATCGTTCATGTACCCAAACTTGAAGAATTTGACTTCTTAGGTTTAAGTTAACTGCATGGTCATAGATCCAATCTTGACCCAAGACCAGTGGTTCTGTAACGTTCTCATCTTGACATACTAGCGCTTTGAATTTCATTGGAACATCTTGAAGGTAGATGGGAAGTTCCACCTCGCCCAAACAAGGGGTTTCCACACCTCCCAATCCTATGAGATAAGCTTCTATGGGATTGATGTTCAACTGCAAGTCTTGGTAGTAGGAAAGTCTAACTACACTACTTGCTGCACTTGAGTCAATCAATGCTTTCACCGTCCTTGCACCCTTCCCTTGTCCTATCTCTATGGTCACAAAGGGTCTTCGGTCAATGACTTGAGAAGTCGCTATGCCTGACTTTTGGCACATATCCATGTGATATTTTGGGGCTTTTGAGTTGACATCTAGGCCTAATCGCCTTAACTTATTTCACCTAATACGCTCTCTGGCCTCTACCTGTGCTTCTTCTCTCACTCTTAACTCTTCTTCTTTTCGCTTCTTAGCAGTGTTGACTCTCACTAGCATATCCTCAGTAAGAGGTTCTTGATATAGCTTGACTCTACAACCACTAATATAGTTTGGCAAGATATCTCCTTCTAGAGTGGCCAACTGAACTGCACCACTAGTGGAAATTCTATTAATGATCATGGGTCCATATCCTCTTTTTTCCAACTTACGGGCATGTTGTTTTAGTGTGTAAACCAACACTAGATCTCCCTCTTTCAATCCCTTATCCTTGATGTGTGCATCAAAGTATGCCTTTTGCCTCTTCTTTGCAGCGTAGATGCCTGCTGCCGCTCGTAGCCTCGTCTCACCTAAGCGTTCGAGATCAAAGATCCTAGAGGACAATTCATGCCCATTCCGCTCATACTCTTGTGCTACTTTTAAGGCAGGGATTAAGAAATCTAATGGTAGCACAGCGTTCTGTCCGAAGACCATCTGAAATGGGGTGGCGTTGAGTACCGTTTTGTAGGCAACTCGATAAGCCCAAACAGCATAATGAAGTTGTTTGTCCCAATCAGAGCGTTTATTATTTACCAGTTTTGTCAATACGTTACTGAGGATCTTATTGGTGCTCTCAGCTTGTCCATTAGCTTGTGGGTGATAGGGGGCAGACTTCTTATGTATCACCAAGAATTCTTGGAGAAGATCTTCAATGACTTCATTCAAGAAGTGTGTGCCTCTATCGCTCACCAACTCTATTGGTAGTCCATACCTCGTGAATACATTCTCGAATAAGAACTTAGCCGTAGTCTGAGCATCATTCTTTGTTGTGGCTTTCACTTCTACCCACTTGGTAAGGTAATATGTGGCTACAATAATATACTCTGCATGGGAGTTTCTAGCTGGGGGGTTAATAGGACCTACAAAGTCTATACCCCATTTCGAGAATGCACGTCCTCCCATCATTGGCCTCAAAGGCATCTCATCTTTTCTAACTGGATATTGTGCACATTGGCATGTGTCACATTTCTTCACATAGGTATGAGCATCCATATGAAGAGTGGGCCACCAAAGTCTTGAGAATAGAATGTTCTTGATTACTCGCTCAGGGCCGAAGTGTCCACCTGCAACACCGCTGTGTGCAGTTTCTAAGACTTTCAAATAGTCTGATTCATGAACGCACAGTCTTAAGTAACCATCTTTGCCTCTTCGGTATAAGTTGTCTCCTACTAAGGCATAGCCTTGAGCTTCTTGTTCCATGTTTCGTCTTCTTGCTAGACTAGCCTCTTTGGGTAATCTTCCCGATCTCATAAACTCTACCAATGGAGCACTCCAATCTGGAATTAATGATACTTGATAAAGGGTCGCATGCTCCACTGGTGGTCTCTCTCTGCACATTGGACAATTCTTGATCCACTCATGTATTTCTTTTTCCATGCTAGGCCAATACACTCCTAAATGCTTCAGATTCTGCAATGTTCGTTGTTTAGAATAGTGATTTCCTAGCAATCCTTCATGAGCTTGCTGCAACCAACTACTATGTTCATCATCCTCGACGCAACAAGCTAATACACCCTCAGTATCTTGTTTGTACATGCTTCCTGCCAATATGTGATATTTTTGTGATTTTACAATTTCTTCTTGTGATGTTTTCACATTCTTATTTGCAGGTCCGAAGGTTAGGACTGGTACCAACTTATTTGCCCATTTAGGAACAACTTCTAAATTGAACAGATAAGCATGGGGTAATTCATCAGACACTCCTTGCGGTGACTCTCCTGAAGTGATGCGAGAAAGGTGATATGCCCGAAGGTGGGTTCCACCTTTCTTGACAACAACTTCAAAGTCATACTCCATTAGTAAGAGGAACCATCTTACTAAGTGTCCAGTATTGCAAGGTTTATTGACCAAATATAACAAAGCTTGATGATCAGTGAAAAACTTGAACTTGTTGGCCAATAAATAGTGTCTAAACTTCTTCATAGCATATACCATGCCTAAGCCCTCTCGCTCAGTTGTGGTATAGTTTCATTCAGCTGCGGTGAGTTGTCTACTAGCATATGCTATGGGCAAGTCTAAGTTTCCTTCACCTGTGGGTTGTGCTAGCACACATCCTATGGCATGTTTGGATGCATCCACATGTACATGGAATGATTTATTCCAATCAGGAGTGGTCAGTATTGGTGCTGTGCACAAACGTTTCTTCAGTTCATTGAAAGAATTCTCACATTCGCCGTTCCACTCAAAATTAGACAACAAGGCATAAAGGGGTCTAGCTATGATCGCGTACATGCGGATAAACCTACGGTAATATCCACAATGGCCCATAAAGGCTTGTACCTCTTTAACATTCCTTGGCCTTGGCAGCTCCGCTATGGCTCGTACCTTTTCTTCATCTGTTGAGATTCCATTCTTAGAAACAATATGACCTAAGATTTTACCTTGCCGCACCATGAACACACACTTTTCTGGGTTCAGACACACTCGATATTCTCTGCACTTGTTGAAGATTTGTCTGAGCTCAGGGATGTGAAATCTTCTTTCTTGGGAATGAGCACATAAATCATCCACATATACTTCTAAGCTCTTTCGCAAGAACTCTTTGAAAACATGACACATGAGCCATTGGAATGTTGCAGGTGCATTTGTGAGCCCGAATGGCATAACACGAAATGCAAAGATTCCCCACTCTGTGGCAAAAGCTATTTTGTGTTGATCTTCTGGGGCAATGGCTACTTGATTGTAACCTGAAAATCCATCAAGGAAGCTATAAACTTCTTTGCTTGCAACTCGCTCCAATAGGTGTTCCGTGATTGGAAGCGGATAACTATCTCTGATCGTAGCGGCATTAACTTCCCGTTCTTCTTGGGCACCACTACAATGCGGGACACCCATTCAGTATGCGGGACACACTCGCAACTTCCCGTTCTTCTTGGGCACCACTACAATGCGGGACACCCATTCAGTATGCTCAATCTCATAGATGAATCCAGCTTCAATCAGCCTATCAATTTCTTCTTTTATTTTGGCTGCATATGTATCATTATATGTGTAGGGCTTCTGTTTGGTGGGCTTGGCATCAGCAGTCATGGGGATAGTATGAGAACAAATTCTTGGATCTACCCCTTTCAAGTCTCTATAGTGCCATGCAAACACATCCCTATATTCCCTTAATAGAGCTACGAGCTCCATCTCTTCTCTTGCACTTAGGTCATCTCGTATATATGTGCATCTCTCTTCGTTCTCTTCAATGGTCACTACAATTTTCTTGGTCTTTTCTTTATTATCATATGATTCTCCTATGATGGCCTCTCTCTTAGGCATGCGTACCAAAATTTTACGGTCGTCAACTTCATACTTCTTGAAGTTTTCTGGTACTTCAAACAATGATTCCTCCTCTTCTGGTTTCACTCCTTTTCTTTTCTTTTTCTTTTGACTGCTCTCACTTTCATCCTTTGAATTTACCGTTTTAATACTTGTGAGCGGTTCTTCTTTCTGGGTGAACACTCCTATATCTTCTAGATAGTGCTGCTCTGAGTTAAAGCAACTATCCATCATAATGGACTCTATATCATCGTCATTCTCTTCTTCTTCTATGACATCACTAGGGTCACATTCTTCTAGCAAGGGCTGACACATGAACACTGAGATATCATAACCCTCCTCATCACAATGAGGTGTCCATTGTTCTTCATTGACAGCAATGTCCATGGTGGCTAAGATTTCAGGCCATCCATGAGGCTCAAATTCCTCATCTGAAAAGATCATCGGTGTGTAGGCTGAGTCTCTAACTGGTCTATCTCCTGGTGAAGTTCCTTCTTCTCTCGCTTTCAAGCGTTTTTCCTCTTCCTCTGCGACCTTGCGCATCCACAAATGAGTATCTTCGTGCAGCCATGATGGGTCACGTGAACTTTCAGAATGCATAGAGATGGAATCTTCTTTCGCTTTGTGGATAGGACTCCACTATAGGGGAGGCACATCTATGAAGGAGTAATCCTTCAAATTGACCTTGGTGGTGACCCCTAAGTGTTGTAAGTACAAGGAGTTGGTTCCCCAATCCTGTACTATTTGCAATTGTCGTAGGAAGGGTCTTCCTAGGATCATCTCATAGACGTTATTTTTCTCAAAGTCACATATAGCAAATGTATGTTCAAACTCCATGCCACAAGTGGTTAGAGTTATCCCTTCGAGCAATCCTAGAGGTGTTTCAAAATGACCATCAACCATTTGAAGCTTCATTCTAGTTGGTCTTAATGTGGGCTTGCCCCATTGCTTCCACAAGGAGGTGGTCGAAATAGCAACACCAACACCGGAATCTATGATTGCTTTGATTGTGTAACCTTGGTAGGTGATTGGAAGATAAGTATTACCTTCTTCACCCTCACACATGTCCCCTATTTTGTCTAGAGGTATCTCTGGTACCCTCTGCTTAGAGCTTGCTTTTGGCATGTTGGAATCAAGTTCTGGAACCTGATCCTTCACATGATTCCATAGCTCAGGTTTTGCTTTGAGCAGCTCTTCTAGAGTGAGATGACATTGAACCTTAGTGTTCTTCACGACATCCGTGTTCCTTGGAACCACTGAGTCTTCATTTCTTACTGGTATTGTGGGAGCTCTAATCTGGAGAGATTCAGACTCCCATGGGCCTGGAAATTGAGGCAGTTCTTCTAAGGTATTAGATTCAAAATCTAACCTTTTGTCTTCTTGTTGTTCTGCTTCATCTCCGTAAATAGATGGAATGTCTTGGGGAAATTGATCATGAAGATCATCAATCTCAGGAATAGGAGGGGAGTTACCCTTCTCCTTGGCCCATTTATTTTCTTGTATTTCCCGCAAGAACTCTTGAGAGTACTGTTGAATTGAAGGAGGTATTCCGGCATCCGTGGAATTAGGAACATAAGCTCCCATTGGTGGTGAGCTTCCTCTCTCAATAAATGGTTGAGCCTGTGGAGGTAAAGAAACTTGTGGTTTGTTTACCAATTGCTCTAATCTTTCTAGTAAGCCCTAAAAATGCAAATCTGGTTTGACAGAGTTTGTCTGATTGAACTTTTGACTAGTCTCCAGTATAGCTTGAGCTTGTTCTACCATTTTCATGCACATTTTCATCCGTTCAATCTCTAAGTCTGCTCTAGGGTAACTCTGCTGTTGGCCCTTCTTGAAGTCGAGCCTGGTAGGCCTTGAACATCATGTCCAAGCCTTCTGGGGTTGGATCTGCAAGAACAGACCCTGGTTGCGGTCTATTTACAATGGGTGGTGGGGTGGGATGAGGTGGAGTGGATGGAGTTTCGGCATGTGAGGGGTTTTGAGATGCAATGTCTTCTATTTTTGTTTTTGCGTCTTTCAAGCTTTCTTCTAGTTCCGTTAACTTTTTATTCCACTTACGATTGGCCTTTTCTCTGGTATCCTTCCATGTTCTTGTTTTCCTCTTACTAGGCTCTCTTGATTCACTCGACTTCGATTGTTCTGCTGGTTTATCTTGTTTTAATGCTTGTGCCCTAGTAACTGCCTGTACAGGTGCCACATTACTGCTACTTGAACTTGAATCCGCCACTAAGCCTACCACATTAATGGGTGTAATCTTGGGTGCACTGGAGGGGTTTCTTGGACAATCTCTAGGGAGATGGTCTTTTCCACAATCAGGACAAAAAGCTTGTATTGTGATAGCCTGTCCTTGACTCGGAGATGGTGGGTGGGGACAATCACGAAGGAAATGGTCGCCCTGACATCTAAAACATGGTCCTCTAGGGGCTTGTGGTCTTACTTGTCTCAGTTGGGGCCTAGGGTTAGCATTTGTGTACATGACATTGGAATATTCAGGCTCCCAATTTTGTTCCATAGGTTGTGCCTCATATTGATACGGGTAAATCTCACTATGTTCAGGTGACTCTGTGTAATAAGCATGTGGACTACCTTCATGGGAGTAGTCTGAACTATGAGCATGAGAGTCATTATCTGGTATCAATGGGGTTAGTGGGACCAATGCTCTATTTAGATTTTCCTCTCCCGCGGCATACTTGACTGGAATCACAGTGGCAGGAGTTGGTGGTTGGTTTCCCAAGACTGGTTGTGGCCTATATGGTGCCTGATATTGCTGTTGTGGTCTATAATATGGTTGTTGGTATTGGTTTTGATACCTACTTTGTGGGTAGGGTTGCTGATAATTCTGTCTAACAGCCTGCCTATTGTAGGGACAATCTTGAGCCGTATGGTTCGTGTATTTTCTCTCAATAGTGCAATATGGAGAATTCCTTTCTCTGATGTTTTGGTTTTGCATTGGGCATACGTTAGCCATGTGGTCCCCTCCGCAGGTATAACATCGATTCAATGAGCTGACTCTTGGTATTTGTCTATTTTGAACTCCTAGCTTCTTCGCAACTTGCTCAGCTATCTCATCTATTTCCGTGGAGATTTTTGAAGTATGACTAGTAGAACACTCAGAATCCTTATAGAGTTTGGATAATCCTAACTCCTCACCCAAGTTATCTTCTATGTCAATGCACGTCTGCACACACTCTTCTATGGATCTAGGCTCTTTCAAGTACACATATGATCTTAACTTAGTGCTTAGTAAGCCATCTAAAAACAAAGCCACTTGTTTGGCTGGTGTGGGTAACTCTAGAGCAGGGCATCTCTCTAGATACTGTCTGAACCTTCTACCTGCTAGCTGCACTGTTTCTTGGGGTGTCTGCTTGAAGCAGTGGATCAAAGATGATGTGTTATGCCTGATACCACTCTTGGAAAATTCTACAATGAATTCGTCTAGCAGTTGACCTATATCGCGATAGTTGCGACTACTCAGTGGTTGAAACCAAGCTAAGGCAGTGCCCTTAAGAGTCAAACCAAATGCGTCGTACTGGGTGAACAAATCCTCAACCTGTTCAGCTCTTAACACTTGTTTAAACTCGGCCACATGATCATAAGGATCTCCTGACCCGTCAAAATAATTCTTCATTGCCTTGATCACTTGAGTGGGTCTAAGGGTTCTTGGGTGCTCTCGGGGTCTAGGCAATGGAAAATCATGTTCATCTCTTTGTTGCCTATGTGCTTGATGTCTCTCTCTTTCAGGTCTTTCATTTTCAAATCCTGACCTATTCCTGCCCACGGTGTGTGCAAAACTTACCTCAGGTCTCTCTCTAGTTCTTTCTCTCTGGGCTTCATGAGCGTGGGATGATCCTACTCCTTGGAGGCCATGGGAAACATTGGATCTTGGTGGAGGGAAAATCAATTCACTCTTCCAAGTATAAGCATGTCTATCATGTTCTGTTACCAAGAAAATTTTCTCTGATGTGTTATCCAGCTAGACAACTTTGCCTGGTATCTCAGGATCTTTGAATTCATAGATGATGACTATGCCCAATTGGCTAGGTTGATCTGACTTGAATCTCCAAAAGGCTTCCTCTGTTTCTCTATTCAAGAAGAGTTCTATGCTTTTGTTCTCTTGAGGGATCCAATCTGGTGTGATCACTCTGGTCAGAACTGACTTACCTCTAGGAGTCTGGGGTCCTTGTCCTACATTTCCTTGTTCTAGGTCTCCTATCTCATTCTCATGAATGACATTTCCAAACTCATCGGTGCTATCTGGTTGGTTGGTAACCACATACATGGTTCCTTCCTTATCAATGTATGAACCCTCTTCGAAGTTGACCACCGGGTGTTCAAGTCCAAAGGATTGATCTGGATTTTTGAGTTGGACCACTGATCGCCTCAGGCCATCCTCATAGATGCGAGCACCTAATCGGTTGGTCCGAATATATTCCAACTGTGTCTTATAAGGACCTTCTGGTGTTTGTAGATGGGCAGTTCCTGAGCCACCTGCAGGTTTTCCCATGCTAAAAGACATTTCTGAGTCACTTGTGTCTGAAATTAGTTCGTAAGGATGACCACTTAGTTGTTGTGCCCAAGACTTAGCTGTATGGTTGACACTGGACTGAGAAGATCTAATGCTTTGTCTATCCTTTCCTAGGTGTCTACCAGATCTCAAGTTCATAAGCTTTGGCTAAGAGTCCGAAATTTCCCCTTGGTATGGTTCAAAAATCCTTTGGAGTCCCCTTGGGTTCCAGGTCCCACTTGAAAGTCAACTTCAAATTATCCTATCTCAAAATCAACGTGTAGGATTTGAAACGAGCTTTCCAACGAGCTATAGAGCTCAAAAAATGGACTTTGGATGAAAAAGTTATGTCAAATCAGGCTCCTGGGGGTCAAAACAGGAAAACAGGACCTTTTAGAGAAAATCGCGATGTTGTGAAATCAAGAGAATCGCGATTTTGTGAAATCAAAGAATCGCGATTTTGAGCACAAAATCGTGTTTTTGAAAATCAGATGTTCAGCACAAAATTGTGTTTTTGAAAATCGCGATGTTGAGCAATCGTGTTTTAGAAAATCGCGATGTTGAGCACAGAATCGTGTTTTAGAAAATCGCGATTTTGAGTAGAGAATCGTGATTTCACAAAATCGTGGTTTACAGAATTGTGTTTTTTGACATGAAAATCGTGATTTCTGAGAATCGCGATTTTGAGTACAGAATCGTGTTTTTCACAAAATCGTGTTTTTGAAAATCGCGATGTTGAGCACAAAATCGTGTTTTTGAAAATCGCGATGTTGAGCACAGAATCGTGTTTTAGAAAATCGCGATTTTGAGCACAGAATCGTGTTTTTTGAAAATCTTGTTTTTTGAAAATCATAATTTTTTGGCTGAAAATCGTGATTTATGAGAATCACGATTTTTAGCACAACCGTAGAATCGTGTTTTCTCAGAATCGTGTTTTTGACATGAAAATCGCGATTGTCTACACAGAATCGTGTTTTCACAAAATCGAGGTTTACAGAATCGTGTTTTTTGACATGAAAATTGTGATTTCTGAGAATCGCGATTTTGAGCAAAAAATCGTGTTTTCACAGAATCGCCTTTTCACAAAATCGTATTTTTACTGAAAATCGTGATTGGTGAGAATCGCGATTTTGAGCAAAAAATCGTGTTTTCTCAGAATCGTGTTTTTTGGCTGAAAATCGTGATTTGTGAGAATCGCAATTTTGAGCACAACTACAGAATCGCGATTTTGAGAATGACCACAGAATCGTGATTCTTTCAGCAAGCTTTTAGGCGGGAAACAGAAAATCGTGAGTTTTCAAAAACTTTTGAATTTTCACAAAATCGTGATTTTCATCACAGAATCGCGTTTTTTGGCGGGAAATTCAAATTTTTGAGCACCGGCAATGGCGAGCTCCGTATGAGCAAAAAATCATGAAAAAACACAGTGCTTGCTCTCCCTTGCACCTCCTAACTCCTTCCCACACAATAATGCATGAAAAATGGTATGAAAATGGTGAAAATGCACTAAAAAACAAGAAATTTCTATGAAGAAGAAGATGGAAGAAGGTGGAGATGATGATGATGATGAAGATGAAGAGGAAAAAAACAGAAAATGAACTGAACCTTCCAACGTCGCAAATCTACGATCTTACCATCACAACGCTCGTCCTCGAAGCTCTCTCCCCGACAACGGCGCCAAAATTTGTTGTAGCTCAAGCGTAAGCACTACCTCCTTTACTTGTCAATCCGCGGAGACGTGAGGACCGGTATGAAGACCACGAGCAAGTGAAAGCTCAAGTGCGTGAGTGAAAGCACACAAACATGCACACACATACACACACACGCGCACAAAGTAAGATCAAAGAGAGGAACAATGGAAAGCTTCGATTGCAAAAGAGTTCTCTTACAAAAGCTCTAGTCTCTAACAAGCTAACCTCAAAAATGAGCTCTCTAGCTCTTTTTATAGTTTTTTGAGTAGTTTTGGCCCTGTCCAGACCTAGTGTCCGGCCTAGTTAAAAATTAGGTTCCAGGGCTTATTTGAGGGCTCAAACGAAGTCTAAAAATTATGAAAATTGGTACGATGGTAATTCTAATACTCCTCAAGCTCGAGGACTCCTCAGCTTGAACAAAATGGAGTTATAAAAATAGATAATGGTATTTACAATGGTTTTTAGTGATGAAAATCACTATTTTTGTAGGGGATTCTTATGAAAATTGGACATACACTTCTTGGAGCTCCCTACTTGCTCCTTCTTCTTGTGTGTGTCCACCTTTCTGATGTGCTTCCATGCTTGTGCTTGACTTTGAGTTCCAACAAGTGCTATAGGAGACCAGGAGCAGCGTGATGAGGCACAACCAGCACGTCACAGGGATGGAATGAGAGAGCAACATCACATTCCTCAGATGAGGGAGAAATCCCTGACATTCGGTAACCCATGTGGAGTGAGTCTACCACAGACGGAAACACCAATGCAATGTATAGGGCCGCCGAATCTGGAGCATAACCCGTAGAGCATAAGTGATTCCAATGAGGGAGCTTAGTGCAAGCTTCAACTTCATATTAGGGGAAGAGAGGATGGGTGGGAGAGGACGAGCTCCACCCCCTGCGCACAACAAAGAATACGAGAAGGGAGTAGACATGCGCTCAACCTTCCCTAAATGTCTTTGAGAGTGGGCAAGTGAGAGAAAGAAACCTCCCACCAACCCCCAAACACGATGGTAACTATTATGGAATGAGAGAGATGTAGAGGGGAGTTACTTCCCCTACTTCCCACCACATGCCATGATTAATGTCAGATGGAGTAACTAGGGAGCCACATCTTCCACATCCTTCCAGGAATAGAATCTAGCATTTATCAATTATAGAAAAATGGGGAGAGAGGAGGTCACCCCTAGGCCAGTAATTTAAGGCTCTGCTCCCATAAAGTTCCACCTCGTAAATCGTAACCCATAGAGGTACTATGCATATGCCTGTGGGAGTTCATTCAAACGGATCCACCAGAGAAAAATTGTGGAAGATGTTATTTCACTAATCACCCGAGATCCTCGAGGTTTTTTTTTCTCTTTTTTTTGTACTTGAAGAGAGGGAGGGGTAAAGGAGGGTACCCATTTCTATTTTCAAGAAGAACATCAACTTTAAGAAATGACAGAGATGGGGTTGATGCGAGAGTGTGTGTGTATGTAGAAGTGTGTATATGAGAGAGAGAGAGAGAGAGGGAGGGAGGGAGGGAGGGAGGAAGGGAGGGAGGGGGAGGGAGGGAGGGAGGGAGTGAAGGAGGGAGGGAGGGAGGGAGGGAGGGAGGGAGAGAGAGAGAGAGAGAGAGAGAGAGAGAGAGAGAGAGAGAGAGAGAGAGAAAGAGAGAGAGAGAGAGAGAGAGAGAGAGAGAGAGAGATAGAGAGAGAGAGAAGGGGGTTAACGGTTGTTCTTGTGCAACACCTAAAATCTCCTAAAACTATCCTACAAAAACAAGGAAATGGGGAGCAAATGATCCAATGGAAGGGTGAAAGTGCCAAGCAAGGGCTCAAATCCTATGCAAATGAGCAAAAAATTGCAACACAATACTTTACCACACGTTCTTGAGCTCTCCAAGTGATGAAAGGTCGACCATCCCCGACAATGGCACCAAATTGTGTTGAGGTTGTAGCAAGAGAAGACCAAAACCCTCAATACCTTGCATGGAAGAAGGAAGGCTCAAGAGTGACTTTCCTCTCATCCACCCCTACCTCCAACATGTTCAAGCCATTGGCATCAGCCCCATGCTATGCCACATGCTTGAAAACAAGGAGAATAGGGAGTCAAGGATCCTAGTCCATGAGGAAAATACAAGCAAAAGCAACTACTCTACTCACACAAAGGAGAGACATGCATCACACACCACTCTCACACACTCAGAGAGACACAATACATAAATGTAAATAGTCTTGGAGTAAAAGAGAGCCTTCTTCCATTGATAAGAGATATTACATGAGAGCACGTTGACCAAAAGCTCCCCCCTCTTTACAAAAATGAGCCTCTATATATAGGCTAAGCACATTTCCATGTGATTCTTTGAAAAGTAAAAAAGAGAATATCTCTCTAACTAACATATCTTCTAGGATATTCTAAAATCAATTCTTATAACAACCAAATCCCAAGAATGTGCATGCATGGGAGTTTTATGTGGGATTTCCCTAGAAGAGCCAAAAAAGGTGAGATATCCAAGAGTCACCTATACTATGGTCTAAGGAAATATTAAAAAGTGCTTTTAGGAGAGTGTTCACATGTGACACTTAAGTATATACAAAGAGGGTTATCCATCTTGTTGATATACTGCATGTTCCCCCAGCATAAGAAAGATCCTAGTTTTTGTTTGACAAATGGTTGACCATGGATTACAAGTCAAGTTCAATGTTGATGATTTATATGTAGAAGAGTACAAACACTTCTTCACATGTATATACCCTAAAGTGTACGCATGCATGAAAAGTTTCCCAAAGATTGTAACATAAATCGCTCTATTTCCTTGTCCAAAAAGAGTGAAAAGTCAAATTTGTGTATACCTCGGATGATGTGAGGAGTTGATGCTCCTTCTTCTATCCTTTGTAGATGTATATGTTGATAGCCAAATTGTCCCGTGAAAAACGATTTTGGCATGTGGCAAGCGGTACATAAGATGAAGAAGTTCCATTCTATTTGCCACTGACCTCTTGTCCTTGCACATACTCATGGTCTTCCTCTATTTCCTTCTCCAAAGGGGAGTAGAGTTAAATTTTTGTATAACTTGGGTGATGTGAGGAGCTGATGCTCCTATCCTTTGTAGATGTTTATGTTGATACCCATATTGTCCCATTAAAAACGATTATTGGCTTGTGGGAAGCGGTACATAAGACGAAGAAGTGCCATTTTATCTCCCGCTTATAAGGGGAGAGGGGGAGAAAGCCCTCTTGTCCTTGCATATACTCATGGTTTTCCTCTACCGGGTATGTGTGAGTGGACTTTTAGCTATGGAAGTCCTTCGCATATCTAGTTCGTGCATGAGAACTTCTTGGATGCATAAGATGCTCGTGTGAGATACCAATGTAGCAGAAGATGTGGGACATTTTCCCAATGAGCTCTCTCTTTGTTCCAACTCTCTAAGCTCTCTCTCCATGCATAAATCCAGCTCTCTCTCCATGCATAAAATCCTCTTGGGTGTTTGCATGAGTGGCAAATGGAACTCATGTGCCAATCATATGACAAGGAGTAGACAGCTTTCCTCATATAACACATAACAAATGCGTGTGAGGATAAACACAACTTACAAGCCTTTCAATCAATCAAGACATGTGCTCTCATACCACGATAATGAGGCAACTTCTTAGCCTTTGCAGTTTCATGGATACACCCATGTAGATTGGGCTGGTAGCATTCTAGATAGAAGATCTACTAGTGGTTTTCTATTGTGACTTGGGAGTGTAGCTATTACCTAGAGCAGTAAGAAGCAACCCATTGTTGCTTTTTTTAGTACAGAGGTTGAGTAGAGAGGTGCTACAATGGTAGCATGTGAGGCATCATGGCTAGAGATGCTCCTTGCAGGTTTGGGTGTGGAAGTGCAAAAGCCTATCACCATCTATTGTGATAATCTTAGCAACATATAGCTAGCATGGAACCCTCTTTTTCATGCTAGAAAAAAGCATATTGAAGTACATTATTACTTCATAAGAGAGAAGGTATTGGCAGGTGATATTGATCTTGTTTATGTGAGAATAGAAGAGCAGGTTGTTGATATATTCACTAAAAAGGCTTATTCAGGAAAAATGGGAATTACATAGGATTTTGAGACAATTCTTTCTGCCCCAATGTAGTTTGTGAATCATTCACACACCACAACATGTTATTATCTCTTGATTGGGGTATATTAAATTAGTACGTTAATATACAAATTTCCTGAATAGGCCTTTAAAGCACTTGGAGCATAGAAGTTCCAGAAGTTTTGAAAGATGCTTGGATTAGAGGATATGACATTGAGCTTGGGGGGGAGTGTTGAGATATGAAGCTCAACATGTGATGATCCATGATGATACATATCAATTTTTCATTTCTCTTATATGTATAGTGGTCACGCCTGTATATGTCATGAATACTTCATTGAGTTGTACTAGATTTATCCACTGAGAGTGATGACACATTTGTTTCTTACCAGCTCACTCATTCGCAGACATTAGATTTTTCCTTATGTACTGATCTTTATATATTGCACTTTTTGTATTCTTGTTTTTAGGTCATTCTTGTACATTGCTTTTATGTAATAGAAGAAGAAGAAGATCATTCTTCCTTGCCTCAATCTGTGTGTGTGCTTCTCCTTGATTGTGAGATTGTGTGTGTGAGCTCTCTTCCTTATCTCCTTCCTCGTGACAAATTCAACTCTTGGATATCCAAATAGCAGAAATATTCATTTCAATCCTCATGATGATTATGTTTTCAATTTCTTTGTCACAATTGCAGAGTAGGTGTGAACCCCCTCTCACTAAGAGGGCCCACACATGAGTTCCAAGTGGAACTTATTTGCATATCCACATAGAGAGAGAGGTGTGTATGATTGTGTGTGAGGGAGGAAAATCTATCACACATTGCCCACATGTCTCATTTGGTTTTATCTTCTTCATCATGCTCGTAACCACCTACTATATAGAGGATTTATTTGGAACTACAACATGCACAAACCAATGCAACAATAGAATTAGAGAAGGAATGAACTCTATGAGGTCATGGTGCCTACCCAGACACCATCACACACATGAAAGAAGTAAGAATAATGCATCATCACCCTCCTCCATCCTCTCTCCAAGGTGAGAGCATAATAACCTCATTCTTCTTCTTATACGACCAAAAGAGTATTGGGCGATGATAGGAGGTTTTTTTCCCCCGGCTTGTATATATGCCTATTGCCCTAATGGGCTACTTATCTTTGTACATTCTCTAGTAATACAGTTCAGTATTGTGTCTTGTGCTCCAAGCTTCTTCTTCTTCCTTGTGCTATTCACGTGCTTTCGCAGACGTCTAACTCCAACAATTGGTATCAGCTAAGATCATTTTGACTACTGCTGATGGTAGTCCTTTCACTTTGTCAGATGCTTTATTTGTGCTAGGGATCAAGAAGAACCTGTTATCAGTTTCTGCATTAGCCAAGATTAGTTTGGTTGTGAAATTTGTTGATGACAGGTGTACAGTTCATGATCTATCAAATTGCGATGTGATTATTGCTTCTCACATTTTATGTTGTGGGATGTATAAGCTCATAGACTATGAAAGATCTGTAAATGATTTGGCATGTGCAGTAAATGATTCTCAGGCTATGTCAGATGCAAAGCTTTGGCATGCACGCTTTGTTCATCTAAATTTTGCTAGTCGGCTACGCCTACAGAAATTTGAAATGGTGTCCTCTTTGCCCAAACTTGAGGCACCTGGAAAACATGTTTGTGAAGGCTGTATTTTGGGCAAAATGCAACGTTCGTCCTTTCCAAAAGATGGTTCAGTTCGGGCTACTCAGAAATTGCAGCTTGTACATAGTGATGTCTGTGGTCCTATGCAGACACCTTCTTTTGGGAATTATCTTTACTTCGTGACTTTCATCAATGATTTTTCTAGGCATGCATGGGTATATCCATTGAAGTCAAAGTCCAAAGTGTTCACGTGCTTCAAACAGTTTTTGGGTTTGGCTGAAAATCTGTTAGCATGTAAAATGGGCACCCTCCGTTTAGATCGAGGGGAGGAATATATGTCTTCTGTTTTTTAATGCATTTTTGGCTGAACGTGGGATAAAACACCAATGTATAGTGCCATATACACCTCAACAGAATGGATTTGCTGAACGAAGAACAAGTCACTCATGGAGATGGCGAGGTGTATGGTGAAGAGTCAGGCTTTACCACATAGTTTTTGGCTTGAGGCTGCATATGTACTGAACAGGTGTCCTACTAAAGCGCTGCAGTCTATCACTCCATATTGTTTGACATATGCATTAGTGCCTGAATAACATCGCAGAAAATTGGATGATAAAGGAGTAAAATGTATTTTTATTGGGTATAGTTCTGAAAGTAAAGGCTATCGTGTGTATCATCCACAGAGTAAACACATTCTGGTTAGCCGTGATGTTATTTTTGTGGAAGATGCTATTCAACCATTGCTTTCATGTACTAAGGAGACATATGTTAGCTCCAAAGACATGTATGATACTTTGCTGCCTCTTTTTACAGATGGACAGTTTAGTGCTGGTCCCAATGAATCAACTTCTCAACCTTTGCAGGTTTCATGTGTCTTCTGTATTAAAACACTCGTTCAATTGATAATATGGCCTGTTCTAAAAGTTTGAAGAAGAAGCGTTTAGAGTGATCGGGCACGCGGTTCAGAAATGCTTCTCTGTCGTTGACTGTAAGTTTGTTTCAAATTGTGCGATAGTATCATCTCCCGAGTGGCTACTGTTCAGCAGAATTCAGATTGGCCACAAGTTCTCTGATTTGTGCGCTACTCACTCCCTTACCAAAGCTCTGATACCACTTGAACATGTGCACAGCTATGGCGCGCACTCTACACGCAGAGGAGACGATGACAAGCGAGACAAAAATCTGAAATTGCACAGTACTTGCGGCGCAATGGCGGTGGAGAATCTTTTAATTATTCGTGGTTTTTGTTTCTACAATCTAATTTGATGACACGTCATCAGAAGAGGTATGAAGACAGGATGGAGATGTCGATGGCGAAGCGTTGTTCACTTTGACAACATTTGAATGTCTGTTGGAGAACTTATGGTTGATCCAATGTGCCCGAGTTAAATTTGTGTATACGTCGAGTGATGTGAGGAGCTCGTTCTTCTCTCTCTCTATATATATATATCTATCTATATATATATTCTCTCTCTCTCTCTCTCTATATATATATATATATATATATATATATATATATATATATATATATATATATATATATATATATATATATATATATATAAAGAGAGAGAGAGAGAAATATTTTTAAATCATTTTTTAATACATTTAAAAAAGGATGGCGCAAAATGTTTTGTTGAAATATGAAATATCATAGGCAAAGGAGTGGGAAAACATGTACGAATTAAGTCTCCTCTCTATTGCAAAAGAAAAAGGATACCGATAGACTTTGGCATCAATGTTTTGACATCTCATATTTATCATTCTCAGAACAATGTAGAAAAAAGGAATGGTAGCAACAAAGATAGGAACGCAATCAGGTCAAGCTTTCATGATAGGAGCGCAACAAAGAAATCCATTTCCATGAGACTCTAAAAATATAGATCAAGCTCCTCTAGAGAGTTGATACATGCTAATCTCTATGATAAAATCTCTACCTATGCATTAGAGGATCTTTCTACTTTTTGTTATGTGGGTTCATTTTATTTGGGAGAAGGGTAACACCTAGTTGAACTTTAAATGTGGATATTCATTTTTAAATAGGAGATAGAAAATTAACTAGAACGCGTTACACATCGAGAAGCTTATTCCAATTAAAATGCCTTCAATTTTGCATGTCAAAAGCTTGCAACATTTCTGTTCGGCACATATAATTGATTCAACATGAACTAAGTTCATATAAAGAAGCAATTTAAATGAATCTCCATAGTATCATGAGGAGTGAGGTTTATGTAGATTCATGCTATGTAGGCATGTGCATACATAGGCCACCTTAAGCTTGCACAAGATTGGGAAAAACGATATTGCTTTTTACGTTCTTTTCTTAAATACGGATAGCTATTATCACATGTATATCAACTAATTATTTTGCATTTTTTAATTAATAGGAATTTTTAGCTTGCTTTTAGACTATTATATGAAGCACTATTGTTACCGTTAGTGTCCATGTGAAAGGACAAATGGCTGCCAAACTCTTTTGCACATGTTATTTAATAAAACATATAGTGGTCTGGTCAACCATAGATTGTAAGTTTGACCGCATTCGAAAAACCTAAGAAATCTGTATTTGTGCCCTCTTGTGCACTTTGTTTTTTGTGTATTTTGGAGCCTCTATGTGGAGTACTGTGTTTGTTATCTGGAGCTCGATTTTCTACTTTGAGGGTATTGTCATGGAGCTCTTGAGAGGGAGAGTCCATTGTGGTGCATTTCCACTCAAGTACTTCATTGATATCATAATATTTTGAGGCAAAAGCTGATTTGTTCATTTTGTGCGAACAAAGCGAGCACTTGCCCACCCACCCAAGGTTTTATCTAAAGCTTACGGCTAAGGTGGTGACCAAAGCATAGACCTTGGCATACCTTGTCATCGAAGTCATCGAAGGCACCATTGGTTGCAAACAAGGGAGGACCTCAATGATTAAGGAAGACAACGGTTCCCGATACTTCTCGAGAGGTCACCCATCCCAATTCGTTCCCCTCGGATATCGCTTAATCAACAATCTCGTGCCACTAAGCTACATTCTTGTGGTGCTTGAGAAATGAGAAAGACTAAAGTTCACATAAGCTTGAACATATTTTGGGCACTCAAAGCTTCATTCTTTGCTTTCAAAGCCTATTTTGAAGCATTTTTGGGGTTATTTTTGGAGTCATTTTGGAGTACTTTTGTGCATAGTTCTCATTACAAAGGTTCAAGAACATCACAAAGAGTGCTCTTTTGTACTTATCCAATAACAAATATTCATCTTTGAGGCTATGTTTTCAGCCACGATAATAAACCTACAAGTTTCTTGAAACATTTTTAGTTGTGGTGGAGCAGCCACCACAAATTTATGTAGGTTTTTGAGCCTAAAGAACATAGTTGACAAACACTTGTAGGTGTTGTTGGCTAGAGTTTGGGCTATGAATTTAGCTTTTCAGTGCCATTTAACTACATATATTGAGCATCTACACACTATGTACACTTTTGTGGATACCACTTATGTACATCCATGTGGCTATTGATATAGTGATTACGTAGTTGCATAAAGCTTTTGACATTTATAAAGAGGTTTATGGTGAGATTTTCTTAGTTGGGAGACACCCATATGTCAAGTATCTTCGATGCTGCAGGTGGAAGACTTACCTAGCCTCACCATAGGAGATGTGTGATAGTTGTTCATAGGTGCTTGGTAAGCATAGTTGGCTTCTTTCGGTTAAGTGGTTGTATGCAGTGGAGTGAGTGATTCACCATGACATGTCAATACTTGTAGTTTAGTGAGTTTTTTTGACACTGAGCATTGCTCATTTTGCAGTAGTGACTCTAGCAAAATTTTTCCAGATTTCAATTTTTTCAACTATATAGTGGTCGATTTACTCATTGATACACCTATTCATGTGAGCACCTACGTTCTCACATAATCCTTTTGCTTGGTCATTGCTATTCATTAACCTATTTTTCTAGGGAGACTGTTGAATTTTTCCCAGAATTTGACACTTGGTCATCCATTTTTGAGCCTTAGTGGTGTTTAGACTATTCTAGTTCCATTATCCTTCTAGTGAGTTCTCTATCATCATGGCATTAAAGACCTTAGGCGCCTTTGCTGGATCAGGATCTACTGTCAGTATTCGCAGGAGGAGCTACAACTTGGAGGGCAAAGAACATTTTGAGATCCAAAAACTTGATGCCACAAAATTTGCTCTATGAAAGAATCAAATTAAAGATGTGTTGATTCAAAGGAGGCAATGAAAGCCACTAAATGGAATCTCAAAGAAGCTTGCTGACATGGATGAAGATGATTGGGATGATTTGGATAAAATGGCTAGGTATACCATTCGATTGCACCTACCAGATAATGTTTACTTTACAATATTGGACTGTGAAAGTGCAAATAATATTTGGAAGAATTTATGCAACACACATGAAATAGAAACCACATAAAATAAAGTTTATCTAATGAGAAAGTTATATGATGCTTGCATGAAGGACATAAATAGTGTTGCTACTCATCTAAATGAGTTTGACACCATATTCTCTCAATTACATGCTTAGAAAATGGAGATGGATAATGAAATGAAAGTAGTCTTGTTGTTGTGCACCTTTCCATCATCATGGGATACATTTTGCACAACTATTAGCAATAGTCCACATAGTGGTAAAGTGATCTATGATGACATATGTGGAGCACTCGTGAGTGAGGAGACTCATAGGAAATCTATGGTTGCCACTCAGAGTGGAGATGCATATAATGTTCATGATTCTTACCAATAGAAGAATCAACAACATGGAAGGAGCAAGAACAAGGAAAAGAATGGTCAATGGAATAAGAGTAGAAGCAAATCAAGGAAGAGGGATATCGAATGCCATTATTTTTGTAAGAAAGGACACATGAAGAAAGGACTCATAGTGGAATGGAAAATCTTTCTTTATCTCGCTACTTACCTATGTTATCTTTCTCTAATTTTACATTTTGTGAGCATTGTCACTATGGAAAGCAAACTAGGAATGTGCACAAAATGCACATTGACCCTTCAATTTGGCCTTTAGATCTTGTTCATATAGATGTGTGTGGTCCTATGCCCACAAGGTCATTAGGTGGCTCTGTTTACTTTTTCACTTTCATAGATGATGCTACTAGAAAAATCTGCATATATCCTATCAAATAAAAGGATGAAGTATTCCCTATTTTTAGAAAATGGCTTACTTTAGTTGAGACAAAGAAAGGAACTAAGCTTAAGGATTTATGTTCAGATAATTGGGATGAGTAAGACTCAAATGAATTCAAACTTTTTCGTTAGTCTAGAGGAATTGGATATTGCTTATGAGATCCTAAAACATGGTCAATGATAAGAAGTAGTGGTCTCATTTTGAATGAGTCTAAGATGCATAAAAAACCCCTTAAAGAGGTTGAAGTGAGAAGAGCAGTGTTTGAGGATACTAGTCCTCTAGTTAACATGCATAAAATTACTCCACATAGGGATGTTCAAGAGAATGTCCAATCATATCAGTTTGTAAATATTCTTGTTCAAAAACTATTGAGAAGCTTTGCACATGTCTCACATCCACTTGATAGATTTGTTCTAGGCTTGGATTTTGTTATGCTCACAAATGTTGGTGAGCCTTCTTTCTACAAAGAGGCTATGTAGAAAAAGGATCATGTCAAGTGGGAGCATGCCATGAAGAGTGAGTTGGATTCTATTCACAAGAATGATACTTGGGATTTAGTACCTTTGCCAAAGGAAGGAAAGCTTTAACATGTAAATGGGTATAAATGCTAAAATTCATATAAGATAGTGCTTCTCCAAAGTATAAAGCACGAATTTTTGCAAAGGGTTTTAAGAAATTGTTGATTTTGAGGAATTTTTCTCTCTAGTGGTCAAGATGATTATCGTGCAAATGTTGCTTGGATTCGTTGCAATGGAGGACTTAGAGCTAGTCCACATGGATGTGAAAGCTACTTTCTTGCATGGAGATCTTATTGACAAGATCTATATGGAACAACTAGAGGGTTATGTAGTTCTTGGAAAAGAATGTCTAGTTTTTAAGCTAAAGAAGAGGTTATATGGACTTAAAGAGTCCCCTGGAAAATGGCACCAAAAGTTTGGTGTTTTTATGAAGTCTCAAGGCTATTCTTGAAGCAATGAGGATTATTGTCTCTACACAAAGAGAAGCTCTGATGGCAGCTTGATATGTTTGATACTTTATGTCGATGATGTTGATTGCCGAGAAGTCTTCTAATGGCCTATCAATTCTCAAAAAGAAATCTTGTTAGCCATTTGATATGAAGGGTTTGGGGGATGCCAAACATATTCTTGACATGTGCATTACTCATGATAGGAGTAAAACATGCATATACTTGTCTCAAAGTGAGTACATATCCAAACTACTTCACAGGTTCAATATGCAGGGTGGAAAGGCATTCAGTACACCTTTACCCGCATATTTGAAATTGACAAAGGATGATTTCCCTAAATCAGATGTCAAAAAGGAATTCATGACCCAAATTCCTTAGGAGTTTGCTGTTGGTAGCCTCATGTATGCAATGGTAGCTATGAGACCATACATTGCATTTGTAGCGGGAGCTGTGAGCACATATATGTCTAAATCCTAGAAGGAAGCATTGGGAAGCAGTCAAGATGATTTTGAGATATCTAAGTGGCACTAAGGACACAAGTGCCTATGCTTGGATAGAGGGAAAGCATCCATTATTGGTTACATAGATTCTGATTATGCTGGTTGTGTAGACAATCAGAAGTATACATCATGGCACATTTTTCATTTTTCTAGAGGTGCCATCTCTTGGAGATCTCATCTTCAAGAATGTACAACTATTTCCACCACATAAGTAGAGTGTGTTGCAACAAGTGAGCCATGTAAGGAAGCGATGTGGCTTTCTCCTCTTTCTTGTGATATGGTTCTACCTTAGAATGTACCTCGTTTGCTGAATTATAGTTAGAGTGCCATTGCTTTGCTTAAGAATCCAATCTATCATGCAAAGACCAAGCAGACTGATGTGAGATATCACTTCATTAGAGATTTCTTAGGAACTGAGCAGATTATTCTTGAGAAGGTTCATACTCGAGATAATGTTGTAGATGCTTTGAATAAAGCTCTACCACAGGATAAATTTTGACACTGTTCTCACTTGATGATTGTTACTTGATTCATCATCTTACAAAGTTACTTGTATACTATGTAACATGCCCATCAGATGGGAGGTATAGTTTTTATACTTACACTCAGGCATTCTTTATCATTCTTTATTTTTCTCCCATAGTCACTTTTGACATATTGGCTTTTATGGGAGATTGTTGCCATTAGTGTCCATGTGAAAAGCCAAATGGCCACCAAACACTTTTGCATATGTTGTTTAATAAAACATATAGTGGCCTTGTTATCCATAGATTGTCAATTCGATTGCATTTGGAAAACCTAATAAATCTGTGTTCATGCCCCCTTGTGCATTGTGTTTTCTATGTATTCTGCAGCCTCTATGTGGAGTATTGTGTTTGGTGATTAGAGTTTGTTTTTCCACTTCCAAGGTATCCTCATGATGCTCTCAAGAAGGAGAGAACAATATGAAGCATCTCCATTGAAATAATTAAATTAGTATGATTGATATTTTGATTATATTAAGATCTCTATTAAGGTTGCTATTTCGACGGTTAGTTCCACTCTTATTCTCACTCATATTGCAATGTGCATAAGTATACCGATGTTTTCATAGCGATAGATATTTGTGGTCAAAATACACATAAAAAAAACTTCATTCTATTGTGATGAGTAGTTGGAATCGATAGATGTGTTTCACATCAGATAGAATCCCACCTCAAAAGATTGTGAATATGAAGAAGACATTGGACTCAAAACAGTCCAATCATCCATAAAGGAAAGTACCAAGGCATGAGAGATGTAAGCATCAAGAGATAAAATCACTTGGAAACACAAGAAAATTTAGGAGCCGCTATAGATGTTTGAGTACAAACACACAAATCACTATTGCTACAATTTCACAAAGGGGTACTAGCTATTCTAGAAATTTCAAAACCCACTCAAAGTTGATGAGTTAAAATCTTGGAGGTTGGAGTATTGAAAAACCTTTAAGTATTTTGAGTGGGTGAGGAAAAGAGATATGGGCATGAAAAAATTCTAATATATTTGTGCGCGTGACTATATATCAAGAAATTTTGAACGGGAAAATTTTAATCAAAAGCATAATGCGTCAAGATAATTATTAAGGAACGAGGACGAATGGGGATAATTACTCCCTTCGTCAACATGTGCATTAGAAAATACCTCGGTGTATATATATATATATATATATATATATATATATATATATATATATATATATATATATATATATATATATATATATGTATGCATGCGATTATCAGTATATGTATGCATGTAATTATTATACATTTTATTATGCATGTATGAATGTATGTATGCAAATATTCATGTATGTATGTATCTATTTATGCACGAACTTCTATATGAATGCATCTAGGTGCACTTATTTATCCATGCATATATATGTGTATGTATGCATGTCATTGTGGATGTATGCGTGAGTTTATACATGCATGCATATAATTATGTATGCATGTATGTAGTCATACACGCATGCATGCATGTTTGGAAATATGGATTTATATATGCATGCTACATGTCTGAATATGCACACAGCATATATGCATTTATTTATTAATATAAAATATCTGGATATGTATGTATCAACTGTTGTGTCTGAACACTAAGTGGGTATTGTGTGTATTGAATTTTAGGCAATAATTTGTATGCTTATTCTCTTTGCACTATAGTTAGAATTAAGTAGGAAAAAGAAAACCCACTGCCAATTTGAGTGTGTCCCATTCTTGAGTGACTTATTATGATAAATTCAAGAAAGAAGAAATATATGAAGAATAGAAACCACCTACAACTATTCAGTCTCCAAACAGCACTTATATTCCTCTGAGCCCTCATATTCCTCCAAGTCCTCATGATGAAGACCTTTTCAAAATTTTTGTCACATGGAGAGTATGTGTGAATGCCCTTTCACTAAGAGTGCTCAAACATGAGTGCCAAGTGGCCCTTATTCGTATATCCACATGGGGAGAGAGAGAGAGAGAGAGAGAGAGAGAGAGAGAGAGATCTGTATGTGTATGACTTTGTGTGAGTGAGGCAAATCTACTACAAATCGCTTATATTTCTCATTTGGTCTTATCTTCTTCATCCTGCTCCTAACTGCGTGATATCCCTTGCAAAATAGAGGATCTCTTTGGAACTACAACATGCACAAACCAATGCAACACTAGCGTAAGAGAAGGAATGAACTCTATGAGGTCACGTTGTAGGCCGACACACCATCACACACAGGAAAGAAGTAAGAACAATGCATCAACACCCTCCTCGATCCTCTCTCCAAGGTGAGAGAATAACAAACTCATTCTTCTTCGTATACCCCCAAAAAAGGGTGTTGAGCCATGTTATATGGGATAATTCCATATTTCTTGTGAGATGTAGATGTCTACGAAAGGAAGGAAAATTATCACCCCCACCTATGTCACGAGATGAATCAACACCCCTATCTAGATTTTGAAAGTTTTAAGCTGTCATAGCTTGTCTTCCATAGTGACCTAAAGTCACTATTTTGGCACTAACACAAAGGGTATAAGATGTGTGAAGATCAAGAGAGAAATAGCTTGATCAAGCAGGCTCATGAGAACAAATGGATAATATATAAAGGATTTAGTGGAACCACAGAGGAGTTAAAAAGACAAGGAGTAAATTGACCAAACATGCAAAAAGATGTACATGAGTATGTAACAAGTTGTCATCTATATCAAGAATTTATAGTGGAGGAAGATTCATGCTTATGATATTCAATGATAGCACCTTAATGGAGTAAGCCACTTTTAGATTACTTGAAATTACAAACTTATTTAGAAGAATTGAGTCTACGAAGAAAAAAGAGCCCTAGAAGAACAAAGCAGAGGCTATGTAATCATGGGTAAACATTTATTTAAATAAGGAAAAGCAATCAACTACGATTATGTGTGCATGAAGGAGAATACTTCCCATATTAAAAACAAGTGATGCTCGACAAGTTGGAGGACATTTTTCAACCAACAAGACTATTAAAATGATTCTCTGTGCACATTTATGGTGTCCAACACTACATATTGATGCCGAAATGTATGTAAAAAGTTTTAAACTATGCCAATGAACAAAGTACCCAATATGATGAGATGACATGCCTTTGAGACCAATGGTTTGTGCAAGAGCTTTCTCTAAATGTGGAATAGACTTTATTGGACCCATTAATCCCCCAACAAGAGGATCTCATGTAGAGTAAATCATAGTAGCCATAGACTACTTAACTAAGTGGGTAGAAGCTAAATTCACTAGGAAGAATGATGCCCAAACCACTAAAAAGTTCCTATTTGAAAAACCTCTTCACTAGATTTAGACTACCTATAGAGACTATAAGTGATAGAGACACACACTTCATTAATGAAGTCATTGAGTCACTCATGGATGAATTTCTGGTGATTCATAAAAATTATGCACCCTATCACCCACAACCATAGAGATCAAATAAAGTGTTATGGACGGTTCTTACCAAGATAGTGAACTATGGAAGATCTAATTGGGATAAACAATTGCATTATGAAATTTGGGCATTTCAGGTTGCTTATTAAGAAAAAAAAATGATAGCCTTTGATCTAGTTTATGGTCTGAATGCAATTTTACTAATTTATTTCTTGATTCCTACTCTTCAAGTAGCCAAGAAATATGAATGGATAGGAAATGACTTGTCCAAGCAATTAGAGAAAATAGAGAAGTTGCATGAAACTAGATTACAAGTGGTCGCAAGCATTTATGCTACTAAGGGGAGACATAAAGCTTATTATGATGTGTGAGGATATGGTAAGATGATTCTAGAGAACAGTTGGTGCTACAAAACTCCTGCTCTATACCTACCAATCTAACTTTAAGGATGCTTAGTATACTTCTTTAGCTTTTCCATGGTGCATTTAGAACCACTAACTCCTTCAAAGCATCACTCTTAATTATTTGCATCAAAATAGATAACTTCTATGTGCAAGAAATGTCAAGAACTTTCTATTTTGGGAAGAAACAATCTCAGTGTTATGCTCAAAGCTCACAACCTGATATGAATTGACCAAAGAGCTTTTGCACACATCTAATTGAAGTGTATATCTAACTAAATCAATGTTATTTCATGAATTTCGCTTCACCATACAATGAGAAATGAATATAGCAAGTCAAGGGGGTCATCTTGACTTTTCAAGATCTAGAAGATGTGTAGACATAATCATCTTCTTGACTTCATACCTCATGATTTACTAAACCAAACTTGATGAAATTTGATGTGCATATTCTAGACATGGCCTTCTAACTATCTCAAGTCCAAGTATAGAAAATGAATAAGTATAGGCATAGAAATTGATAAATAACATGGAAATGTGTATAATGAAATTGGGAAGGTCCTACCTTCATTAAAGAAGGAGGTGACTAATCCCTTAAAAAGAGCCACCATTCCACCTGAATATATAAATAGAAAGAGAAAATAAATCTTTGGATCTCATAAGAAGAAAATTAGATGCATTCTCTATTTTGTGAAAAGAAGAGGCCATCACTCGAATCCTTCGGCACATCTTCATTAAACTGTTTGCACTCGTAGAGTTTGTGCTTTTTGTTGCTCCCATTTCAAAATATGACCAGTAAGGGCCTCTCTCTCTCTCTCCGTTTGAGCAATTGTGTGTGCCTATTTCATTTGATAAATGTGAATTTCACACAACACATTGTCTTTAGCAAACTGAGCTTGTGCGCTTGGACTGACGAAAGAAAGCCTATGTTGAATAGTTGCTACCACAATTAGAGTAGAGTGCAAGATAGGGGAAGGAAGAGGTTGAGTGATTTCTGTGATCTACCTGCATGTCTTTGTGGTAGACTCCAACGAACACTACTCTTTGGTTAGCCTACAACAATGTATTCTCTATCTAAATTATTTCTTATCTTCTCTCTTTACTAATAATAGTGTGTGATCCATTGCGTCCAAGGTGACAAATTTTGTGATGAGATTGGATCTAAGCTGTTCTACTTTGAAAAAATATCGTCCATAAGTATATAGCAGAAGGGTACCATCTCTCTCCATTTTTGGAACTCATCACTGCAAGCACATTTGAAGATTGTGTGCATAAATAGTAAATGTGGCCTCCTCCTTTTGTGTTTGGATGCAAGATTGGGATTTGAACTTTCTTTGCTAAATGGATTTCCTTAAGGAGTACCATTTCATTTCTCATATTTTCCTTTGAGAGAGCTTCATGCTGAGTTGCTTTAGAAGTGCGTGTTGTAGCAAATGTCCTAGTTTCTCTCTTTCTTTCTCCATCCTTAGAGGCCTTATGACCATGTTGGGAATGGACAAAGACACTCATCATTTATGTAGTCGATCTTTCCATCTGCAAAGGTAGAGGAATAGAACAAAGTTGCACCTCCTTCCACACATAGATCCTTCTCAGCTTGAATTAGTTGTAGGTTCTCAATGTTGAAATCTCCTTGGCACATATTAGTGAACATCAAAGATATCTTTCATTTGCACCATGCTCTTCCCTAGTATGTGTGGATTATGCATGATGCTTACAAGTGATGTATTACATGATAGAGATCAAAAGCACTCTTTATTCTCAAGATGTAGGAGTAGAAGGAGAATCAAAACCTTAAGAAAATCAACCTATGGGATGGGAGGGAGGGGATAAAATCATAATAACAAGAACTAGAAGAAACAAAATAAGGGACAAAAAGCATGCTTAATGGATAAGCAAAATAGTTCTTAGAAGCACTTTTATTAGAGATATGGAAAATGCAAGTGATCAACGTGTTGATGACATGATCGCTCCTACTTCATCTACATTTGTATCCGCATGAGTGCATCTCCATTTTGTATCTAGGAGGCACTCCATTTCTAGTCTATTTCCATTTTATATTGTATTTCCTTTGTATCTGGGTACCTTGCCATGTGCTTCTACCAGTTGTATTCATTCTCCTTTCAGGAGACTTATCCCACATATGATGTACTTTTGAGAGCCCCTCCCAAATCTATATAAGGAGGGCCTCTCCCCTCATTTGTACTTGGTTAGAAGCTTGAGGAGCCTACTCCATGCTCTTGGAAAGCTCATTTCTAATCCACATGATTTTACCCATTTCATGGTCTACTCATTTTGTGTCTCACACATTCTTTGTTTCATGAGAGTACTTTACTTTTCATTTCGCTTCCGCATGCGTACTTTCTACATGGTATTAGAGCACTGGGTGGAGGTCTTGGTGGTGGGTTTGGCGGTCGTTTTGGAGGTGGTGGTGCTTGAGCGTTGGTGGTCTTGCTTTCTCCTTATTGCGAGAAGCTTTTGCCATCAGTTTTGTGCTCTTTGGATCTCATTTTGCCCACCCTCCCACCCCTTCTTATTTATCACCTTTTACCCCATTTTCCCTCCCACCCAACTTTTTTTTGTGCCAAGAGCTTATGGCTTATTCCATCTATGTGTCCACGGCCATATGATTAGTGATGCATCTTTATTAAAGTATGTATAAACATCTTTTTAGCATTTAGAGAAGGCCGCTCTAAGCCTACTCTAAGGCTCGTTATTGTGCAACGGGCTACTCTAAGCCCTCCTCTCGCGTCGAATTCTCTTGGTGTTGTACAAGTGCAGAGCTACTCTAAGCCCCCCCCCCTCCCCAAGGAGTTTTTTTTCATCTGGTATCGAGTCGTTCATTTGAAGCTTTGCAATTATTTTAGCAATTTTGGCAGAAGATTTTGGTAGTGTTTCTAAACACTTTATCTTCAAAGCTTGTGCATTTGGAAAATATTTTGGCAGTGTTTATAAACACTTGATACTCAAAGCTTTGTAATGACCAAAAGTGATAGTAGCTCATCATCTATGACTAACTTCTTACCATCTTTCACCCCTATTTTCACGTCTAAGGATGAATGCCTCAATGGACAAAATTACAATCTATGGAAAGATTTCATGTGTGCCTACCTCTACACAAATCTCCTGCATGAGGTAGTAGACGGGTCAGACCCCGAACCCACTAGGGATAGGAACTTAGACAATTGGTATGTGTGGAATGTCAAGGACAAAAGAGCCCTAGGTCAGCTATTACTTGCCTGTGATGAACTGACGAAAGGACATATCATGGCTTGCAAGACGTCCAAGGATGCTGTGGATACATTAGCCGCTTTGTATGAAGACTAGACCCCTTTGAAGATATATGCATTGGAGGCCGAGTTTCATAATTTGACAATCAGGCCACACGACACAATTACTAAGGTCATAGCCCAATTTGAGGAGTACCAGCATAAATTAGCACTATGTGGTAGGCAGATCTCTAGTGAAGACATGGCCATTCGGCTTCTTAACAAGTTACCTAAGTCATACGAGCCATTTGTCACAACTTTGTATAATTGCGGCCAAGTCTTCTCTTGCGAAGAGGTTCGTCGCCTATTGCTCCTTCACGACTCGTGAGCCAAAGTGACTTCCTCACAAGAGTCAGCCATGAAATCCAAAGGCCCATTCAATAAGGGCAAAACCACAAGTCATCAGGCTAGAAATGGATCTAAGCAAGGATCTCATAATTCATCGAAGAAGTTCACTTGTAATTTTTGTGGCAAACCTGGTCACATTGAAAAATATTGCTTCAAGAAAAAGAACCAGGACAAGTCTAGGTCTAATTCTAGGAGTGAACATCATTCTCACTGCACAAGTGAAGAACTATTTTTCACAAGTGAACACAAAGCACTTGTGACATCCACTCCCAAGAAAGAATGGATTTTTGATAGTGGTGCTTCATCCCACATGTGCCATGACAAAGATGATTTCCATGAGTTGGAAGAACATCAAGGACAAGTTTACCTTGGAGACAACAAGTGCATTAAAATCCAAGGAAGAGGAAAAGTTCAAGTCATCAACTCTGAAGGCGAGACCAAGTCATTAAAAGATGTTCTTTATGTACCAAGGCTCTGTAAGAATCTTCTTTCAGTCAAAGCCATCACAAAGTGCAACATGACGGTTCAGTTCAATCACAACCAAGTTCAAGTCATCGATCGCAAATCTAATGAAGTGATAGATCAAGGATATGAAGATAAGGGTCTCTACAAGCTTTCAAGTTTTATGGCCAAGGATTCAAGTATCAACTTGTGGCATTGTAGATTTGTCCATAGCTCTTGCTTAGCTAAGATATCTTCCAATCATCTTGTCAACGGTCTACCCAGGATCGCACAAGTTTAATTGAATTGCAAAGCATGTGACAAGCAAACAACTTTCTCTTTGCCTAAAGAAGCATCCAATTCTGCAAATAAACCCTTAGCATTAGTCCATTTCGACATTTGTGGACCTATGAGTACACCTTCTGTAAGTGGGTCAATTTACTTCTTCCAGATTGTAGATGACTTCACTAGATACACATGGGTTTATTCACTCAAGCATAAAGAAGATGCCATTTCCAAGTTTAAGGAGTGGACAACAACAGTTGAAGAATACTTTCC
Source organism: Ceratopteris richardii (assembly GCA_020310875.1). NCBI lineage: Eukaryota > Viridiplantae > Streptophyta > Polypodiopsida > Polypodiales > Pteridaceae > Ceratopteris > Ceratopteris richardii. The sequence continues at coordinate 181,269,148 of CM035413.1, forward strand.
AAGTTCTTTGAAGATCATCCGATCTGATGGAGATAGTAGCTTTGTCAACCCAAACTTCTCCAAGTATTTGAAGCAACATGGAATCAAGTATCAAGCCAAGCAAGATACTCAACCAGGTATTGCATTACAAAAGAGTTGAAGTGTGATCCAAATGGCCAAAGTTATGCTTAGACAAAAGCAACTTCCACGAAAGATTTGGGGTGAAGCAGTACAGACAGTAGTACACATTCAGAATAGAGGTTTTTCAGATGTTTTGAAGAACAAAACACCATTTGAGGCTTACTTTCAAAAGAAGCCAAGTATAAGCTATTTCCGTGTCTTTGGTAGTGATGCCTACATCCAAGGCCATGATCATGATTAGCCTAAGCAGTACATTTTCATTGGGTACAATGAGCGACAAAAGGCATACAAACTCTACGACCCAAAGAGTCACTCAGTTACAGTAACCAAAGACTGCACCTTTGATGAATACTCTAAGCATTCATCCCTTTTGGATCCTCCCATTTCTGATTCAGAGGGGGATCATTCCCATTTTGAACAGTCACACTATGTGGAGCATGCTCTCTTTGTACATGACTTTCTCGATCATGATACAATTTTGGAGCGGGAGGCATCAGAGATATCATCTCAGCTTATACCTTAGATGGATATACCTATCATATCATATCACCTCAGCTTCAGTTGGGCATTCCTCCAGGACCAATGACTCGTCATTTTCCATTCCTGTCTTCGAGAGTCCACATACCTCGCCTACAGTAGCATTCTGAGCATGTACCTTTCCATTCATGGAGTCCAGCATCTTTTCAGTTACCACAGGACACTCCTGCATCTACTTGGATTCATCACTCAGTTGGATCCTATTCTGAGCCAGCTTCTCGATTCAGAGGGGGCTTCCATGGTCCTACCGATACACAGCAAGACTTTGTACACTCCATGGAGGACTTCAGCATACAGATATACTACCATGTGACTATGATTTTATGCTTCATGCTTTATGTTTCACTCTTGCAGGACCTACTTCTTGGCACTACCCATAGTGTGGTGGACAGGGTGATAGCTTTGGAGGTTCCAACATACCGCATGGAGTCATCCTATCTATCTTGCATGGAGGTGATCTCGTCCAGTGAGGTCTTGTTCCACTCGTGTACCTCGTTGGTGGCGTACCTCTAGATCATTCGCTTGATCCATCTGGTGGACATATTATGGAGTACCTGGCGATCCCGCATGATCGATACCACTTGGAGGCTATGGATTCCCAGACGTCGACTTCCTGGTGCTCCTATTGCTGCTGCTAATACATTCTTGGTGGACCTTTCTCACATACCCTAGTAGCCTCCATACACTCCAAAATGGAGCTGCAGAGGGGGTGTTGACGACATGATCGCTCCTACTTCATCTACATTTGTATCCGCATGAGTGCATCTCCATTTTGTATCCAGGAGGTACTCCATTTCTAGTCATTTCCATTTTATATTGTATCTCCTTTGTATTTGGGTACCTTTCCATGTGCTTCTACCAGTTGTATTCATTATCCTTTCAGGAGACTTATCCCACATATGATGTACTTTTGAGAGCCCCTCCCAAATCTATATAAGGAGGGCCTCTCCCTTCATTTGTACTTGGTTATAAGCTTGAAGAGCCTACTCCATGCTCTTGGCAAGCTCATTTCTAATCCACATGAGTTTACCCATTTCATGGTCTACTCATTTTGTGTCTCACACATTCTTTGTTTTGTGAGAGTACTTTACTTTTCATTTTGCTTCCGCATGCATACTCTCTACACAACGGACTAAAAGAGAAATGCATGCTAACAATGATGATAATGGAGAAAACAAATGAAACTAAAAGAATGTCTATGCTTTGATACCATGTTGAAATAACAAAGCACTACTCCTACTCTATTTACATGCACACATCTAACAAGCTATGGAGGAAGGAACAAAAGATAACAAAACATGATGAATGAAGTAAAATGGAAATGACTTACATACAATGCTCATGAGCATGAAGACTCCATGAAGAGACTGATGTCACTCTTGCCAAGAGCTTAAGTGAATGAGCTTGTGAGGAGTGAAGAGGGGCCTTGCTTATGTGGAGCTTGGGAGAATTCCCTTGCATGTGGGATACATTATCTTGCATGAGAAAAAAAGTAAGTTTGGAGAAAAGGATGGACAATGGAACTCTCAACACTTACAAACTCTAAAGGAACCCATCATAGTAAAGGTAGGCAACAATGCAAGATGTGCTATAGAGGGTGAATGTATGATTTCTTTCATTAACTCTAATGGGGATGTTAGAAAGCTTTCAAATGTGTTGCACGATTCACAAATCAAACAAAATCTACTTTCAGTAGCTTCTACAATTGTTCAAGGTAATCAAGTATCTTTGAGTAAGACAAGAGCTAAGATTATGGATAGTAACAACTTTTTTGGGATCGACATAAGGAGGAACAACCTATATGAGTTTTCCAATCTTACAACCACTACAACTATGGGCACAAGTAAGTTATGGCATGAGAGATTTTGCCACATTGGATACCTTGTACTAAAGGAGATTCATCATACGGGTATGATTGTGCACCTAACATCGATTATAGAAATAAAGGAACCATGTGAAGATTGCATGATGGGCAAGGAATAGAGGAAGTTGTTTCCACAAGAAAGCAAGAATAGAGCAAGCTAAGAGTTGGTGCATGCTTACTTGTGTAGAAAAGTGCCTACACAAGCATTGGATGGATCTTCCTACTTCATGTTACTTGTTGATGAGTATACCAGGAAGATGTGGGTATACTTCCTTCATGATTAGGCTCAAGGTTTTGGTAAGTTTAAAGAATGGCTTCAACTTGTTGAAACTCAAACGGGGAAAAAGATGAAGAAATTCAGGACATGTGGTGGTGGTAAGTTCACATCAATAGAGTTTAAAGATTTCTACAAGATTAAATGAATCAAGCATAAACTCACATTGGCACAAAGTCCTCAACAAAAGGATGTTGTAGAACATCAAAATCAAACGATCCTAGAGATGGAAAGGTGCATGTTGAAGGGAAAGGTTTTGTCTAATCAATTTTGTGCAGAGGATCTCAACACTACTTTCTATATCTTGAATCAAAGCTACACCAAGGCACTTGATGGAAAGGCTCCACAAGAGGCCTACACTGGTAAAACTCCATATCTTTTCCATGATCTTCTTCTTGTTCTTCTATTACATAAAAAGGAATGTACAAGAATGACCTAAAAAAATAAGAATACAAAAAGTGCAATATATAAAGATCAATATGTAAGGAAAAACCTAATGTCTGCGAATGAGTGAGCTGGCAAAGAACAAATGTTCCATCAATCTTGGTAGATAAATCTAATAAAGCTCAATGAAGTATCCTTGACATATATCGGTGTGACCACTATACAGGTTAGAGAAACGAAAAACTAATACGTGTCATCTTGGATGATCACAAGATCAATACCTTCTCTTTGATGAAGTGATAATGTACCTCAATATGGTTTGTTCTAGCATGAAAAATAGGGTTCCATGCTAACTTTATACTACTAAAATTATCACAATAGATAGTGATAGGCTTTTGCATTTCCACACCTAAATCTGCAAGTAGCATCTCCAGCCATGATGCCTCATGTGCTTCCATTGCAGCACCTCTATACTCATCCTCTATACTCAACAGAACAACAATGGGTTACTTCTTACTGCTCCATGTAATACCTGCACTCCCAAGTGAGAATAGAAAGCCACTAGTAGATCTTCTATCTGGAATGCTACCAGCACAATCAACATTAGTGTATCCATGTACCTGCAAATCTACACCAGCTTCATAAAACAATGCATAATCCAAAGTAGCACTCACATAATGTAGAGTGCACCTCAGAGCATCCAAATGTGGCTTCTTGGGAACTTGGATAAACTGACTTTCAAGTCCAACAATGTAGCTTAAATCAGGCCTTGTAATTGTGAGATATATAAGACTTCCCACAATTTTCCTGTACATAGTAGCATTTTCCAATGCTTCACCAAATGTAGTCAAAGTCTGGTCTAATGGCATAGAAATTGGCTTACAATCAGCCATATCATACTTTTGCAGCATATTCAAGGCATATTGCCTTTGCGACATCCATATATCTATTTTTGTATGTATAAACTCAATCTAAGAAGTATCACAACACACCAAGATCTTTCATGTCAAATTCCTGCATAAGAAGTTCGCTTTACCTCTTTGATGCCTTCTTCATTATCACCACCTACAATCAAGTCATCAACATAGATAGCCACAATTGTGATGCCATCATCACCCTTCCTTGCATATAGTGAATGATCTGCATCACACATAGAAAACCCAATGGTGGTTAAGTAATTAGCAATCCTTGCATGCCATGCATGAGGAGCTTTCTTCAGCCCATTCAAAGCCTTTTGCAACCTGCAAACATATTCTGGATGCTTTGAATCTTCATATCCTTGTGGCTGGTCCATGTAGAATTCTTCCTGAAACGCACCATGTAAGAAATCATTCTTCACATCCATCTAGTGCAAAGTCCATCCTTTTGTTGTAGCTAATGCAACAAGTGTTCTGATAGTAGAAATTTTAGCTACAGGGCTGAATGTTTCCTCATAATCAATGCCATATATTTGTGCATATCCTTTTGCTACTAATCATGCTTTGAAATTGCTTATGCTACCATCAGCATTGTGCTTTACCTTGTAAACCCAACCCACTTATAGCCTATGGGTTTCTTTTCTTGTGGCAATTGAACAAGCTTTCATGTATCATTTCTATAAAGCGTAGACATCTTCTCATCCATAGCTTTTCCCCAATGTGCATTTCCTATTGCATCTTCAAAACAAGAGGGTTCAGCCTCTTGTATTACCTTTTTCATCTAGGCAGAATGACGAGCCATATAACTATCATATGTCAATCGTTGCACTGAATTTTGCATCCTCCCAGATCTTCTTGGTCTTGGGTCACTTCTCCTTGTATCATCTACGTGCGCTTTTCTTACTCCTGGAGTCTTCACAAAGGGAAATCCAAGTTCCTCATCAAGACTCTTTTTTGAACACCTTGAATCTCCATCAACGTCTTCAAAACCTGCACATGTTTTACTACCAACGGAGAGCTTTTCTTTACCTTTCTTGGATTTATTTGATGAATTTTCTGGACTGAAATTTCCATGCAATCTTCCACTCCATGGATTTGAGTTGGAGCTATTGCTTGGTGATGCATCTGGTCCACTCAAAACTTGAGATTATGCACTTGATTTTTCAACATTTTCTTTGTCATTTGGTTCAAGATTTAGTTCTTCTTTGGCATCTGCATAGAAGCTTGACATCTCATCAAATATCACATCTCTACTCACCTTCACCTGTATTGTGAGTGGGTTATAACATTTATATCCCTTTTGCTCAAGGGAGTATCCAATGAAGACACATTTTTCTGGTTTTGGATCAAGATTCATCCTCAGATCATCTGGAACATGTACATATGCAATATAGCCAAAAACTTTCATATGTGACAAGTTTGGCTTTTTACCTGTGAACTTTTCTTTATGTGTAACTTGATATAAACAACAGATGGAGTTATGTTCATAATGTATATAGTTGTATGCACAGCTTCTGCCCAATAACAATGAGGCATATTCTTCTCAACCATCAAGGCTCTTACTATTTCTGCAGTATGTCTATTTTTGCATTTAGCAACACCATTCTATTGTGGTGTATACCTGCATGAAAATTGACATCGAATTCCATGAATTTTAAGAAAATTACTGAACTCATTTGACATGTATTCACCTCCTCCATTAGACCTTATTGTTTGAATATACTTCCCTGTTTTCTTTTCCACCATAACTTTAAAATTTTGGAAGTGAGTGAACACCTCACTCTTCTCTTTCATGAAATATACCCACACTTTTCGTGTATGATCATCAATGAAAGTAACATAAAACCTTCAACCGCCCATAGATGTCAGGTCTTTGCAGGGCCCCAAACATCTGTATGTGTTGTTTCTAGCACATTCTCACTAACATGCTTGTCATGCGAAAATCATGATCTTCACAGTTTACCAAATTGACATGCTGCACATACCTTTTGCATCTCTACAACCTTGAAATTTGGTAGTCCATGGATAATCTCCTTTGACTGCATCGATTTCATCCTTTACAAGTTTGAATGTCCAATCCGTTTGTGCCACATCTCTATATCAGCAATAACTTCTGCACCTTTTGCAAACATGGTTGCATTCATTTCATGAATTTTCACATTTAAGGTGAACATCCTACCCACTTTATTTCCTTTGGCAATCAATCTTCCATCTTGTTTGTATTCTTCTATGTATAACCCATCAACATTGAACCTGACTTGTAATCCCTGGTAAACCATTTGTCCAATAGAAACCAGATTCTTTGTTATATTTGTGACATGCAACACATCAACAAGGTGTTTTACCTTCCCATCCTCAATAGACAATGCTATATTTCATGTATGCTCGATAGGGTGTGATGTGTCATCACCTATTTCAACATATCCAGGAACTAGCAATTTCTGCAAAGTACTAAACCATTCCACATGAATGGTCATGTGATTTGAAGCACCTGAATCAACATACCATACATTATCATTCGATTTTGAAACACTAGTAAACATCGTATTCATCATGTGATGTTGAACCATGAATATGTTCTCAGAATCATCTGCACTTGTGGATGCATAGTTGTTTTGCTGCCTTTTGTTAATTTGATTCTTCAACATGGAATCATTCAAAGTGTCCAGGTTTACCATAATTCCAGCATCCTTTACTGTCAATACCTAAGTCATTTCTCTGAAAATTTTTGTGACCTCTTTGGCTCCCCTACCATGAAATCGTCCTCTTCCTCCTGCATGATTTTGTTGTTGACCTTGGTCTTGGTTATTGTTTCCTCTTCCACTTTTGAAACCTCTACCTTTGCCTCTTCCTCTGCGAGAGTAGAATACATGCTCAGAACTAGATTTTCCTTGGGAGTTTGAATCCTCACCAATATTCTTTTCTTGAATAATCAACATAGACATCAGATCAACAAAATTTGGAATATTTTCCTTGGTCTATATAGAATTTTTGAACTACTTATATGCAGCTCCTAAACTTTGAAGGCACACTTGCACTTTATCATCATCATCTACATTCACACCAATAGATGCAAGTGGCTCACATATGCTTTTGATTTTCACAGTGTAGTCAGTTACCAACATGCTCTTCTTTTCCAATGTATGTAGCTCGATCTTGAGTTGCAATTTTTGTGCCTTTGTATTGGTCTCATACAATGTGACCAAACTATTCCAAGACTCTTTCAAAGTCTTGGCATCATGTATGTGCCAAATCATGCTATCTTGTATGCTAACAGATAGACAATACATTACCTTTTATGCTCCTTGATTCCATTCCTCATACGCTCTTAACTGATCTGTAGTCCAATTCCTCTCTAGTAATTGTGGAGCATTTTTGTTCTCTCCTTCGATGTACTTCCAAAGCCCTTTCTCATCAAGAAATTATTCATTCTGAATCTCTAAGCATGGAAGTTGTTCTTGTCTAGCTTATCACTCATAAACTGACTCGTTCCATCTATGTTTGCCATTTCTACAACAATTCTCAACACTGCAAAAACTACGAGTAGCACTTCTGCTTGAACAATGTTCACTTTGATGTGCTAGTTTAATCTCAGAAAAACACAGTTTTCATGTATCAGCAGTACACTGAATCGCTTGAAATTCTGGATTTGGAACATATGAGGTTGTCAAACACAATGCAAGTTATAGTTTCCAAAATTGACATGGCTTTTTTGTGGGCTGATTTTCATAGCAAATGGAGGTCGTTTGTGAATCATGTTTTCTCCATGCCTTGCCATGTACTCTTCACCATTGCCTTCTCCATGAGCTCTCTATAGCCACGATGGCTCTGATACCATGTCACAAGGAAGGAGATAAGGAAGAGAGCTCAGACACACACTCTCACAATCAAAGAGAAGCACACACTCAGATTCAGGCAAGGAAGAATGCTCTTCTTCTTCTTCGATTACATAAAAAGCAATGTACAAGAATGACCTAAAAAAACAAGAGTACAACAAGTGCAATATATAAAGATCAGTACATAAGGAAAAACCTAATGTCCATGAATGAGTGAGCTAGCAAAGAACAAATGTGCCATCACTCACGGTAGATAAATCTAATAAAGCTCAATGAAGTATCCTTGACATATATCGGCATGACCACTATACATGTCAGAGAAACAAAACACTGATATGCATCATCCTAGATCATCACATGTTGAGCTTGATATCTCAACATTTAGAAGTGAATGTTATGTACATGTTCCAGATAGGGAGAGAAACAAGCCTCAACCAAAAATCATCAAATGTATCATCTAAGGGTACAATGATAATAAGAAGGCTTATAAGCTTACCTAAGGCTAAGAAGATCATGGCGAGTCATCATGTGGTGTTTAAGGAGGTGCATCCACATGCCATGGAAGAGGAAAAGAGAGCTTCCTCTTTATCATTAGGTGAAGGGGAAATCCATTATGAACTTGGCCCAAGAGCTATCCCTTCTACACAAGAGAAGGAAGTGCCATCTTCAAATGATGAGTTTGAAAGTCACCAACCTATCGTCACCCAATAGAACAACTCATTTCCACGTTGGGTGAGGTAGCTCTATGATTCTGCAAAGCCCATCCTAGAGTCACTAGAACAGGTTGGAGATGGATCGACGTGATCATAGAGAATAGAGGACTAGAGTTGGGCAATCACCCATATTGTAAACACAACCCTGATGGTTGAGCCCATGATCTCAATTGGAGGGCTACCATGCAAATGTTGGAGTTTGAGGTATGCGAAAGCACACAAACAACACATGGAAGAAGAAGAAGAAGCTTGGAGCACATCACACAATAGAGAATGTATTACCAAGTGAATGTTCAAAAGATAAGTGATCCACTAGGGTTATAGGCATATATACAAGCCGCAAGGAAAAACCAAAGTAGCACTCACATAACATAGAGTGCACCTCAAAGCATCTAAATGTGGATTCTCAAGAGCTTTCATAAATTGAGTTTCAACTCCAACAATGTAGCTTAGATCAGTCCTTGTCATTGTCAGATATATCAAACATCCCACAATTTTCCTATACATACTAGCATTTTTTCTGATGCTTCACTTGATGTAGTATCTAACTTCAAATTCTAATGTAATGGCATAGAAATTGTCTTACAATCAGTCATATCATACTTTTGCAGCATATTCAAGGCATATTGCCTTTACGACATCCATATACTTGTCTCTGTATGTATAAACTCAATGCCCAAGAAATAGCACATCACACCAAGATCTTTCATGTCAAATTCTTGCATATGGAGTTGTTTTACCTCTTTAATGCTTTCTTCATTTTCACCACCTAGAATCAACTCATCAACATAAATAGACACAATCATGATGCCATCATCACCTTTCCTTGCATATAGTGAATGATCTACATCACACATAGAAAACCCAATGGTGGTTAAGTAGTCAGCAATCCTTGCATGCCAAGCACGAGGGGCTTGTTTAAGCCCATACAAAGCCTTTTGGAACCTACAAACATATTTTGGGTGCTTTGAATCTTCATATCCTTGTGGCTGGTCCATGTATACTTCTTCCTATAACTCACCATGTAGGAAAGCATTCTTTACATTTATCTGATGCAAAGTACATCCTTTTGTTGTAGCTAATGCAACAAGTTTTTTGATAGTAGACATTTTAGCTAGAGGGATAAATGTTTCCTCATAATCTATGCCATATGTTTGTGCATATCCTTTTGCTATCAATCATGCTTTGTACCTACTTATGCTACCATCAATATTGTGCTTTACCTTGTAAACCCACTTGCAACCTATGGATTTATTTCCTTGTGGCAATGGAACTAGCTTCCATGTATCATTTTAATAAAGGGTAGCCATCTCCTCATCCATAGCTTTCTTACGAATCTACATTTCCAAATTCATCTTCAAAATAAGAAGGTTTAGCATCCTTTATTACCTTGGTCATGTAGGCACAATGACAAGCCATATAACTGTCATACATCAATTGTTGCACAGAATTCTGCATCCTCCCAGATCTTCTTGGTCCTAGGTCACTTCTCCTTGTATCATCTACATGTGACTTTCTAACTCTTGGAGTCTTCAAAGAGGGCAATCAAAGTTCCTAATCAAGGCTCTTCTCTGAACCGCTTGAATCTCCATCAATGTCTTCAAAACCTGTAGATGTTTTACTACCAGCAAAAAGATTTTCTTTACCTTTCTTTGATGTAGTTGATGAACTTGTTGGACTAAAATTTCCACACAATCTTCCAGTCTATGGATTTGAGTTGGAACTATTGCTTGGTGATGCATATAGTCCACGTAAAACTTGAGATTTTGCACTTGATTTCTCAACATTTTCTTTATCATTTGGTTCAAGATGAAGTCCATCTTTGGCATATGCATAGAAACTTGAAATTTTATCAAACACCACATTTTTGCTTACCTTCACCTATCATATCAGTGGATTATAACATTTATACCCCTTTTGCTCAAGGAAGTATCCAATGAAGATACATTTTTCCACTTTTGGATCAAGCTTCACCCTCAATTCATCTAGAACGTGTACATATGCAATACAATCAAATACTTTCATATGTGATAAATTGGCTTTTTACCTATAAACTTCTCTTTAGGTGTAACTTGATGTACATCAAAAGTCAGAGTTCTATTAATGATGTATACAGTAGTATGCACATCTTCTGCCCAATAACAATGAGGCATATTCTTCTCAGCCATCAAAGCTCTTGCTATTTCTGAAATATGTCTATTTTTGCACTCATGAATGCCATTCTGGTGTGGTGTGTACCTGCATGAAAATTGACATCGAATTCCATGATTTTTAAGAAGTTTGTTGAACTCATTTAACATGTATTCACCTCCTCTATCAAATCTTAATATATGAGTATACTTTTGTGTCTACTTTTCCACCATAGCCTAAAAATTCTAGAAGTAATTAAGCACGTCACTCTTCTCTTTCATGAAATATACCCATACTTCCCGTGTATAGTCATCAATGAAAGTAACATAAAACCTGCAACTGCCCATAGATGTGGTCTTTGCAAGACCCCAAACATCTGTATGTACTATTTCTAGTACATTCTCACTAACATGCTTGTCATGTAAAAATGATGCTCTTGATTGTTTACCAAATTGACATGCTACACATACCTTTTGCATTTCTACAACTTTGAAATCTGGCAGTCCATTGATAATCTCCTTGGATTGCATCAATTTTAGCCTCTGCAATTTGCATGTCCAATTCATTTGTGCCAGATCCATATATCAACAATAACTCCTACACCTTTTGCAAACATGGTTGCATTCATTTCAGGAATTTTCACACTTAAGGTGAACATCCTACCCACTTTGTTTCCTTTGGCAATCAATCTTCCATCCTATTTATACTCTTCTACATATAGCCCATCAACATTGAACCTGACTTGTAGTCCCTAGTCAACCATTTATCCAACAGAAACTAGATTTTTTTTTATATTTGGAACATGCAGCACATCAACAAGATGTCTTACCTTTCTATCCTCCATAGATAGTGCTCTATTTCTTGTATGTTTGATAGGGTATGATGTGTCATCACCTCTTTCAACATATCAAGGAACTGGCAATTTTTGCAAACTGCTAAACCATTCCACATGACTATTCATGTGATTTGAAGAACCTGAATCAACATACTAGACATTACCATTTGATTTTGAACCATCAGCAGACATCCTATTCATCATGTGATGTTGGACCATGAACAACTTCTCAAAATCATTTGCACTTGTGGATGCGTAGTTGTTTTGCTGTCTTCTATTATTTTGATTCTTCAACCTGCAATCATGTTAAAAGTTTCCATGTTTACCACAATTCTAATATCCTTTATTATCATTACCTGAATCAGTTCTTTGGAAATTTCTACGGCCTCTTTGGATCCCCCTACCTCAAAACTATCCTCTACCTCTTGCATGATTTTCTTGTTGACCTTGGTCTTGTTTATTGTGTCCTCTTCCACTTTCAAAGCCTCTATCTCTCACTCTTCCTCTGCCAGAGTAGAATACTGTTGGCAGTAGTCAAGGTACACAAGGGCTCACAATACAAGAAAGTCAAAGAAGGGATTCAGAGCGAAGGGAAAGCACCAGCAGACAAAGTAGTCAACGAAGATCTGGCAAGTAGGCCGTCCAAAATTTTCGATGAAGTAATACTTCCTAAATAGTGAATCTAGTCACTCTACATCATTGTAATTACCATTTCACCTTTTTGTAACTCCATTTTGTGCAAGCCGAGGAGTCCTCGAGCTTGAGGAGTATTAGAAGTAGCATCGTACCAATTTTCATAATTTTTAGACTTCGTTTGAGCCCCCAAATAGGCCCTAGAACCTAAATTTTAACTAGGCCAGAATAGATTTGAACTTGTATGAGCATTTTGGAAGTAATCTAAAAGAACTCCATTGTGTTTCTCTTTGTCTTGCTGTGTGTGCGCATGTGTGTGTATGTGTGTGCATGTTAGTGTGCTTCTCACTCACGCACTTGTGCCATCACTTGTTCGAGGTCTCCATACCATCCTCACGTCTTCCCGGATTGACATTAAAGGAGGTGCTACTCATCATTGAGCTACACCAAATTTTGGCATCGTTGCCGGGGATCGTGTTGGTGCAGACCAATCACCAATTGAAGGCTTGGAAGACCAAATGATGAAGGAAGAATCAATTCCTAAAGTGTGAAGGAAGATTACATTCAGAGAACAAGAGAAGTGTACACATATGTACATTAGTATAGTCATAGATAACTTAGATCTTTTGTTCAGTAAGAATCATGTACAAATTATCTATAAATACCTTGAGAAAAGTCGGGGCATGTATGAGAGCATATGTGACAATAGTTAGAAGTCAATAATGAGGGAGATAGAAGTCATGAGATAGAGGAAAGTGAATTTGAGTTAGCTCTCATCACTCAGTTGTAATTTTTCTGAGTAAATGAAAAGTTTTGCGCCCGATGTTTCTGCGTGTTCTCCTTCTACAGTAGATCAATTGTGGAATGCTTTTGTACAAGTCTAAGTTGAGAGTTGCTTGACCTCTGTGCAAAGTTTCAGCTTCCAATTGTAATCAGGCTGAGTGAATTAAGTGTAGGAACATTCATATGTGAAGTGTATTCACTAGTTCCTAAAACAGGTGCAGATTTCGAAGTTAATGTTTTGGTCATTTCTCCTAGCACAGTTTAAAGTTTTGCATGAGTGAGGGCTTAATCTTTAAGTTGGAAGATAAGCTACTTATGTCTAGAAGCATTTTGTAAAACGGGTTCTATTCAAGGAGAACCAAGTCTTAAAAGTTACAGGTGTAAAGTCGACTGTTTTGGATAACAGTTTCTGACATAGGTAACTTGTGAAATCAATTTCTCAAGTTATACTTAACCTTTTGAAGTGATTCAACTTGGACTAGATGCGCAATCTCTAGGAGATGATTCGTACAAAGTTTCATCAAAAACTTTACAGATTTGATAGGTCAATGTGAATGAACAATGCAGCAGACTTTTCTGTGTATCATCTTCTTCACAGATTTGTTAATTTCTGATAAGTTAGCAATTGATCCTCTAAATTAGTGAAGTGTTTGACTTACTCTTGGTATAGAGGTGCTCTAATCACAAGAGTAAGTTGTTCTTTTGGAGATTAATATTCTCCAACAGTGGTATCAAAGCAGGAGACATCAATTTGAAGAAAGAAGGATTCCGACTGTTGCAGATTCAAGAAATTCAACACTTGAAGGACTAAGAAGTGAAAGCTTGGAGTCAAAGCTTGAGGAGAAGACTATTTGACATCAAGAAAGGCAAAAGGAGTTCAATTCGAAGTGAAGGTACATACATTGTTTGTAAAGCTTGAAGTTTCAATACACAGGTGGATACAAGATGGGAGAAAGCTTGCAGATTGATAAGCTAGATAGGGAGAACTATCCAGCATGGTCTATGAGGATGGAAGCACACCTCATGAGCAAAGATCTTATATCATTTATTACAGGAGATGAAGAAAAACCAGAGTTTGCAGATCCAAGTATTCCTACAAGGGAAGAGCTTGCAATGTTGAAGACTTGGATGAGAAAGGATGCTCAAGCAAGGAGCATCATCTACATGGCTGTAAATGATTACCTTCTACCTCACATCAGAGGTTTGGAAAGTGCTACAGATGTTTGGAATGCCTTGGAAGAGCATTTCCAAAATACAACTAAGTCAAGGAAGTCCTCACTATGGGCTGAGTTCACAACCTTCAAGAAGAAGAGCTCACAATCAATTTCAGATTATGTGGCAAGGATGAAAGATATTGCAGATAGCTTGGGAGCAGTGGATGAAGATATTGAAGAAGAAAAGTTGGTAAGACAAATACTTACAGGTTTGAGAGGAGATGAGAAGTGGAAGCCTTTTATATTGTCCATAGAATTGTCACTTGATCACTTTACTCCTGACCTTAATCAATTGCTAGGACACATGCTAACCTTTGAGCAGGATCTTAAAGGAGACAATGATAGAAGTACAAGTCAAGCTATGTACTCTAAGGATAAGAAAAAGAATGGCAAGGGAAAGCAATCAAATGGTGATGAAGGGAATTCAAATCAAGCCAACTTCACAAAAGGGAAGACAAATTTCAGAGGTAAAGGAAGAGGAGGTAAGAACAAAGATAATGCTAAAGCTTGTTGGATTTGTGGCAGAACAAATCATTTGGCAAATGATTGTTGGTATAACAATCAAAGTGGAGGATACAACAATCAGAATTATAGTCAAAGAGGTAGAGGAGGCAGAAACCAAAGAGGCAATTTCAGAGGAAGAGGTGGTAGGACATCATATGGTAGAGGAGGTGGAAGAAACTTCCAATCTCAGTCCTACAACAATAATTATTACAATTATGCATCAGATCAGAAGGATGACATGACTCTTATCTTGAATGCAACTCATGAATCAATGGGAGAAGATCAAAGAGTGTTTTATATTGACTCAGGGTGCAGCAACCATCTGAGTGGGAATCTATCCTTGATGACTGATATGGAAGCAAGGGTGAATGGACATACAGTTCAAACAGGTGACAATACCAAACATAAAGTGGAGAGCATTGGATCAGTGAAGACAAAGAGTGGAAGTACACTTCTGAGCAAGGTACTTTATGTTCCAACTATTCCTAAAAATCTGATAAGTGTAGGGCAAATTGTGGAGAAAGGATATGAGGTAAGATTCACAAATGATGGTGTTTATGTACAAGATCCAAATCAGGGATATAGAAACATAATTGCAGGTAAAAAGGAAGGAAGATTGTTCACTCTCAAAGTCCAAGGTAATGTGGGACATGCATTGTTTACCTATGGAGGTCAAAAGGTGTCTGAATTAGACCTATGGCATAAGAGGCTAGGTCATTTCAATGAGAGAGCTATAAAGGAGATGTCAAAGAATCAGGTGGTGCTTGGATTGCCAAATATTGAAGGGCAACATATGGTGTACAAGTGTGAAGCTTGTCAATTAGGTAAAGCACATAAGAGTTCTTACAACAAATCAGGGTACAAGTATTCAAATATGCTTGAATTGGTTCATACAGATGTATGGGGACCCTCAAGGGACTATAGCATAAATGGATCCAGATATTATGTGTTGTTTGTTGATGATGCAACCAGGTGGATTACTTTGTATGTAATCAAGGACAAATCAGAAGTCTTCAAGACATTCAAACATTTTCATGCTTATGCAGAAAGGATCACAGGACAAAAGCTAAAGAGGTTAAGATCAGATGGAGGGGGAGAGTATTTCTCAAAAGAGTTTGATGATTATTTGTGGAATGCAGGTATCAAAAGAGAAGTGACTTGCAGGTACTCCCCTCAACAGAATGGAGTAGCAGAAAGGAGGAATAGGACTCTTGTAGAGTTTGCAAGAGCCATGATGAAGGAAAAGAATTGTCCAAATTACTTATGGGCAGAAGCCATTAACACTGCAACATACCTTGTGAATAGGTTGCCTTGCAAAGCTTTGGATGGAGGAACCCCTTATGAAGCATGGTGGGGTAAGAAGCCTAGTCTTGATCATTGTAAAGTATTTGGATGTATTGCATATGCTTATGTTCCTTCACAATTAAGACATAAGCTAGAACCAAAAGTAGAGAAGTATGTGTTTATTGGATATGATGATAGACAGATGGGTTACAGGTTGTGGAGTCCATCTACAAAGCAATTTCTTGTTACTAAAGATGTGACATTTGATGAGCAAAATGTGTGGTATTCAGGATCACCAAATGAGTATACAGGTGTTGAAGAAATTCAAAGAAAAGGAAAGGCAAAGGTAAAAGTTTGTGAAGAAATTGTTGATGAAGTTGACTCTAGATGTAGAGTGCAGGATCATGTAGAAGAAGGGCCAAGATTTGATCCAGAATCAAATGAGGCTGAAACTTCAAGAAGTGCAGAAATCAGGAGATCTACAAGAGAAAGGAAAGAGCCTATAAGGTATAGTTATGATACATCTTTCCTAACAACAAAAGATTATGCTTACATTGTGAAAACAGAAGAAGATCCAACTAATTATGAAGAAGCCAAAGGTAAACAGAATTGGGAGAAGGCAATGCAGGAGGAGTATGATGCTCTACTTGAAAATGAAACTTGGGAACTAGTACCAAGACCAAAGAATCAGAAGGTCATTGGATGTAAGTGGGTATATAAAACAAAGAGGTTTGCAGATGGTAAGGTTTCTAGATATAAGGCTAGACTTGTGGTCAAAGGTTATGCCCAAACTTATGGGGTAGATTATGATGAAACCTTTAGTCCTGTTGCTAAGATGTCTACAATTAGGACATTGATTGCTATTGCTGCTTGCAAGGGATGGAAATTGTCACAATTGGATGTGAAAAATGCATTTCTAAATGGATATATTGCAGATGAAGTATATATGGAGCAACCAGAAGGCTTCATGGAATCAAATGGATCAGATTATGTGTGTAAGCTCAGGAGAGCTTTATATGGGTTGAAGCAAGCCCCAAGAGCTTGGAATTACAGATTGGTCAAGTTCTTGAATGAATGTGGATTTCAAGCATCAAAGGTAGATAGTAGCTTGCTAGTGAAGGCAAGTGAAAATGGATACATTTACATGTGTATTTATGTTGATGATATTATTGTTACAGGAACAGATGCTCAAGGAATCAATGAACTCAAGAGGCAAATAGAGAAGGAGTTTAATATAAGTGACTTGGGAAACTTATCTTATTTTCTAGGAATGCAGATTGTGTATACTCAACATGGAGTATATGTTTCACAAGAGAGATATTTGAAGAATCTCTTAGTTAAGTTTAACATGGAAGATTGCAAGACCTCAACCACTCCATTGGAGGTAAATCACAAATTAAGCAGGTATGGAGGTGAAGAGTTCAATGACATGAAGAAATATCAGAGTTTGGTAGGTAGTTTAATCTATGCTACCTTGACAAGGCCAGATCTATTATATGCAGTAGGTGTGTTGTCACAATTCATGCATTGTCCAAAGAAGACTCATTGGATTGCAGCCCAAAGGGTACTCAGATATATCAAAGGAACCCTAAGTGAAGGTTTGTATTATGGTTTCACTTCTGACACAAGAATCAAAGTGTTTAGTGATGCAGATTGGGCAGGTGACTCAGATGATAGAAGGTCTACTCATGGATATCTATGTTATGTTGGAGACAAGTTAGTATCTTGGTGTTCAAAGAAGCAACATACAGTTGCTTTATCATCCACAGAAGCTGAGTATAAGGGAATGGTAGAAGCTGCAAAGGAAGTGATATGGTTGAAGACCTTGATGAAAAGTTTTGAGTTTGATCATAGTACTCCAATAATTTTTGGAGACAATATGAGTTCTTTGTATTTGGCAGCTAACCCTGTTTTTCATGCCAGGACTAAGCATATAGAGATTCAGTATCATTTCTTGAGAGAAAAGGTACTAGATAAAGAGATTGAAGTGATGTATACTCCAACAAAAGAACAGGTGGCAGATATGATGACAAAGAGTCTGGATGGACCTAAGTTACAAAGGTTCAAAGACATGGCAAGTATAAAGAAGACAGAGAAAACCTCAATTGATGATTGAGGGGGAGCTGTTGGTGCAGACCAATCACCAATTGAAGGCTTGGAAGACCAAATGATGAAGGAAGAATCAATTCCTAAAGTGTGAAGGAAGATTACATTCAGAGAACAAGAGAAGTGTACACATATGTACATTAGTATAGTCATAGATAACTTAGATCTTTTGTTCAGTAAGAATCATGTACAAATTATCTATAAATACCTTGAGAAAAGTCGGGGCATGTATGAGAGCATATGTGACAATAGTTAGAAGTCAATAATGAGGGAGATAGAAGTCATGAGATAGAGGAAAGTGAATTTGAGTTAGCTCTCATCACTCAGTTGTAATTTTTCTGAGTAAATGAAAAGTTTTGCGCCCGATGTTTCTGCGTGTTCTCCTTCTACAGTAGATCAATTGTGGAATGCTTTTGTACAAGTCTAAGTTGAGAGTTGCTTGACCTCTGTGCAAAGTTTCAGCTTCCAATTGTAATCAGGCTGAGTGAATTAAGTGTAGGAACATTCATATGTGAAGTGTATTCACTAGTTCCTAAAACAGGCGCAGATTTCGAAGTTAATGTTTTGGTCATTTCTCCTAGCACAGTTTAAAGTTTTGCATGAGTGAGGGCTTAATCTTTAAGTTGGAAGATAAGCTACTTATGTCTAGAAGCATTTTGTAAAACGGGTTCTATTCAAGGAGAACCAAGTCTTAAAAGTTACAGGTGTAAAGTCGACTGTTTTGGATAACAGTTTCTGACATAGGTAACTTGTGAAATCAATTTCTCAAGTTATACTTAACCTTTTGAAGTGATTCAACTTGGACTAGATGCGCAATCTCTAGGAGATGATTCGTACAAAGTTTCATCAAAAACTTTACAGATTTGATAGGTCAATGTGAATGAACAATGCAGCAGACTTTTCTGTGTATCATCTTCTTCACAGATTTGTTAATTTCTGATAAGTTAGCAATTGATCCTCTAAATTAGTGAAGTGTTTGACTTACTCTTGGTATAGAGGTGCTCTAATCACAAGAGTAAGTTGTTCTTTTGGAGATTAATATTCTCCAACAGATCGAGCTTTGAGGACGAGCGTGTGATGGTAAGACGTAGAGTTGTGACATTGGCGTTGTAGGTAATTTCTTTACTTTTCCTTATTTTCCTTCTTTCTTACTTCATCTTCATCATCACCATCATCATCCTCACCATCTCCCACCTCCATCTCCATCATCGCAAAAATTTCAGTTTTTGATCATATCACCTTCTCCCATCCATTTCCCTCATTCCACTTGTGAGAGAGAGAGCGAGAGAGCAATTTGTGTGCGTTGTTTTTGCATGTTTTTGAGCTTCCTTGCAAGATTTGGCTGTTTCATCACCACCAGCACACCGTGCAGGTACGGACAAGCTCAAAACTGTCTCTGTGTCGTTGATCTCTGTCGATCGCGATCGACAGAAAATTTGCCTATTTGGTAAAACAAAGTACACCATAATGATGCACATGATGAGCACATCCTAAATCACTAAACACAGTAAAAAAAATCCGAGTTTCTCTGTCAATCGCGACCGACAGACCTGTCAATCGCGATCGACAGACGTGTCGATCGTGACCGACAGACATGTCGATCGCGACCAACAGACCCCACGATCGATCAACTACCACGTAGGATTCAGTCAATCGCGATTGACACTGTCGATCGCGATCGACTGAAAGTTGACGATTGACACAAAAATTCGCGTTGCCACATGTCCATCGCGATGGACAAAACCCCGATCGACTGAAATCACAGTGGAAATCTTGAAAAAAGTGTCGATCGCGATTGACACCGTCGATCGCGATTGACAGGATCCACGATCGACTCTGTCGATTGCGATTGACACTGTCGATCGCGACTGAGGTGTCGATCGCGATCGACACCTCTGTCAATCGCGATTGACAGACCTATCAATCACGATTGACAGGCTTTTTCGGCTAAAATTTTAGGGTTTCTATTTCCAAGTCTTTGGGGTAATTTTGGGCATACTTATCAAGCCAATTGTGATTTGAGAGGTCCGTACACTTGTATTTTTGAGAAAAATCTTGGGAGCTATCAACCTGTCTGAACCCTGTTTTAATCCTAGAACCCTGAACAGTCATAACTTTCTCATACGAAATCTGTTCGGGGTGATCTTAGGCTTGTTGGAAAGCTCATGAAATTAACATCAGGATTATTAGGTAGGGTATTTTGATGTTGACCATACCCCGGGGTAGGAAAACTGAAGGATCTTTGGGAGTGTTTTCCATAAAGGCAAAGGGAAATTTGGTTTGTGAATGACATGCATGAAAGTGATCTGTCTGTCATTTGAATTTAAGTCTTGAGCTAATCTTGGGACTCCTGCAGGTCCATTGAGAGCACTTGAAGGCATCCAAAGCAAGGGTTTTTTGCAAGCTTGAGAACCGGGTTCTTGAGCACCAAAGGGCAAGGGATCAGCAAGCAAGGTTGGAATACTCTCAACTCCCTCTGTCAATTCCTAGCTTAGGCTAAGTACGAATAGTGCTAGAAGTAAGTAAGGGTGATGATAGGCATTTATCAAGTTGAAGACTACCTAAGCACTTAAGCTGAAGCGAAAACATAATCTCTGTGTGATCGATAACTTGAAAGGAGAAAGAACTTAACGTGAGACGATCAACATTAAAGTGCAGAAATTAACTCAAGTATTCATGACGTCGTGATATCAGACAAGATCATAAACACGATACTCAACTTAAAAAAGAATCAAGTGACTGATACAAAAGAACTCAGCAACGAGGTTGTACCTCGGGTAAAAATTGGGATTGCTCAGCTAAGCATATGAACCTTAGATCAGGACGACATCTAGTGAGAGACAGACAAAGTCTCAGGTCTTCAGAGGCTAGTGTCAATCACACTGCTAGGTCTTGGGCCCATCAGTTGAGCCATTATTCGCACTACCCTAGCTCTGAAACTAGCGAGTTTGAGATGTCTCAGGGGATGGAGAGACCTACAGGAAGTTTAGGTGTGCCATACTTACATAGGGTAGAAGGCCCTTACAAGACGCAGTTGGAGTACCTTAGGACCAACCGATTAGGTGCTAGCATCTATGAGGACGGCCTAGGAAGATCTGTGGTCCAGATCAATCCATTGGGCTAGAACACCCAGCTGTCAAATTTGAAAATGGAGCATACATGGACAAAGAGGGAACCATATATGTAGTCACCAGTCACCCAGATAGGACAGACGAGTTTGGAAATGTGATCCCAGAAACGGACTTAGGAGACCTAGAGCAAGGAAACATGGGTGTAGAACCTAGAACCCCTCGAGGCAAATCTGTTCTCACTAGGATTATCACACCAGAGTGGATTCCCTAAGACAATAAGAGCATAGATCTGCTCTTGAACTGAGAGACTGATGAAGCCTTTTGGAGGTATAAATCTGATCAGCCAAATGAGATAGGAGCAATCATTATATATGAGTTCAAAGATCCGGATAGCCCAGGCAGAGTGACCTACTTAGATCACGCTTCAGAGAGGATCTTTGTGGTTACAGAACATGATAGGCATGCTTACACTTGGAAAGGTGAATTTATTTTCCCCCAACCAAGGTCGAATGTGTCCTTTGGTCACCCAGGAGCTGGAACATCCCAAGCTCATGGAGCTCAAAGAGACAAACATAGAGATAGACCTGAGGTAAGCTTTGCCAACCCAGTGGGAAGAGAAAGAACAAGAATGGAAACAAATAGAATGGAACGTGAGGGACTTAGAGCCCCAAGCAACCAAAGGAATGCGGATGACTTCCCTCTACCAAGACCTAGAGAGCACACGAGGATTTTGAGACCGACTAAGCTAGTTAAGTCCATGAAGAGCTACTTCGATGGCATAGGAGACCCATATGATCATGTGGCTGAGTTTAGGCAAGTCTTGAGAGCTGAGCAAGTTGAGGACCTATTCACGCAGTATAATGCCTTTGGTCTAACCCTTAGAAACACAGCCCTTATGTGGTTTCAACCATTGAATGAGAGACAGTTCAGGAGCATAGACCAACTCTTAGAGGCTTTCATCACTGAATTCTCTAAAAGTGGCATAAGGCATAATACTTCCTCATTGATACATAGCTTCAAGCAGACCCCTCAAGAGACCATGAGACTTGCAGGAAGAAGATTTAGGCAATATCTTGAGAGATGCCCTGTTCCTGAGTTACCCACACCAGCCAAACAAGTGGCTTTATTCTTGGATGGATTGCTAAGTACCAAATTGAGGTCATATGT
Source organism: Ceratopteris richardii (assembly GCA_020310875.1). Lineage (NCBI taxonomy): Eukaryota > Viridiplantae > Streptophyta > Polypodiopsida > Polypodiales > Pteridaceae > Ceratopteris > Ceratopteris richardii. Next base: position 181,291,520 of record CM035413.1, read on the forward strand.
GTACTTGAAAGACCCTAGGACCATAGAGGAGTGTGTACACATGTGCATTGATATCGAGGATAACCTAGGAGAGGAATTAGAGCTTTCCAAAATCTACAAAGATTCAGATAGTGCCTCTAGCCTCTCTTCCTCGCAATCCACATCAATTGAGGAACTTACGGAGAAAGTAGCTCAAAAACTAGGTGTCACTAGCAAACAAATCCCAAGGTTTGCCCCAGTAAAGAGGTGCTATACTTGCGGTGGTGACCATATGGCGAACGTATATCCCATCATGGCTCAACCCCAAGTGAACCCTAGTAGCCAATATTGCACCATAGAACGGAGATACACAAATCACACAGCACAACACTGCCCATACAATAAGCAAACAGTTAGGCAAACCTACCCTCAGCCCTATCCACAACAGGGAAGATACCAGAACCAGTACCCTCCACAGCAATATGGTAGACCACAACAATCCTATCAACAACCCTACCAAAACCAACAAAGGCCTCAACCTGTGTTAGCTCAACAACCTCCAACCCCAGCTAATGTGATTCCTGTAAAGTATGCAGCTGCTGAGGAAAATTTGAATAGAGCCATAGTCCCAGTGACTCCATTGCTTTCAGAAAGTGACTCGAGTGATCATAGTTTTGATTCCACTCACATAGATAGTCCACAGGCTTACTACATGCAGTCTCCTGAACATGGTGAGTCCTACTATAGTGAGGAACCGAGCGAACCTAGTTGGGAGCTAGATTACACAAATGTCATGTACGCAAACCCCAACTCTAGACCTCAACCTAGGCAGGTAAGACCCCCATTCCCTAGAGGACCATGCTACAGATGTCAGGGAGATCACCTCCTTCGTGATTGCCCCATGCCTGCACCCACACAACCCCAGTCAGTAACAATACAAGGCTTTTGTCAAGATTGCGACAAAGAGCATCTCTTACGAGATTGCCCAAAGAATCCCAATAATATGCCAAAAATCACTCCTATCAATGTTATTGGATTAGTAGTAGACTCTACAGGAAGTGCGACTTCCACTACACCAGTACAGGTAGTCACTAGAGCTCAAGCCTTGCAGCAAAACCAAAGTTTAGGCCAGGAAAAAAATGTTGAGGCTAGTGAAACTGAGAGCATAACCAAGAAGAGGACTAGAGCCTGGAGAGATAGTAGAGAAAGAATGAAGAGGCAATGGGCTAAGAAGATGAGTGAACTTGAGGAAAGCCTAAGAGAAACAGAAGCCAAGATAGTTGAACTCACATCTCAAACTCCCTCTCATACTACGCCACCACCACCATTCCCATCTCCATCCGATCCAACCCCTTCCAACCTGCCTCATACGACCCCACCACCCCCTAGAGTAGGATCAGTTCTAGCAGATCCCACTCCTGAGGACCTAAATATGATGCTCAAAGCATATCAGGCCAGAATCCAAGAAGGGCCAAATGTAACCGATCATGAAAAGTGTTACCCTAGAGCAGAACTAGAGCTTGAACGAACCAAAATTTGTGCTAAGATGCTAGAATTGGCCCAAATCATGTTTGAAGCCAGTCGCCTCTTTAACATCTCTAGTTCAGCTAAGACGCAGTTGCACTTTGATGGACTGCTAGAAAGATTGGAGAGGCTAATTACACAATCAAAAAAGGAACCCACCTCTCAAAATAAGGGCAATCCAAGTGAAAGGCTAAGCCTTCTCGCCCAGGAAGCTTATGTGCCCAACTCCACAGAGCCAGACACATCTTCTTCTATGAATTGGTTCACACCAAAATTCCTACGAGAGATTCAAGAAGACAAATGGGCTAAAGAAAGTGAAGTCCCTCCTCCCATTGAACTTGTGGATGATGCACATGACCAATTCCCACAAGACATCCCATCCATTTATGAAGAGCAGGAGAGCACTCAATCTCAGGAGAGATTAGACTTCGAATCCAATTCCATACAAGGACTACCCCAATTCACAGGCCCATGGGAGGCAAAGTCCACCTGTATGAGAGCCCCCATGGTCATGGTAAGAAACGAAGACTCAGTCATACCTAGGAACACGGAGGTAGTGAAAAATACTAAAGTGCAGTGCAACCTCACCTTAGAAGAGCTACTCAAAGTTAGGCCAGAGTTATGGAAACATGTAGCTAACCAAGTGCTAGAAGTAGCGAAACCTCGTTCCCAGGTGGGTTCTCATAGAACAGTGCCAGAAATTCCTCTAGACAAGATAGGAGATATGAGTGAAGATGAAGAAGGAAACACCTATCTTCCCATTACCCATTAGGGGTACACAACCAAGGCAATTCTAGACTCAGGTGCAGGAGTTGCTATTGCTACCACTTCCCTATGGAAGCGTTGGGGCAAGCCAGCACTCACGCCAACGAGAATGAAATTGCAGATGGCCGATGGTCACATAGAAAGACCCTTAGGCTTGCTAGAAGGAATAACTCTCACTACATGTGGTGTGGAGTTTGAGCATACATTTGCTATCTGTGATTTTAGCAAGAACCATGCCTATGAGATGATTTTGGGAAGACCATTTATGCGACAGTTGCAAGTGGTACAGGATTGGGGAACCAACTCATTGTACTTCAACACTTAGGTGTTACAACCAAAGTCAATCTCAAAGATTACTCTCATAGAGATGTCCCCCCTATCCAATGGAATCCCATCCATAGAGCCAAAGATGATACTGAGTCTGTGCATTCCATAGGATCAAGATCCTCATGGATGCACGAAGACACACACTTATGGATGTGGAAAGTGGCAGTAGAAGAGGAGAAGAGAGAAAAATCCAGAGAGGTAGGTGCGAAAGAGACACATAGATCCATTCAAGACCCAGCCTATGCACCTGTAGTATTTCCTGACGAAGAGTTTGAACCTCATGGTTGGGCAGAAATTTTAGCAACAATGGATGTAGCCATCAATGAGGAACAATGGACACCCCACTGTGATGAGGATGGCTATGACATTTCAATCTTATCCATAGAGCCAATCATGGGAGAGGCAGTTCTAGAAGAATGCGAACCTAGCCCTGATGCATTTGAGGGTGCAACTGACTCCGATCTAGAGTCAATCATCATGGACCCACCTTTTGCATCAGATGAAGAATACTTCTATGAAGTAGAATTTCAACCCCAGAGACACGGAGAGCTTACAAATGATGTAAGGTTAGCCACACAAGTGACCCCTAAGGATGAAGGAAAGAAAAGAAAGAAGAGAGAAGTCACACCAGAAGAGGAAGAATCTTTGTTTGAGGTCCCTGAAAACTTTAAAAAGTATGAGATAGACGATAGAAGAGTCATGGTAAGGATGCCAAAACGTGAGGCTCAATTAGGAGAGGCCTATGATAACAAAGAAACCACCAAGAAAATAGTTGTAGCCATGGAAGAAGGAGAAGAGAGATGCACTTACATAGGGCATGACCTGACGGAAGAAGAGGAGTATGAGTTGATAGCCTTGCTAAGAGAGTATCGAGATGTCTTTGCTTGGAGCTACAAAGACTTGAAAGGTGTTGACCCAGACATATGCTCACACACAATTCCCATGACCTTAGACGCAAAACCCTCTAAACAGAATCCATATACATATAACGATAATTATGCTGCTAAGATCAAAGAGGAGATAGATAGACTGGTTGAAGCTGGATTCATCTATGAAATTGAGCACGCTGAGTGGGTATCCCCCATTGTAGTGGTGCCCAAGAAGAATGGAAAGCTACGTGTGTGCATTAACTTGAAGAATGTTAATGTAGCCACAATTCGAGATAACTATCCGCTTCCTATAACCGAGCATCTATTAGAAAGAGTAGCAAGCAAGGAAGTATACAGCTTCCTTGATGGATTTTTGGGCTACAATCAAGTAGCACCCGCTACCTTCTAGAGGCTGATGTGCCATGTATTTAAGGAATTCCTGAGGAAGAATTTGGAGGTCTATGTTTGATCTCTGTGCTCATTCCAACATTAGACAAACACATATACCTGAGCTCAGGCAAATCTTTGACAAATGTAGAGAATACCAAGTCTGCTTGAACCCAGAAAAGTGTGTTTTCATGGTCAGGCAAGGCAAGATTCTAGGACACATAGTTTCAAAGAATGGCATATCCACTGATGAAGAGAAAGTAAGAGCCATCGGAGAACTACCTAGGCCAAAGAATGTCAAGGAAGTACAAGCGTTCATGGGGCATTGTGGTTATTACCGACGCTTTATACACATCTACGCCATCATTGCCAAGCCTCTGTACGGACTTTTGACTAACTTAGAGTGGATTGATGAATGTGAGAATTCCTTCAATGAGCTTAAATGACGATTATGTTCAGCACCAATCTTGACCACACCAAACTGGAATAGGCCCTTTCATGTTCACGTGGATGCATCCAATTATGCTATTGGATGTGTGCTTGCACAACCTACGGGCGAAGGTAATATGGATCTTCCAATTGCCTATGCTAGTAGACAGTTGAATGCAGCTGAACGAAATTATACCACCACTGAACGAGAGGGATTGGGCATGGTATATGCAGTTAAAAAGTTTAGACACTATTTGCTTGCAAATAAGTTTAAATTTTTTACCGATCATCATGCATTATTGTACTTGGTAAACAAACCATGCAATACAGGCCGATTAGTAAGATGGTTTCTCTTACTAATGGAATATGACTTTGAAGTTGTGGTGAGGAAAGGGAAGACTCACTTGAGAGCAAACCATCTCTCTAGGTTCACATCTGGAGAAGCCGCACAAGGAGTATCAGATGACCTTCCTGATGCTTACTTGTTTAGTTTGGAAGTTGTACCTCAGTGGGCTAAGCCATTAGCGCCAGTATTGACATACGGGCCTAACCACCCAGTGATAAACACACAGGATAGGGAGATAGTGAAAGCCCAAAAATACCAGATCATGGCAAGAAGTATGTACAAGCACACAGATCAAGGGATCCTAGCTTGTTGTGTGGAAGAGGATGAGTACGCTAAATGGTTGCAATTAGCACGTGTAGGTGCATTAGAGCAACACTACTCAAAGCAACGAACCCTACAGACACTAAGGATACTCGGAGTGCATTGGCCGACTATGGAGGCTGATGTCCATAAGTTGTGCAAAGAATGCCCGATCTGCTGCACTAAACCACCCGTGGAGCATGCCACTCTTTATCAAGTGACCATAGTGCCAGATTGGAGTGAACCACTAGTAGCCTTCCTGAGGACGAAAACATTCCCTCAAGATATGACGTTGGCCAGACAAAGAAGTCTAGAACAAGAAGCCCTAGATTACTCACTCATTGGTGATAATCTATACAAGCGTGGTAAAGATGGTTACCTCAGATTATGTGTCCATGAGAGCGAATATCTTAAGATCTTGGAAACTGCTCACCAAGGTGTAGCAGGAGGACATTTTGGACCTGATCGGGTGATCAAGGCAATATTATTTGCAGGTCTTTGGTGGCCGACCCTTCACATGGATTCACATACCTATGTGAAGAGGTGTGATGTCTGTCAGCGAACTCAATATCCTATACGCAAAGATGAGATGCCCCTGAAACCTATGATGGGTGGACGTGCATTCTCTAAGTGGGGAATAGACTTTGTAGGTCCTATTAATCCCCTAGCTAAGGGTTCGCATGCAGAGTATATTATTGTGGCCACAGACTATTTAACCAAGTGGGTAGAAGTGAAAGCCACGACTAAGAATGATGCCCAGACAACCGCCAAGTTCTTATTTGAGAATGTGTTCACTAGATACGGATTGCCTGTAGAGCTAGTTAGTGACAGAGGCACTCACTTCTTGAATGAAGTTATTGAAAATCTGCTCCAAGAATTCTTGGTAGTACATAATAAGTCGGCCCCCTATCACCCACAAGCTAATGGGCAAGCTGAAAGCACCAATAAGATTCTATGCAACGTGCTCACTAAATTAGTGAATAATAAACGATCTGATTGGGACAAACAGCTACACCATGTTGTTTGGGCATACCGAGTTGCCTATAAAATGGTACTCCAAGCCACACCCTTTCATATGGTATTTTGGCCAAAATGTGTTGCTACCACTAGACTTCTTGATACCTACATTGAGAGTAGCACATGAGCATGATTGGACAGGTCATGAACTCTCATCTAGACTTTTTGACCTTGAACGATTAGGAGAAACAAGACTGAGGGCTGCTGCACGGATATATGCAGCTAAGAAACGACAGAAAGCGTACTTTGATGCCCATGTTAAGGATAAAGGCTTGAAGGCCAAAGACTTAGTTTTGGTGTATACCCTGAAACAACATGCAAGAAAATTAGAGAAGAGAGGCTATGGACCTATGATCATAAATAGGATATCGACTAGTGGAGCAGTCCAATTAGCCACACTTGAAGGCGATATTCTCCCTAACTACATAAGCGGATGCAGAGTCAAGTTATATCAGGAACCTCTCACTGAGGAAATGCTCAATCGACTCAACACTGCCAAGAAACGTAAAGAAGAGGAAAAACGAGTTCGAGAAGAAGCACAGGCAGAAGCCTTGGAACGCATCCAAAAAATGAAGATGAGAAGACAAGGACGAGAACAGCCTAGGATAGATGACTATGCAGACCCAGGATATCATATGGCCATGTGTGAAGTCTCAAGTGTAAACCCCCATAGAATAGTTGACCGACGTCCTTTTGTAACCTTGGAGATAGGACAAGGAAAGAGTGCAAGGACTGTACGGGCCTTGATTGACTCAGGTGCAGCCATTAGTGCTGTTAAACTTTCTTACTGTAGAGAGTTGAAATTAAATGTCAATCCCATTGAAGCGTATCTCATAGGATTGGGAGGTGTGGAAACCCCTTGCATGGGCGAGGTGGAACTCCTCGTCTACATTCAAGATCAATAAGTGACAGTTAAAGTGCTAGTGTGTCAAGATGAGGACCTCACTGAGCCTCTTGTCTTGGGTCAGGACTGGATCTATGATCATGCAGTCAACCTAAACCTAAGAAGTGGACTTCTTCAGGTCTAGGTAAATCAGAATCGTATTACAATTGAGCTAGAAAATGAAGCACTCAAGGAACTAGGAAAGGCACAAACTCCTGGTCCCTCCAAGGGTACACATGAAGTTGACCATACTATTCTTGTCCAAAACTATGTGATGCAGAGGGATGATTATCTCGACAAAGAAGTTAAGGGTACAATGGAACTCCCTTCTTTTCCAAAGGCCACAGGAATGCAACAACCAAAGGCGGATCAAATGCAGAAGAAGCAGACAACTTGTGCTAGAGGCACAAAGAAAATATGACGCACGGTGTCTCAACGACAAAAACATGTGTGGCTACCGAAGAGCGTGCATCCTATTGCGGTCAAGCCACAACAACTGGCTCAACTTCCTATTAGTGATCAATGACACGACACTAATAATAGGTCCTCCAAAAATCCTTCTGTGAAAGCGAAGTCTATCTGGGTACCCAAGAAGTCGATGAAGGCTAGCCCACAATCAAGACAAATTTGGGTGCCTAAGGCTTGCTTGCGGGCTCAAATAGCTACACCGAGGCCACACCCTATACAACATGGTTCACTCACTCGAACATCTAATACCCATTCTTATACACCATGCACGAACATATACTCTCCCATGGGCACAAGTGGAATCACTTGTAAATGGGTCCCTAAAAAGCCTCATTTCCAAGCAGACACTCTTATAAAGCCCTCCAAAGTCTCCACAAAATCAAGACCAACAGCCATTCTGTTTGTTTGGCAGCCCAAAGCGTGTAACAAACCCCCCGACCCCATTTGTAAATTCACCGCCACCTACTAACTGCATCATTCTCACACTGCATCTTTCCATTTAGCTCTTAGGACAATCTATCCACTAACCACACCCACAATCACCGAGCACTCACTGACTAACTAACATATCACTAAAACCTCATGTTAATGTTGTAACGGGGACACGTGACCACTTGGTGTCCATTTGCAATGTTAACATTCAATTGTATATTCTCATAGAACTGGTGACTAGTTCCTTCAATATGGTCGAGGCTGCAGGAACTAGCTCTCAAGCAGGCACCAACCCTCAGATTGTGGACATTGAAAGTCTTCCCATTGAGGAGGAATTGAAGGAATGCCCAGTGGCATTGAGAGCATTACATGCCATACTAGTTCAGAATCCTGCACAGGGGCACACAATGCCAGTCAGCAAAAACTCACATTGGTTCAGTGATGTGGCAGGACCTCTGGGAGAAGGCACTTACCTGTGGGAGGCAGAGATAGAGTTCAACGGGCACTGGGGCAGGTATCACTTCTTCACCAGGGAATTCGAGAGACTTCAAAATAATGAAGGGTTGAAACCGATATGGAAGAAGGCAGGATTATACGATTACTTCAAAGCCCAATTGCCAAAGCCCGACTTTCTAAGGTGCTCGTATTTGATTAGCACCCTCACTCCGAGCAAAGAGAAAAAGGGGTATAGCACCTTTGTCTTACCATCTCTCACAAGAGGTAATGAGCTGAAGTGCTTCAAGTTGACGAACAGTTTGGTAAGAGAAGCTCTCGACATGAAAGGCATGCATATCCCTACTGAGAAAGAGACTATGGTCCCCGACAACATGAAGAACCGGAATCTGACGAAACTAAAGGACATGGTGGCAATGACGCTGACTATTGCCATTCACCTTCGAATGTGCATGTAGCATTTCGTGTTCCCGGCTCAAGAGAGATTCACAATGCCACCCAAGAAGATCTGGTTCAGTTTATACTTAGCAGATGCTTTCAATTTGGCAATCAACATGCCACATTGGATTATTGACCAGATACACTTAGCGCATCAATGGTGGTATAAGAAGCAAAAGTCATTGCTTCATGGATGTTGTGCTCTCACCAGGATTATTTACCGATGCTTGGCTTATGACGTGCCAATTCAATGGGCACTTGTTTGGACCAGGGTGCAAGAATTTCAACGCAGACTATCAACTGCAGGGCCTCCATCCAAGAAAATGAGAGGAGCAGTTCAGATGCCTTGTGCCCAGGCCCGAGGTGCTACACTGATACCAGAAACCACTCCACGGCTTCAAAGGCAAGTGCAGCCATTCACTATCAGGTTGCCTAGGCATAGCGCGGAAGGACCGAATCTAGTATTTCCACCTACACCCACCGACTTAGAGTTCCCTCATGGCTTTACATTGGAAGATCTAACTGATGAGGAGGTGGTCAGGATAATTAATGCTACGAATTTAGAAGTGGAAGAAGAGCAGGCAAGTAGGCAACAGACAGTCACCGACCAACCCCATCCAGTCCAACCAGAAGTAATTGAAGTCGATCAAGATGAAGAAGAGACGGCAGAAGAAGAGCAAGAGGATGAACAAGGACTGTCCGACAAAGAAGAGCAGGAATATGAGCAAGAAGTGGTACAGGAACTTGAAGGATCCCCTGCTTATACAAAGCAATTAAAGAGACTGTATGATACCATCAATCGAGTTCAAGAACAACACAAATTATCCTTGGTAGCAGGAAAGGCCCTGATGAATCAGATCCTGGAAGACGAAGGCGTAGATGAGCAATACAGGGCAACCCTTGATATGATTGCTGATGCATTGGGAGTACCTGAAACGGTGCATACCGCCCTTGCACACTCACGAAGATCAGAGCAAAGATACGGCAGACACCCCCCTCGATCAGGAAAACAAATGAATGTATTAGTATCAGAACCCCAGGGCACCACATCCACAACCACGGGCACAGCTCTTACATTTCATGACACTGAGGAAGCCCATACATCCAGTGCACCCCCGTCATCCCCCTTACCCCCTCTCCCTCCAACTCCACCACCTTCACCTCCCACTACCAGCGTGACCACTACTGTCACTGCCCCAGGGTCCACTTCCCATACCGAAGCACAGACCGTTAGTCAACCCACACAACCTACACAACCGATCACCACCTCTCTTGTATACACTACCACTGACACTGTAATTCTAACTGTAGCAACGAAAAACCCCATTCCCTCGATTACACTTCCTAGTGGTTCATATTCACAACTACACACACCAATTTACACCTTCACCACCATCACCGCACCCACAATTCCCATGTTCACAATCACTGCCACGACTGCATCCACTTTTGATTTCATGGACATATCACCCACCTCCTGTTGGAAGCAGCCAGAGACATAGAAGATGCGGAAGCATGTAACGACAGAGCAGGGAGCTAGTCGAATCTTTTTTCAAAGAATCATGTTTTAGAAATACTTTTCAAAAAACCTCCAACAGTGATTTTTATCACTAATGTAACATATGTAACATAGAAAAACCCTTTTCTTAATTTCTCGCTCCATTTTGTGCAAGCCGAGGAGTCCTCGAGCTTGAGGAGCTTAGGTAGAACAAGCGTATCAATTTTCGTTATTTTTAGACACCATTTACCCTTCCAAATAGCATCTAGGACCTAATTTTTAACTATGCCGGTCACTAGATGTGAAACAGGTCAAAACTAGTCTAGAAACTATAAAAAGAGCTAGAGAGCTCATTTTTGGGGTTAGCTTGTTGGTAATAGAGTTAATTTCTCACCTTCCATTGTGTCTTGCTTGTCTCTTCGTAGTGTGTGTGTATGTGTGTGTGCATCTTTGTGCTTCTCACCTTCACTCTCACTTCATCTCACATTCACGATCTTCATATCACTCCTATCTCTTCCGCGGATTGACAATTAAGGAGGTGAAGCTTCTTAACATGGTACTTACCATTGTGCTAGAGCAACACCAAATTTGGCGCCGTTGCCGGGGATCGAGTCTAGGACGAATGTGTGATGGTAAGAGTATAGCAAGAAGTAGCGTTGGAAGGTAAAAATTTCAGTTTTTGTTGTTGTTTTTACTTACTTTTTAGTGCTTTTCACCTCCCCCACACTCCATCTTCATCACCGCATCATCATCGTCATCTCCAAAAAAATCAGAAAATTCACCATATCCACCCATTCTCCTCATTTCCCCTCATTTGTGCATGCGAGAGAGTGAGAGAGAGCTTTTGTGCTTGTGTGTACTTTTGTTTTCTTGAGTTTTCTTGCAGGTACAGAGCTCCAGTGCATCAAGAAAGCTTGGAAAAGGTAAAATTTTCAGTTTCTATCAGAAATTTCCGACTGTGTCAGACCATCGCGATGGTCTGCAAAGTTCGGAATTTGAAGAAGGCGACCACACCAGCGTGTAGAGCACACTTGCGCCTCTAGGAATCCATACTTGCATTGCAAAAAATCATACTTTGGTGGACCATCACGACGGTCTCAGACCATCGCGATTGTGTCACACCATCGCGATTGGCTCACGTCATCGCGACGGCTCGGCCGGACCATCGCGACGGTCTCACGCCATCGCGACGGTTCATTTGGACCATCACAACGGTTCGCGGACCATCGCGACTGTTCGGTTGACCCCACACCATTGTTGGTGCATTTTGCCCAAGCCTACATGCTTGATATGCTTGATATTATCCTCATTTGTAAGTCACATGAGTAGTCATGTGAACACCTCTTGTAAAAGAGTACATTTTATCTCTTGTAAATGGAAAAAGAAAAAAGTAAAAGGATGGCTTACCTCATCCATGATGTAAAAGCAAATTCGTGGCTCCAACTACCAAAATCACGAATTTTTGAGCTGAGGGAATCTCTCCTAACTTTGGGGATCACTTTTAGGTGGAGCCATTCGAATTCGAATTCAAAACTCCCTCCAAGAATAGCTATAAAAGGAGCAAGAAGGAAGAGGCGATTAGCAAGCCTTGTACGTGACCACTTCATGTCATTTTGTAGAGATTGAAGAGCTTACTCCATAGCTCTATCATTCTACTCCCATTGTGCAAAGATTCATTGCCAATGTGGTTGTAATCATATGTGAATCTATACATTTATTATCATCTACCTCTCTGTTTTGTTCTCTGCTATACTCACTCAGAGCAGTAACTTCAGAAGGTCATATCTCGAGTTTTACTGAACCTTTTTCAGTGTTTTAAAGTGCGTTGGATAGCTCACACTGTCTAGTTTATACCTATAAATTTTCAAGGTCATTGGATTTATACTTTTGGAGATATCTGCATTTTACTGCTTACTGGTCTATCTCTGCAGAGCCCCGAGAATTGTGGGAATGTTCCAGAACTTGATGAAACTTGTTCTCAGTGCTCAGTCCATCATTTGAAGTGTTTTAACTTGGAATAGGAAGCTTGCTAAGTCTATTTGCTATGCCCAAAAGGAATTTTTCTAATTCCTTCCAGGTTGAGAGCACTGTTCATTTTTTCCAGCAGGTGTATGTCCAAAAATAGCAAGTTTTGGGAGCTAGTCATTTCGCAACTTGTCGGTCTTGACTTAAACTTTTGGGATACATGTTCCAAAGTACTTGGCTGATATTTTGGTGGATTTAGGAAGCTCAAAGGGTCTACTAATCAACTCCGAAGTCTCAGTTGGCTGGTGTGAAGCTGGTTGTAGCGGCACCTACTCATCTTTGGATTGCATCCACCATCTCTCTTCACAGTGGTATCAGAGCATAGTCAAGCAACATGGGAGATGGATTTCCATCAACAATTGACAAATTGGATCGAAACAACTATCCGGCATGGTCTCTAAGGATGGAGGCTTACCTTCAAGGGAGGAATCTATATGGATTCATATCCGGAGATGAAGCAATGCCAACCATGAGGAACAAAGGGCAACCATCACATGAAGAAGTGGAAGGACTTTCGAATTGGTGTTCGAAGGATGCACTTGCAAGGTCCTATATTCTAAACTCAATCTCTGATTTTCTTTTACCTCATGTCAAGGGATGCAAGACATCAAGAGAAACCTGGAATGCACTTGCTTCTTTCTTCTCTTCCAACACTCGAGCAAGGAAGAACCAATTGTGGATGGAGTTCACAACAATGAAGAAAAGCCCGAAGCAAAATGTGACTGATTATGTCACAAAGATGAAGGAGATTTCCGACCAACTTGGAAGCATTGGAGAGGTAATTGAAGAGGAGCAAATCATAAGACAAATCATGAATGGAATCAAAGCAGACGACAAGTGGGAGTCATTCACAACAGCCATGGATTTATACATGGATATGCATGTACCCGACCTCAACACACTCATGGGCCAACTCTTCACTCATGAAGCAAAGATTAGCAAAGGTGGTGAGTCCTCAAGAGGTAATCAAACTTCTGCCTTATATTCTGATAAAGCTAAGGTCAAGGACAAGTCAAAGAATAGGAAGAATGAAGATGAAGGAAGCTCTTTCCAAGCAAACTTTGCAGGTAGAGGAAGAGCTAGAGGAAGAGGCAGAGGTGGAAAGCAAGGCAGGGGGAGATTCCAATCATCTCAACCTTGCAACATATGTGGCTTATCTAACCATACTACTGAAGAATGTTTCAGGAATCCAAGGAACTCAAGAGGAAGAGGATTCAATAGAGGTGGCTATGGATCAAATAGAGGTAGGTACAATGGAGGCTACAACAACAACAACTACTACAACAACAATTACAACAACAACAACAACTATCAAAGTGGCCATAGAGGAAGAAGAGATTACAATAACTATGCAGAGGACCAAAGTCAAGAAGATTCATTATTGATTATGAATCTATCAACAAAGAAGGGTAAGGATGATGATCACATATTTTACATTGATTCGGGATGCTCGAACCATGTAGCAGGAAATGTGGCTTTACTTTCTGATTTGGAAGATCCTCATAACAAGCATGAAGTGCAGACAGGAGATGACACAAAGCACTCAGTGGAGAAGATAGGTAATGTGAAGACATCAGATGGGAATATGAACCTCTTAAGCAAAGTCTTGTATGTCCCTACAATTACCAAAAATTTAATAAGTGTTGGACAGATTGTTGAAAAAGGATTGCAGGTTAGATTCAATCGATTTGGAGCATATGTTGAAGACCCAAGGCAAGGCTTTCGAAGGATTGCCAAAGGAGAAAAGACAGGAAGGCTTTTCACTTTTGAAGTGGAAGATACAAAGAACATAGCTTTGTTTAGCTATGGATCTCAAACTCTAACAGAGTTGGAGATATGGCACAAAAGGCTTGCTCACATTGGTGAGAGGACACTCAAACAGATTTGCAGGGACCAAAGTGTACTTGGTTTGCCTAATATCACAAGGCAACACATGATTTATAAGTGTGAAGCTTGTCAACTCGGCAAGGCTCATAGACAACCTTTCAATAAGAAAGGATATATGTATCAAAATCCTTTGGATCTAGTGCACACGGATGTGTGGGGTCCAAGTAAGGAGCCATCTATATCAGGCTCAAGATATTATGTGTCTTTCATAGATGATTGTAGCAGGTGGACCATTCTGTTTTTCATGAAGCACAAGGATGAAGTGTTTAATTGCTTTAAGAAGTATATTGCTCTTGTTGAAAATCAAACAGGTAGGACTTTGAAAAGACTCAGATCAGATGGTGGAGGAGAATACTTCTCTTCTGAATTTGATGCCTTCTTGCATGAAAGAGGCATTAAAAGGGAAGTCACTACAAGGTATACACCTGAACTCAATGGTGTAGCAGAGAGGAGGAATAGAGCTATCGTCGAAGCTGCAAGGTCCATGCTCAACGAAAAGGGATTGCCGAACTACCTATGGGCAGAGGCTGTGTCGACAGCCACATATCTCATAAATAGACTTCCATCTAAGTCACTAGATGGAACCACTCCATATGAAGTGTGGAATGGAAGAAGACCTAGTCTAGAGCATTGTAAAATCTTTGGATGCTTAGCCTATGCTCACATTCCTTCTCAAGTAAGAGGGAAATTGGATCCCAAGGCAGAGAAGTGTCTATTCATTGGTTATGATCAAAACCAAAAAGGATATAGATTGTACAATCCAACCAATAAAGGATTTTCTGTGAGTAGAGATGTAATTTTTGATGAAAACAAATCATGGTTTGATGATGACAGGAAAGTGAAGCTGCCATATGACTTGGATGAAGATTTTCCATCACTTCAACCAAAGGAGCCAAAGCAGATTGAAGAAAGTGATTCGGAGATTGACCTAGAAGACTTGGAAAGACTAAAGCTATGGAAGAACAAAGGTAAAGCAAAGATGCAGGATGCTACATATGGACCCGAGAGCTCACATCAACCACTTAGAAGGTCTTCGAGGGAGAAGAAGAAACCAGAGAGGTTTGGTTATGATACTTCTTTGGTCACCAAGCACTCAATCTACATTGCAAAGGATTCAACCAATGAAGAATCTACCACATTTGAAGAAGCACAAAGCAAGAAAGCTTGGAGAGATGCAATGGATGAAGAAATGGAAGCCTTGAAGGAGAATGACACTTGGGAGCTTGTACCTAACAAGCCATCTATGAAGATAATCGGATCTCGATGGATATACAAAATCAAGAAGAATCCAGATGGAAGTATAAATAGACACAAAGCAAGGTTAGTTGCTAAAGGGTTTGCTCAAACCCATGGTATTGATTATGAGGAGACTTTCTCTCCTGTTGCAAAAATGCCTACAATTAGGGTTCTCATAAGTCTTGCTGCATCTAGAAATTGGAATCTTTATCAACTTGATGTAAAGAATGCTTTCTTGAATGGATGGATTTCTGAGGAAGTGTATATGGCACAACCTCCTGGATATGAGGATGCACATCATCCTAACTATGTATGCAAACTAAAGAAAGCTTTGTATGGATTGAAGCAAGCTCCAAGAGCTTGGAATTTCAGATTGGTTACTTATTTGCAGGACCAAGGATTCAAAGCTAGCAAGGCGGATACCTCTTTGTTCATAAAGAGGAATGGATCTGAAGTGATCTATTTATGTGTGTATGTTGATGATATTATTATCACAGGCAATGATCTTGAAGGAATCAAACAGGTAAAGAGTCAAATGAAGGAGGAGTTCAAAATAAGTGACCTCGGACCACTCACTTATTTTCTTGGATTGGAGTTGATCTACACAGATTCAGGTATATACATCACACAAAGGAAGTATGTCCATGACATGCTCGTCAAGTTCAAGATGGAAAATACCAAGTGTGCAGGTACACCTATGGAGCAAAATCATAAGCTTAGTGCTTATGAAGGAGAGCCAATTGAAGACATCACAAGCTATCAAAGCTTGGTTGGAAGTTTGAACTATGCAACACTCACAAGGGTGGATATATGCTATAGTGTTAGCATATTGAGTCAGTTTATGCATAAGCCGAGAAGACCACATATGGAAGCGGCCAAGCGAGTCCTCAAGTACCTAAAGGGGACCATGAATGAAGGTTTGTTTTATTCATATACTTCAGATATTGAGCTAAAGGTCTACTCAGATGCAGATTGGGCCGGATCTAAAGATGATAGAAGAAGCACATCAGGGTATATATCATTTGCAGGTTCAAAAATCATTTCTTGGTCATCGAAGAAGCAACCAACCGTGGCATTATCTTCTACTGAAGCTGAATATAGAGGTTTGGCTAATGCAACTCAAGAAATCATGTGGTTAAAATCTTTGTACACAGATCTTGGACTTCATTCTTCAACACCTCACATTTTTGGTGACAACACAAGCTCACTACATCTAGCAGCTAATCCGGTATACCATGCTAGAACCAAGCATATTGAAGTCCACTACCATTATGTAAGGGAGAAGCTAATGAGCAAGGATATTCAACTATCCTACGTCTCTACAGATATGCAATGTGCAGACATGTTGACGAAAGCTCTTGATGGTACGAAATTAAGTAGATTCAAGTTGATGATTGGTTTGCAGGAAATCAAGGACAATTGAAGACTTATTTGGAGGCCAAGCATGTTAGGCTTGAGGGGGAGCTGTTGGTGCATTTTGCCCAAGCCTACATGCTTGATATGCTTGATATTATCCTCATTTGTAAGTCACATGAGTAGTCATGTGAACACCTCTTGTAAAAGAGTACATTTTATCTCTTGTAAATGGAAAAAGAAAAAAGTAAAAGGATGGCTTACCTCATCCATGATGTAAAAGCAAATTCGTGGCTCCAACTACCAAAATCACGAATTTTTGAGCTGAGGGAATCTCTCCTAACTTTGGGGATCACTTTTAGGTGGAGCCATTCGAATTCGAATTCAAAACTCCCTCCAAGAATAGCTATAAAAGGAGCAAGAAGGAAGAGGCGATTAGCAAGCCTTGTACGTGACCACTTCATGTCATTTTGTAGAGATTGAAGAGCTTACTCCATAGCTCTATCATTCTACTCCCATTGTGCAAAGATTCATTGCCAATGTGGTTGTAATCATATGTGAATCTATACATTTATTATCATCTACCTCTCTGTTTTGTTCTCTGCTATACTCACTCAGAGCAGTAACTTCAGAAGGTCATATCTCGAGTTTTACTGAACCTTTTTCAGTGTTTTAAAGTGCGTTGGATAGCTCACACTGTCTAGTTTATACCTATAAATTTTCAAGGTCATTGGATTTATACTTTTGGAGATATCTGCATTTTACTGCTTACTGGTCTATCTCTGCAGAGCCCCGAGAATTGTGGGAATGTTCCAGAACTTGATGAAACTTGTTCTCAGTGCTCAGTCCATCATTTGAAGTGTTTTAACTTGGAATAGGAAGCTTGCTAAGTCTATTTGCTATGCCCAAAAGGAATTTTTCTAATTCCTTCCAGGTTGAGAGCACTGTTCATTTTTTCCAGCAGGTGTATGTCCAAAAATAGCAAGTTTTGGGAGCTAGTCATTTCGCAACTTGTCGGTCTTGACTTAAACTTTTGGGATACATGTTCCAAAGTACTTGGCTGATATTTTGGTGGATTTAGGAAGCTCAAAGGGTCTACTAATCAACTCTGAAGTCTCAGTTGGCTGGTGTGAAGCTGGTTGTAGCGGCACCTACTCATCTTTGGATTGCATCCACCATCTCTCTTCACAACCATCGCGATAGGCTCACGCCATCGCGCCGACGGTGCCACATGGCAAGTTGGACCATCGCGACGATACCCTCAGACCATCGCGACAACTCGAATTTTGGACCATCGCGATTGGCTCAAGCCATCGCGCCCTGACCATCGCGATTGGCTCAAGCCATCGCATCTGTGACCATCGCGACGGTTCACTTTGGACCATCGCGATTGTTCACATTGACCGTTGACTCACGCCATCGCGATTGTCCGCCTGATCGAGCCATCGCGACGGTCCGACTTCACGCCATCGCGATTGTTCACTCACCTCGACCATCGCGATTGCTCACTTTTGGACCATCGTGACGGTGCACTTCAGACCATCGCGATTGTTCACCTTCACGCCATCGCGACAGTCCCAGACCATCGCGATTGTCTCACGCCATCGCGATTGTGCACCCCCATCGCAAATTTTAGGGTTTCATTTTTTGGCCTATATTGGGGCTATTTTTGGGAAATTTTTGGGTGATTATATTCATAGGAGACCCCTTAGCTCATATTTGGAGAAAAACCTGTTTGTCAGTTTTTACCCCCAAGGCCTGAACGGTCATAACTTTTTCATCCGAAGTCCGTTTTTTGAGCTTAATAGCTCGTTAGAAAGCTCTTTAAAGGATACGTCTATTTTTAGATAAGCTATTTTGAGGTTGACCTAGTTTGGGACTAGAAAGCCAGGGGGCAAACATTGAAAAGTTGGGCAAAAGGGAAGGGACTTAAAAGGTGTATATACTCAAGTGCTTGATCATCCAACTGTGAATTGGTCTAATATTGAATTTTTCCAGGTCTAGCAAGGGCAATCAAAGGCAACCAAAGCAAGGCAGTGAAGGGCATAAAGCTTGGGAAGCGCGGCTTTTTGGGCATCAGAGCAACCAGAAAAGCTGACTCGAGGTTGGAAGATTACTCAACCCCCTCAGTCAATTCTTAACCTAGGATAAACGGTAGTATTGTGGATTAAAGACGATAGGAACGCCTCAAGTTCAAGAGAATTAAATTTATCAAGTCCAAGACTAAAGATAAAGGTGTGTGATACAAAAACCTAAAGGAAAGAACATAAGTCTGACGGAACGGGAACTCAAAGTACCACAGAAAGTCGAATTCCTGACGCATACATTAGGACAAGAATCTAAAGAAATCTAAAAAGAATCAAGAAATTAATAACAAAGAATCATTGACGATCTGAGAGTGTACTGAGTGTGCAAGGAAGAAAATTAATGAACCTTAGATCGGGCAAACATATAGGCAAGTCAGACCGACGAAGCCTTAGATCATCAGAGGCAAGTGTAAGAACTACTGCTCGATCGTGGGCTCAGCAATTGAATAGTAATTACCCCTACGAGAGCTCAGACACTAGTGATTCAGAAATGGCATTTAGCACAGAAAGACCAGAAGTAGGGTCAAATGTAGCATACTTAGAAAAACCAAAAGGACCCTATAGAACACAACTAGAGTTTCTCCGAACCAACCGCTTAGGTGCTCGCATCTATGAGGATGGTTTGCGAAGGCAAGTGGTGCAAATGCACAACCCCGATCAACCCATTGGATTGGAACGTCCAGTGGTGAAATTTGAGAGAGACGCGTACATAGACAAAGAAGGAACAATGTACATCTTAAGTACGCAGCCAAACAATACCAATGAGTTTGGCGTGATTCAGCTAGAGACGGAAACTAAATCTCAAGGAAAAGAACCATTAGAAGAGCCTAGAACACCTAGAGGGAAATATGTACTGACACGAGTACTAATCCCAGAATGGATCCCTCAGGACAACAGAAGCATAGAGTTGTTTGTAAATAAAGAAATTGATGAAGCCTTTTGGAGATACAAGACAGAACTACTTAGTGAGGTAGGTATCATCACGATATACGAGTTCAAGGACCCGGATACACCTGGAAAGGTTGTATACCTGGATGAGACTTCAGAAAGAGTCTTTGTGGTGCCTGACCACGCTAAAAACACATACACATGGAGAGGTGAATTGGTATTCCCTCCATCTAGAACGAACATGAATACAAGCAACAAGGGGCAGGAACATCATCAGCCCATGGAAATCAAAGAGAGAAAAATAAAGAAAGACCCGAAGTAAGCTTCACTCATCCCGTAGGGAGAGATAGAACAACCACAGACACTAATAGAGCGGATAGACAAAGAGATCATGGAATACCAGGTGGTAGAGATGATTTTCCTCTACCTAGACCACGTGAACATGCAAGAATGTTAAGACCCACTCAATTAGTAAAATCAATGAAGAATTATTTTGATGGGACACGAGATCCCTATGACCATGTCGCAGAATTCAAGCAAGTACTAAGAGCAGAACAAGTCGAAGACATGTTCACGCAATACAACGCATTTGGACTAACGTTAAAGAATACCGCTTTAACTTGGTTCCAACCATTGCAACAAAGGCAATTTAGGGACATCCATCACTTTTTAGAGTCATTCATCACTGAATTCTCTAAAAGTGGGATTAGACATGACACGTCTTCGTTGATTCATAGCTTTAAACAAACCCCTCAAGAAATAGTAAGACTGGCAGGACGTAGGTTTAGACAATATGTTGAACGATGTCCAATGCAAGAGCTACCCTCACAGGCCAAGCAAGTGTCATTGTTTCTAGATGGCTTGTTGAGCTCTAAACTACGCTCCTATGTGTACCTAAAAGAACCCAGAACGCTAGAGCAATGTGTAAGAATATGCATAGACATTGAGGACAACTTAGGAGACGAGTTGGAACTCTCAAAGGTCTATAAGGACTCAGACTGTTCATCTCTAGCATCCACAAAATTGTCTAACTCGATAGAAGACCTAGCAAAAAAAGTGGCCCAGAAACTAGGAGTTTCTAGTAAACCTAGGGTACTAATGAACAAGCGTTGTTACACCTGTGGTGGTGATCATATGGCAAATGTTTGTCCCAATGCACCACAACCACAAGCCAACCCTAGTGGCCAATACTGTACAATTGAGAGAAGATACACGAATCATACGGCTCAGGACTGCCCATACAACAAACAGACCGTGAGACAGAACTACCCGCAAGCATACCCGCAGCTAGGTAGGTATCTAGGCCAATACAATGCTCAGCCTTATTACTATAGGCCTCCTCAGAACTACCCATACCAGGCTCAATAGAGACCACAACCGGTCTTAGCTCAGCAGCCATCCCCACCAGCGAATGTCATCTCAGTCAAATACGCTGCTGCAGAAGAGAACCTAAGTAGGGCTTTAGTGCCTTCTTCACCTTTGATCACAGAGAGTGACCCACACTCAAACAGCTTTGACTCTACGCATGTAGATAGTCCACCCGCATATTACACAGAGTCACCAGAACACGTAGAAACATATCATTATGATAGTCCACCAGTGGAACCTAGTTGGGAGCCAGACTATGATAATGTGATGTACACAAACCCAAATCCACGGCCCCAAGTAAGACAACAGAGACCACAGGGCCCTTAGAGGACCATGCTTTAGGTGCCAAGGAGATCACTTCATAAAGGATTGTCCACATCCTCCGATAACAGGACAATCACAGTACTATAACATCCAAGGCTTTTGTGCCGATTGTGGCAAAGAGCACATAATCAAAGATTGTCCTAAGAACCCTGTTAATGCTTCAAATGTGACACCGATCAACGTGATAGGTATTGTAAATAACGCAGATGGATCCAACCCTACATACGTGCCTATCCAAGCTATCACAAGAGCCCAGGCGCTCTTACAGAACCAACAGCTTAATCAAGAGAAAGCAGCTGGAAGTAGTGAAGTTGTAGAATCTAGCAGTAAAAAGACAAAATCTTGGAAAGATTCTAGAGAAAGAATTGAGAGAAAATGGAGTAAAAAGATAACTGAGTTGGAAGGAAGTTTAAAGGAATCTAGAGCCAAAATCCTAGAATTGACTTCACAGGACTTGAATCAAGAGAATCCAGCTCAGAAATCAGGATCAGTTTTAGCGGAACCCATACCAGAAAATCTAGACATGATGTTTCGTGCATATCAGGCTAGATTAGAAGAGGGACCTCAAGAAACTGAAATGAGTAAAAACTACCCTCGAGCTGATCTAGAAATTGAGAGAACTAAACTTTGCATGAAGATGGTAGAACTAGCACAAGCTTTGTTCAAAGCCTCTAGATATCTTAATTGGAATAACATGGCAAAACTGGAATTACACTTTCAAGGACTAATGGAGAGGCTAGAATACTTGATAGAAAGCAAAGAGAAAAAGGATCAGCAGAGGAACCCCAGTGTCCCAGAGACATAGGAAAGGAATGCACCATCCCTGTCTCAAGTACCCAATACAGAAAGTCAAGACAACCTATCTTCCATACATAGGTACTCACATGAATTTTTGAGAGAAATACAAGAAGAGAAGTGGAGGAAAGAACAAGGAACCCATCCTCCTATTCAAGAAATAGATGACTTGCAGGAACAATTTCCCCAAGATATCCCCTCTATTTACGATGAGGTAGAGGAGGAACAACTGAGTGAACACACAGGATTTGAATCTAATTCTTTACAAGAATTACCTCAGTTCACAGGACCTTGGGAAGCAAAGTCTATTAGTATGAGAGCACCCACGATAATAGTGAGGAATGAAGAATCAGTAATCCCTAGAAACACGGAAGTGATCAAGAATACCAAAGTACAATGTAATCTCACTCTAGAGGAATTGTTGAAGGTAAAACCAGAATTGTGGAAACATGTAGCAAATCAATTCCCTGAGCTTGCTACTACTCCCTCACAAATAGGATCACATAAGAAGGTACAGGAAATACCCGTAGAAAAGATTGGAGATGTAAGTGAAGGAGAGGAAGGTAACACTTATCTTCCGATAACCCATCAGGGCTACACCACAAAAGCCATCTTAGATTCAGGAGCTGGAGTAGCCATAGCTACCACCGCTTCATGGAAACGTTAGGGTAAGCCAGCATTGAGACCCACCAGGATGAAGCTACAAATGGCTGACGGACACATAGAAAAACCATTAGGCTTACTAGAAGGAATATCACTCACCACTTGTGGTGTAGAATTTGAGCATACCTTTGCCATTTGTGACATTGGAAAAAATCATGCATATGAGATGATATTGGGATGACCATTCATGCGTCAGTTGCAAATTGTACAAGATTGGGGAACCAATTCTTTGCACTTGCAACATTTAGGAGTGACTACCAAAGTCAATCTTAAAGACTATTCACATCGAGATGTACCCCCAATACAATGGAATACCATCCATAAGACACCAGTAGAGACGGAATCCGTGCACTCATTAGAATCAGAGCCTTCTTGGTTGCATGAGGATACTCATTTATGGATGTGTAAAGTAGCCAAACAAGAGGAAGAACGATTAGAAGCAAGGACCTTAGGTGCAGAACAAAATCCACGAACCCTTCAAGATCCAGCCTACGCACCTGTAGTATTCCCTGACGAAGAGTTTGAACCCCATGGTTGGGCAGAAATCCTAGCAACCATGGATGTAGCCATCAATGAAGAACAATGGACACCCCACTGTGACAAGCATGGCTATGATATTTCAGTTTTTATGATAGAACCAATCATGTGTGATGCAATTTTAGAGGAATGTGACCCTAACACTGATGCATTTGAAGATGCAAGTGATTTCGATTTAGAATCAATTATCATGGACCCACCCTTTGCATCAGAAGAAGAATATTTTTACGAAGTAGAAACTCACCCTCAGAAACAGGAGAGGTGAGGTTAGCCATAGAAATGACTACTAAAAATGAAGGCAAGAAAAGAAAGAAGAAAGAAACCATGTCAGAAAAAGAAGAATCTTTGTTTGAAGTACCCGAGAATTTCAAGAAATATGAAATCGAAGATAGAAGAATCATGGTACGAATGCCTAATAGAAAGGTGAATGACGGACAAGTATATGATAACCGAGAGAAAACCAAGAAAATAATAGTTGCTATAGAAGGAGAAGAAGAAAAATGTACCTACATAGGGCATGATTTGACAGCTGAAGAAGAAGAAGAATTAGTTGCTCTATTGCGCGAATATAGAGATGTGTTCGCTTGGAGTTACAAAGCCCTGAAAGGAGTAGATCCAGATATATGTTCTCATAGAATCCCTATGACTCCAGATGCAAAACCGACAAAACAGAAACCTTACACGTACAATGATAACTACGCTGCGAAGATTAAAGAGGAGATAGATCGGCTGATAGAAGCAAGATTCATTTATGAAATTGAGCATACCGAATGGGTATCCCCTATTGTGGTAGTGCCCAAGAAGAATGGAAAATTGTGTGTGTGTATTAACCTTAAAAAAGTTAATGCCGCCACGATTAGAGACAGTTATCCTCTTCCTATCACAGAACATCTATTGGAAAGAGTTGCGGGCAAGGAAGTTTACAGCTTCCTTGATGGTTTTTCAGGCTATAATCAAGTAGCCATTGCTCCAGAGGACCAACACAAGACGGCATTTGCCACTGAATGGGGCATATTTGCATTTCGTGTAATGCCATTTGGCTTAACAAATGCACCCGCCACTTTCCAGTGACTCATGTGTCATGTTTTTAAGGAATTCTTACGCAAGAGTTTGGAAGTATATGTCAATGACATATGTGCTCATTCTAATATCAGGCAGATGCATATTCCCGAGCTAAGACAAATATTTGACAAATGTCGAGAATATCAGGTTTGTTTGAACCCAGAAAAATGCGTTTTCATGGTCAGACAAGGCAAAATTCTAGGACACATTGTGTCAAAGAATGGAATCTCTACGGATGAGGAAAAAGTGAAGGTGATTGCAGATTTACCTAGGCCGACGAACATCAAAGAGGTACAAGCGTTTATGGGCCATTGCGGTTATTATAGGAGATTCATACACATGTAAGCAGTCATAGCCAAGCCATTGTACTCTCTTTTAACTCATTTTGAGTGGACAGATGAATGTGAAAATTCGTTTAATGAACTTAAATGACGCTTGTGCTCAGCACCTATATTGACAACCCCAGATTGGAGTAAGCCATTCCATGTACATGTGGATGCATCCAACTACACCATAGGATGTGTGTTAGCACAACCCACGAATGAAGGTAACATAGATCTCCCCATAGCTTACGCGAGCAGACAATTGAACGCAGCAGAAAGAAATTACACCATGACGGAACGAGAGGGATTAGGGATGATCTACGCGGTAAAGAAGTTTAGGCACTACTTGTTGGCAAACAAATTCAAGTTCTTTACAGATCATCAAGCCCTATTGTATTTAGTCAACAAGCCATGTAACACAGGACGACTAATATGTTGGTTTCTATTACTCATGGAATATGATTTTGAAGTTGTAGTTAGGAAAGGAAAGACACATCTTAGAGCTGACCACCTTTCGAGATTAACCTCAGGAGAAGCTCCTCAAGGAATAGCGGATGAATTACCAGATGCATACTTGTTTAACCTTGAGATAGCACCAGAATGGGCTAAGCCTATAGTCCCTATTCTCACGTACGGACCCAAGAATCCTAGGATAGAGATCAAAGAAGGAGAGATTACCAAATCTCAAAGATATCAAATCATAGCAGGAAGCATATATAAACAGGATAATCAAAAGATTCTTGCTTGTTGTGTAGATGAATCAGAACATGCGAATTGGTTGCAATTAGCACATGTAGGTGCACTAAAGCAACATCATTCAAAACCTTGAACATTACAGACTCTGCATAGACTAGGAGTATATTGGCCTTCGATGGAAGCAGATGTCTACAAGTTGTGTAAAGAATGCCATGTTTGTTGTGAAAGACCACCAGTAGAGAATGCTACATTATATCACGTGTCTCTCACACCAGACTGGAGTGAATCGTTAGTGACATACTTGAGGGCGAACACATTCCCTCAAGGAATGACCTTAGCTCGACAACGCAGTCTAGAGCAGGAAGCTCACGACTATTCACTTATTGGCGATAATCTATACAAAAGAGGACGAGATGGATATCTAAGACAATGTGTTCATGAAAGCGATTATCTGAGCATACTAGAGACTGCACACCAAGGAGTTGCAGGAGGTCATTTTGGACCTGAAAGGATAATCAAAGCCATCCTCTTTGCAGGATTATGGTGGCCCACTCTTCACATGGATGCTCATACCTATGTTAAGAGATGTGATGTGTGCCAAAGAACTCAGTTTCCTACTCGCAGAGATGAAATGCCATTGAAATCCATGATGGGAGGATGTGCATTTTCTAATTGGGGTATAGACTTTGTAGGACCCATTAACCCCCCTGCAAAAGGTACACATGCGGAATACATTATTGTTGCCACAGATTATCTCACAAAATGGGTAGAGGCAAAAGCCATGAAAAAGAATGATGCACACACAACTGCAAAATTCTTATTTGAGAATGTCTTTACAAGATATGGACTGCCTATAGAGTTAGTGAGCGATCGAGGCACTCACTTTCTAAACCAAGTCATTGAATATTTGTTACAGGATTTTATGGTGATTCACAAGAAATCCGCACCATATCATCCTCAGGCCAATGGTCAGGCTGAAAGCACTAATAAGATCCTTTGTAACGTACTGACGAAACTCGTGAACAACAAACGTTCAGATTGGGACAAACAGTTACACAATGCTGTTTGGGCATATCAAGTGGCCTACAAGACCGTACTCAATGCAACTCCCTTTCAGATGGTTTTTGGTCAGAATGATGTGCTTCCTTTGGACTTCTTGATACCGACCCTTAAGGTTGCACAAGAACATCAGTGGACCGGCCATGAATTATCAGCAAGAATAATGGATGTAGCTCAATGATGAGTAGCACCTCCTTTAATGTCAATCCGGGAAGACGTGAGGATGGTATGAAGACCTCGAGCAAGTGGCGGCACAAGTGCGTGAGTGAGAAGCACACAAGCATGCACACACATACACACACACGCGCACACAAGGCAAGACAAAGAGTGAGAATCAATGGAGCTTTTTAGATTACTTTCAAAATGCTCTTACAGGTTCGTTTCAATTACAATCTAACCTCAAAAATGAGCTCTCTAGCTCTTTTTATAGTTTTTGACTAGCTTTTGGCCCTGTCCAGACCTAGTGTCCGGCCTAGTTAAAAATTAGGTTCCAGGGCTTATTTGAGGGCTCAAACGAAGTCTAAAAATTATGAAATTTGGTACGATGGTACTTCTAATACTCCTCAAGCTCGAGGACTCCTCGGCTTGCACAAAATGGAGTCTAATCTACCAAAAACGGGATTTACAATGTTTGTGTAGTGATTAAAATCACTTGGGTTGTACATAATCTATGGGAAAAAATGATCTGGCCTTGTTGCCGTATTGTGCATGACTCCTTTGTTGCTTTGTATGCCAACACTCCCCCCTTCCTAGCGTCTGTCGCCCCTGACAGACCTTTGTTCGCGCGGGTGGTCGATGTAATATTGGATGACATTGGTGGCCAGTTCATGTTCTCCTATCCTTAAGCCTCTTGCTAGATCGGCTTCCAATGCCTCCCAATTTATTGCACCGGGGGTTTCTGGTTGCGGGGTGGTGTAGTACTCTGAATACATTGCTTGTTCACAAGCAAACAGTTGAAGCAGATGTGTCGGCTTTGGTGCGAAAATCTCCGAGTGGTACTCCCAAAAACCTGATCTGAACATTTCTTCGAAGGTCTGTTTGTAGCAGGCGGGGAGGTACTTGATGCGTGCATGCCAAGCGTAAGCCACACGGATACTGGGGGTGGTGCTCATGTCATACACCAAGTCGTAATTTCCATTGCTAAACCCCGGAAGACGTACCTGTGGTGCGGCTGCATTTCTAAAGGTCTTCAGCACTACTTGCATCATATCTAAGATTTTAAGCATCATTTGCGCTGCTACATCTTGCATGGGCTTCAAGCGCGGCATCCAGTGGCGAATGGTCCCCATCATATATGCTACCGATGGTGGTCCTTGTGGTGGCGCGATGTACGGGTAGTTCAGCCATTCCTTGCATTGCGCATTGTTCTGTACCTTGATATTAAATGCCTTCCACGACCTGCGGCGGGGGACTGGACCGTAGCATGGGTTGTACAGGAGGTGTAGCGGCGCGTTGTTCCATGTGCGTAGCATTTCTGGGTAGGTCTCTAAAAGTTTCTGCCGCCATGTTGGTTGACGAATCTTGCCTTTTCGCACCTCTGGAGGAAGGTCTTCAGGTTGAAATTGGGTCGCAAAAGTAGGAATCTGACCCGTGACTCTTTGTATTTCTGCATTATAATCAGCCAAGATAATATAATATGGCCTGTACTGGAGTTCCGATGAGAGAATCAGGCGTCTCGATGACAAGTTCTTGAAGTAAGCTGATTGTAACACTGTCTCCTCTATGACCCTCATGGCCTGATTTTGCACTACGATGCGCTCTTCATGCGAGGTCCCTATTTCCTCCACTTGTCGTAACCATGGCGGCCGTGGTGCCTCGAACGTGTCCTGCGCTTCTTCTGTTTGTTGGCCTCCTGGGAATGGTTGCGGATCATATTCTTCATCAAACGTTTGTTCCACAGGAATTTGCACAACTTCTTCGTCCGTGGGAGCCTCCGGAGGGGACGATGGTCTCTCATATTGTAGTAGGCGTGTTTGCAATTCAGTTACCTGTTCCTGGAGATCTTTTATGGCCTCTGCGTTGAGAAGCGAAGCCGCAGAGGGGGTGGTTGGAGGGGCAGCTGTTGGTCCTTGTTGGTGTTCCTGCTTCAGTTGTCCTAGCTCCTCCGATAGCTTATCATGTGCTTCGAGCAGCGTGGCATAATCTTCCAATATAATCTTGATATTATCGGGGGTCACTGCTTGAAACTTGGATGGGCTGATGGGTGCCCCCGGTGTGCTCTCAATAGCTGCCTCCAGGTTCTCTTGATTTTGTATTTGCAGACGTCTGTTCTCTTCCTGAGCAGCCGCAAGATGGCGTTTAAGTAGCGCCATATTTCGCTGAAGTTTTGAGTTGCGTTCCAGCTGTGTTCGTAGGTGACCTTCTACCACCTGCACTGCTTCCTGATCTACGTTCTGTAGCTGTACCTCCAATATATTATGGGCGTCTTGGAGGGTTTGGAACTGTGTGTGGAGGCGAGTATTCTCCTCTTCTAGTACCGCAAGGCGGAGCTGTAGTGTCGCTGAGTGCTCTTGCAGGCGTGCGTTTTGTTGCTGGAGCTGAATGTAATCTGTTCTTAAATTTGATATACAAGCCAACATGGTGTCCAATGCATTACCTATAGATGAGTGGGGGGTGTTTACCGTGGAAGATGCATGGGAAGGGAATTGGGGAAGGGAGACAGTGAATGATGTGTCTACGAAAGTTGTGTGTGTGGGTGAAATTGGTGGAGGGGGAATGGGAGGAGGTGAAACCGTGGGTGGAGGTGCCGTGGGTGGTGAAATGTCCATCCCTTCAGGAGTGGGTGTTAGTGTGGGGCCTGCCATATACACTGGTATGGTAGGTGGTGTGTGTGTGGAAGTGGTGAATAGATGTGAAGTGGGGTGGGGAGCTGAAAAGACAGGGAATGGTTGAGGGCCTGGTTGAAAAGCCCTAGCAAAGATGTCCTGGAGGGATTGTAGAAATGGAGAGAGGGATATCGGGGGTTGGGGTCGTAAATTTGAGGAGGGTTGAAAGGGTTGCATGGTAGCAGGGAAGCCCATGAATGTGGATCTAGGGTCAGGATGAACCGTGGCTGAGGGCGTTGGGGATGGTTGCCCTAGGGCAGGGTCTAGGAGGGGTTCGGCGGATTGTGTAGTGTTGGGGTTGTCTTCGAAGATAGGATTATCAGTGGTAGAGAATAGGGTGGCACTGGAGATCGGAGTACGGAAGATGAAGGTGGGGTCGGTGGGTTGAGTAGTCGATGTGGTTTCTACTGTTTCTCTTCTAGGAGGTGATGGTGGGGGAGTAGGTGGTAGTGGTTCGGTGGACTCCTCATGGGTGGCTGGGTGCTATTGGCTAGCTGTCTGGGAGGTTGTTCTGATAGTTTCAGGTGTAGTAGTCGGCTCTTCTGCAACGGTAACGGGAATTTGTATATTTTTACCTGGGCGAGGTCGCGTCTGGAACCTTCGTGGGTCATATTGAACTGAAGGCCTCTGAATGGCAGTGCGCACAGCTTCTACAACTCCATATGTTTCTGCCATCAATAAGAGACCTTCCTTGTACTCTGAGTCAACTCCCGCTTCTTCCAACAACTGAGTCATAAGTACTCTGCTGCTCTGTTCAGTGAGTAATTGCTGCGATCGTACTCTTTCCATAATCTGATACAGCCTTCGGAGTTCTGCTGTATATGCTGGGGCTTCAGTGGTCTCTTCTTCATACGCTTCTTCTTCTTCCGGGTGTCCGTGTTGTTGACTTTCCTGAGTGTCACTCCAATGGACATGTCTACCGTCTGTAGACTTTCTTCTTCTTCGTGAGGATGTGCCCTGCTCCTCTGCCTCTGAGTAAAACTCCACATCAGAGAATTGTGTGCTTTGTAGGAATGCTTCGAAATCCTGCGGGTCCAGTCCTTCAGCCTCTCCAGTGGCTGCAAATTCGAATTCAGGTGTGACAGGAGGAGCCGATGGGGTAGGTTGTGTCGTAGTGTCGGATTCCGACCTGGGTATCCTAATGGTAAAGGGAGGTACCGTGCCCTCTCTTAATGGTGATGCCTCAGGAGTAGTCAGGACATCCCTTGTCTGGACACAAGGGATCGCGCCCCTCATGCGCTTGGACTGATGTGTGGAGGTCTTGAGCCTTTTAAACATTTGTAATTGTGCCCAAGTCAAGGCACGCTCAATGGGGACATCATATGCCAAGCATCGATAAATGATGCGTGTGAGTGCACAGCATCCGTTCACCACTAATTTCCTAGATGCCCGTTTGTTTGCTTCATACAACTGATCTATAATCCACACTGGTAGTTTAATAGGTAACGCACCTGCTTCCGCCAAGTAGAGAGCAAACCAGATCTTCTTGTGTGGTTGCGTGAATCGGTCTTGACCGGGGAAGGCGAAATGTTGCATGCACATTCGGAGAGGGATGGACACATTTGGGGTGAGTGCTGCCATGTCTTTCAGCTTCACTACTTTCCTGTCCTTCATGTTGGTGGGAACGAGAGCATCCTTTTCTGAGGGCACATGCGTGCCATGCATATTTAACGCATCGCTTACTAACTCCACAGTGAGTTCAAATCTCTTCAACTCGTTGTTGCCCAGCAATGAGGGGAGAACAAATGATCCGGGTTGGTCCTTATCTTCATTAGCTTGTAATGTGGAGACCAAATAGTAACATCGGAGGAGATCGGGTTTAGGTAGTGGGGCTTCAAAATATTCCGCCAATCCTGCTCGTTGCCATATGGTCTGTAGATCTTCGGTGTTCTGTAAAGTCTCGAACTCCTTGGAGAAAAATTGGAATCGCACCCATGATCTGTCATACTCGCATTTAGACTCCCAGATATACTTGGCCTCACCTAATGGACCGGGCATGCCGTTGAACCAATGAGAATTGGCATGAACTCTTTCCGTGATGCCTGTAGGTGGATCTGGCACCGGGAGTTGCTGAAGGTGTTGCATCTCCACTGGTCGTTCAGTCGGGGGCACATCCACGGGTATACTATCCACATCAATTCCCGCAGTAAGTATTCCTACTTGTGAGCCCGAACCTGTCGCTTCTGCCATTTTACTGCTTGTCTTCTGATTCTGTGAGAATATAGAAGCATGTGTTAACATCGTAATGGACAGAATAAATCCGTTGCTGTCCCCGTTACAACATTAACATGAGGCAGGTGATGAGTTAGTGGTTAGTAAGTGCACGAAGACAGTGAGTGTAGTTAACGTTTGTGTATTCCTAGGAGACTAATGCCGTTAGTAAGTGGGGTGAATTTACAAATCGGGGTCGGGGGTTTATTACAGGTCTTAGACTGCCAAATGCAGTGGATGGGCTTTGCTTTCGGTTTCGTAGGGACTCTAGAGAGCTGTGTCGGTGTCGCCGTTTGGGAATGGGGCCTTTTAGGGACCCACTTATAAGTGATTTTATGCATGCCCATGGGTCTTGGTGTGTTCCTAAGTGTTGAGCACGAGGGAATTCTGGTTGTACTCGTAGAAGGGTTATGCTGCATAGGTTGTGGCCTTGGCGTAACTACTTGTGCCCTCAAGCAAGCCTTAGGCACCCAAATTTGTCTAGATTGTGGGCTTGCCTTCATCGACTTCTTGGGCACCCAAATAGATTTTACTTTAGCAGAAGAACTTCTGAAAGACTTCTTATTAGCGTCGTGTTGTTGGTTACTAATAAGAGGCTTTGCCCGCGTAATTGACGGTGGTGCACCCGGTCGTTCGCCTTTCCGCACCCACACCTGGATTATTTTCTGGGACATTCTGCTGCGCAGGTATTTTTGATCTCGGACATAGGTAGTACTCTGCTTCTTCTGCTTGTGATCCGCCTTTGGTTGCTGCCTCCTTTTGGCCTTTGGAAAAGAAGGGAGTTCCGTTGCATCCCTGAATCCTTTTTTGCAAATATCATTCCTCTGCAACACAGGGTTTTGAACAAGAACAGCATGGTCATCTTCATGTGTACCCCTGGAAGGACCAGGAGTCTGTGCCTTTCCTAGCTCCTTGAGTGCTCCATTGTCTAATTCTACTGTAACTCGACTATGATTGAACCAAACCTGGAGAAGTCCACTTCTTAGGTTTAGATTGACTGCTTGGTCATAGATCCAATCCTGACCCAAGACGAGAGGTTCAGTGAGATCCTCATCTTGACACACTAGTACTTTAACGGTCATTGCCTCATCGTGAATGTAGAGGGGAAGTTCCACCTCGCCCATGCAAGGGGTTTCCACGCCTCCCAATCCTATGAGATATGCTTCCACAGGATGGACAGTTAACTGTAACTCTTGACAGTAAGACAACTTAACAGCGCTAGTGGCCGCACCTGAGTCAATCAAGGCTCTTACGGTCCTTGCACTCTTTCCTTGTCCTATATCTATGGTTATGAAAGGACGTCTATCAATTATTCTACTCGAGCTTGTTCCTGCAACTTCACACATGGCCATGGGATATCCTTGATCTGCATGGTCAACTGTTGTAGTCATATCTCGGCCTTGTCTGCGTAACTTCATCCTTCTGATGCGTTCTAAAGCTTCTGCTTGAGCCTCTTCTCTAATTCTCTTTTCTTCCTCTTTGCGTTTCTTAGCAGTGTTGAGTCGACTGAGCATTTCCTCCGTGAGGGGTTCCTAATACAACTTGACTCTGCAACCGCTAATATAATTTGGGAGAACATCACCCTCTAATGTGGCCAATTGTACTGCTCCGCTCGTGGAGATCCTATTGATGATCATAGGTCCGTAGCCTCTCTTTTCTAGCTTCCTGGCGTGTTGTTTTAGTGTATAAACTAAAACTAAATCTCCTGCTTTCAAGCCCTTATCCTTCACATGGGCATCGAAATATGCCTTCTGTCTCTTCTTGGCTGCATATATTCCTGCAGCGGCTCTCAGTCTTGTTTCCCCTAATCGTTCAAGGTCAAAGATCCTAGAGGAGAGCTCATGACCTGTCCATTCGTGCTCATGTGCTACTCTCAATGTAGGAATCAAGAAGTCCAAGGGTAGCACAGCATTCTGGCCAAATACCATCTGAAAGGGAGTGGCTTGGAGTACCGTTTTGTAGGCCACTCGGTATGCCCAAACAGCATGGTGTAGCTGTTTGTCCCAATCAGAGTGTTTAGTGTTCACTAATTTCGTCAGTACATTGCATAAAATCTTATTAGTGCTCTCAGCTTGTCCATTAGCTTGAGGGTGATAAGGGGCAGACTTCTTGTGTATTACCAAGAATTCTTGGAGTAGATTCTCAATCACTTCGTTCAAGAAATGAGTGCCTCTATCACTTACAAGCTCTATAGGTAGTCCATATCTCGTGAATACATTCTCAAACAAGAATTTGGCAGTTGTTTGAGCATCGTTCTTGGTTGTAGCCTTTACCTCTACCCACTTGGTGAGATAATCTGTTGCAACAATGATGTATTCCGCATGAGAACCTTTCGCTGGGGGATTAATAGGACCTACGAAGTCTATTCCCCACTTAGAGAATGCACGTCCACCCATCATAGGTTTCAGTGGCATCTCATCTTTGCGTATAGGATACTGAGTCCTCTGACAGACATCACACCGTTTCACATAAGTATGTGCATCCATGTGAAGGGTAGGCCACCAGAAGCCCGCAAACAATATTGCCTTGATCACCCGATCTGGTCCAAAGTGTCCTCCTGCTACACCTTGGTGAGCAGTCTCCAAGATTTTGAGATATTCACTTTCATGGACACATAACCTCAGGTAACCATCTTTACCGCGCTTATATAGATTATCACCTATGAGTGAATAATCCAGGGCTTCTTGTTCTAAACTTCTTTTCCTAGCTAGAGTCATGTCTGGGGGGAATGTGTTTGTCCGCAAGAATGATACTAGAGGTTCACTCCAATCTGGCACAATGGATACTTGATAGAGAGTGGCATGTTCCACAGGTGGTTTAGTGCAACAGATTGGGCATTCCTTGCACAACTTTTGGACATCCGCTTCCATAGTTGGCCAATGCACTCCGAATCTTTTTAGAGTCTGCAACGTTCGTTGCTTTGAATGGTGTTGCTCTAGCGCACCTACATGTGCTAATTGCAACCATTTAGCGTACTCATCCTCTTCTACGCAACAAGCCAAGATCCCTTG
Organism: Ceratopteris richardii; assembly: GCA_020310875.1. Taxonomy (NCBI): domain Eukaryota; kingdom Viridiplantae; phylum Streptophyta; class Polypodiopsida; order Polypodiales; family Pteridaceae; genus Ceratopteris; species Ceratopteris richardii. Next base: position 181,325,964 of record CM035413.1, read on the forward strand.
ATCTGTGTGCTTGTACATGCTTCCTGCCATGATATGGTACTTTTGGGCTTTTACGATCTCTCGATTTCGTGTGTTCACCACTGGATGATTAGGTCCGTATGTCAATACTGGTACTAGTGGCTTGGCCCACTGCGGCACCACTTCCAACTTAAACAAGTAAGCATCAGGAAGGTCATCTGACACACCTTGTGGGGCTTCTCCCGATGTGAGCCTGGAGAGGTGATCTGCTCGTAAGTGAGTCCTACCTTTTCTTACCACAACCTCAAAATCATATTCCATTAGCAAGAGAAACCATCTTACTAATCTTCCCGTATTGCATGGCTTGTTTACTAGGTACAACAATGCCTGATGATCAGTAAAAAATTTAAACTTATTTGCAAGCAAATAGTGTCTAAATTTCTTGACTGCATATACCATGCCTAATCCTTCGCGCTCCGTAGTGGTGTAATTCCGTTCAGCCGCATTCAATTGTCTACTGGCATAGGCAATTGGAAGATCCATATTTCCTTCACCAGTAGGTTGTGCGAGTACACATCCAATAGCATAATTGGATGCATCAACATGAACATGGAATGGCTTATTCCAATCTGGTGTGGTCAAGATTGGTGCTGAACATAATCTTCGTTTAAGCTCTTGGAAGGAATTCTCACATTCATTCGTCCACTCAAAGTTTGTCAGAAGTCCGTACATGGGCTTTGCAATGACAGCATACATGTGTATAAATCGTCGATAATAACCACAATGCCCCATGAAAGCTTGTACTTCCTTGACATTCTTTGGCCTAGGTAGCTCTGCTATGGCTCTCACTTTTTCTTCATCGGTAGACATGCCATTCTTTGACACTATGTGTCCTAGAATCTTGCCTTGCCTGACCATAAAAACGCACTTTTCTGGGTTCAGGCAGACTTGATATTCTCTACATTTGTCAAAGATTTGTCTGAGTTCAGGAATATGGGTTTGTCTAACATTGGAATGAGCACAGAGATCATCAACGTAGACTTCTAGACTCTTCCTCAGGAACTCCTTAAACACATGGCACATCAGCCTCTGGAAGGTGGCTGGTGCATTGGTAAGCCCAAATGGCATTACTCTAAAAGCAAAAATGCCCCATTCTGTGGCAAAGGCTGTCTTGTGCTGATCCTCTGGAGCTATGGCTACTTGATTGTAGCCAGAAAATCCATCAAGGAAGCTGTACACTTCCTTGCCTGCCACCCTTTCTAAGAGATGTTCTATGATGGGAAGCGGATAGTTATCTCGAATCGTGGCGGCATTAACCTTTTTCAAGTTAATGCACACACGCAGCTTGCCATTCTTCTTGGGCACCACTACGATGGGGGATACCCATTCAGTGTGCTCAATTTCATAGATAAATCCAGCTTCGACCAGTCTATCTATCTCCTCCTTGATCTTAGCAGCGTAATTATCATTATATGTGTAAGGCTTTTGCTTAGAGGGTTTGGCATCTGAGGTCATGGGGATGGTGTGCGAGCATATGTCCGGGTCAACCCCTTTCAAATCCTTGTAACTCCAAGCGAATACATCTCTGTATTCTCTTAGCAAGGCAATCAATTCGTGCTCTTCTTCTTCTGTCAGGTCATGGCCTATATACGTGCATCTCTCTTCTCCTTCTTCTAGGGCCACTACAATTTTCTTGGTAGTTTCTTTGTTATCATAGGCCTCTCCTGATTGTGCCTCTCGTTTGGGCATTCTAATCATGACTCTCCTGTCATCTATCTCATACTTCTTAAAATTTTCTGGGACCTCAAACAAAGATTCTTCCTCCTCTGGTGAGACTTCTTTCTTCTTTCGTTTCTTTCCTTCTTCCTTCGGGGTCATATGTGTTGCTAATCTTACATCATTTGTAACCTCTCCATGCCTCTGGGGTTGAAATTCTATTTCATGGAAGTATTCTTCATCTGATGCAAATGGTGGATCCATAATGATTGACTCTAGATCGGAGTCACTTGCATCCTCAAATGCATCAGGGCTAGGTTCGCATTCTTCTAGAACTGCCTCTCCCATGATTGGCTCTATGGAGAAGACTGAAATATCATAGCCATCCTCATCACAGTGAGGTGTCCATTGTTCCTCGTTGATGGCTACGTCCATTGTTGCTAAGATTTCTGCCCAACCGTGAGGTTCAAATTCTTCGTCTGGAAAAACTACAGGTGCATAGGCTGGGTCTTGGATTGATCTATGGGTTTCCTTCGCACCTACCTCTCTGGCTTTCTCTCTCTTCTCTTCTTCTACTGCTACCTTGCACATCCATAAGTGGGTGTCTTCATGCATCCATGAGGATCCAGACCCTATGGAATGCACCGATTCTGTATCATCTTTGGCTCTATGGATGGGATTCCACTGGATAGGAGGGACATCTCTATGAGAGTAATCCTTGAGATTAACTTTGGTTGTAACACCCAAGTGCTGCAGGTACAAAGAATTGGTTCCCCAATCCTGTACCACTTGTAACTGTCGCATAAACGGTCTTCCCAAAATCATCTCATAGGCATGATTTTTGCTAAAGTCACATATAGCAAAACTATGCTCAAACTCGACACCACAAGTGGTGAGAGTTATTCCTTCTAGCAACCCTAAGGGTCTCTCTATGTGACCATCGGCCATTTGCAATTTCATCCTCGTTGGCCTGAGTGCCGGCTTGCCCCAACGTTTCCATAAGGAGGTTGTGGCAATTGCAACTCCTGCACCTGAGTCCAAAATTTCCTTGGTGGTGTATTCCTGGTAGGTGATGGGAAGATAGGTGTTCCCTTCTTCACCTTCACACATATCTCCTATCTTATCCAAGGGAATTTCTGGCACTGTCCTATGGGATCCTGCCTGGGAACGAGGTTTTGCTATCTCTGGTACTTGTTTGGCTACATGTTTCCATAATTCAGGTCTAACCTTGAGTAGCTCTTCTAACTTGAGATTACACTGCACGTTAGTGTTCTTCACTACCTCTGTGTTCCTAGGTATGACTGAGTCGTCGTTCCTTACCAAGACTGTGGGTGCTCTCATACATGTGGACTTTGCTTCCCATGGGCCTGTGAAGTGGGGTAGCTCTTGTATGGAATTAGACTCAAAGTCTAATCTCTCGTGAGACTGAACACTCTCATTCTCCCCGTAAATAGATGGGATGTCTTGTGGGAACTGGTCGTGTGCATCATCCACAAGTTCAAAAGGAGGGGCGACCTCGCTTTCGTTATCCCATTTGTCTTCTTGAATCTCTCGTAGGAAGTCTGGTGCAAACCGATTCATAGAAGAAGAAGTGTCTGGCTCCGTAGAATTGGGCACATAAGCAACCTGTGAAGGATGGCTGACTCTATTGTTGGCTCTCTCCTCGTTCTCGCAAATGACTGGAGCACAAGCTTCTTGGGGAGAGTTACTTATTCTATTACTTTTCCGAACAGGCTCATACACTCCCTGAGAAGGAATGTAGGCAACCTGTGGAGGTACTTGAGCTTTCGAGGGAGGCTCATCTGCCTTTTGGGGGGGAAGATAAGCTTCTTGAGGATGCCCACGGGCTTCCTGAAGAGGCTGGCTTATCCGTTCTCTTGCCCTTTCCTTTCTTTGGGGGGTAGGTTCCTTTTCTGGCTGTGCTATCGGCCTCTCTATTCTTTCTAAGGAGGGGAAGTTGTCCGGTTTAGGGGCATTGGCCACATACACTTCTGATTGGGAATGATTCCTGTTTTTGCTTGCTTTTTCTTGGTCTTGATTTTTTTCTTCCTTGTCAGATCTTGCAATTATCCTCTCTAACTTCTCTAGGAATCCATCCAAATGTAATTGCGTTTTGGCTGAGTCTGAGTAATTGAAAAGGCGGCTGGCTTCAAACATAGTCTGAGCCAAGGCGACCATTTTCGCGCATAGTTTGGTTCTTTCTATCTCTAGGTCAGCTCTAGGATAGCACTTGTCATGATCCGTGACGTTTGGCCCTTCTTGGATTCTGGCCTGATATGCTTTAAGCATCATGTCTATGTCTTCGGGAGTGGGATCAGCTAATACCGATCCTGTTTGGGGTGGTGGGTGGGTTACGTGGGCTGTCTTAGAGGGTGAAGGGATGGAGGGTGATGGGGATGGTAGCGATGGGGATGTGTGAGAGTGCGGTTGAGATGTGATCTCTATGATTTTAGCCTTGGTTTCTCGTAGACTTTCCTCAAGTTCACTCATCTTCTTTGCCCATTGCCTTTTCATGCGTTCGCGGCTATCTCTCCAAGCTCTTGTTCTCTTTTTATTTTGGCTCTCAGTATCGCTAGCTTCTGGGCTCTTTTCCTGGCCTACCCCTTGGCTTTGCTTCACTGCTTGAGCTCTCGTGACTACCTGTACGGGTGCAGTGGAAGTCACACTTCCGCTGGAATCTACCACTAACTCAATAACATTGATGGGCGTGATTTTTGGCATATTATTGGGGTTCTTTGGGCAATCTCGTAAGAGATGCTCTTTTCCACAATCTTGGCAGAAGCCTTGGATCGTCACTGACTGGGGTTGTGTAGGTGGAGGCAAGGGACAATCACGAATGAGGTGATCTCCTTGGCATCTGTAGCACGGTCCTCTTGGGAATGGAGGTCTTACCTGCCTAGATTGAGGCCTAGGGTTGGGGTTTGCATACATGACGTTCGTGTAATCTGACTCCCAACTAGGTTCGTTTGTCTCTTCGCTATAATAGGACTCACCATGCTCAGGAGACTGCATGTAGTAGGCCTGGGGGCTATCAACATGTGTAGAATCAAAGCTATGGTCACTCGGGTCACTTTCAGAAAGCAAGGATGTTACAGGGACTATAGCTCTATTCAGGTTCTCTTCTGCAGCAGTATACTTTACCGGAATCACGTTAGCTGGGGCTGGGGGTTGTTGTGCTAGCACAGGCTGAGGCCTTTGTTGGTTTTGATATTGAGGTTGGAAATTCTGTTGTGGCCTGCCATATGGTTGTGGAGGGTACTGGTTCTGGTATCTGCCTTGTTGGTAGGGCTGAGGGTAGGGTTGCCTAACCGCCTGCTTGTTGTATGGGCAATCTTGTGCGGTGTGGTTGGTGTATCTCCGTTCTATGGTGCAGTACTGGCTACTAGGGTTTACTTGGGGTTGAGCCATAATAGGGCAGACATTCACCATATGGTCACCACCGCATGTATAGCATCTTTTCACAGGGGCAAACCTTGGGATTTGTTTGCTAGTTACACCTAATTTCTGAGCTACTTTTTCTGCAAGTTCCTCAATTGATGTGGCTTGTGTGGAAGATTGACTGGATGCACTATCTGAATCTTTGTAAATTTTGGACAGCTCTAGCTCTTCTCCTAGGTTATCTTCAATGTCAATGCACATACGTACACACTCTTCTATAGTCCTAGGGTCTTTCAGATACACGTAGGATCTCAATTTTGGACTCAGCAGTCCATCAAGGAATAAGGCTACTTGTTTAGCAGATGTGGGTAGCTCCGAAATAGGGCACCTTTCAAGATATTGTCTAAATCTTCTTCCGGCCAATCTGACAGTCTCTTGGGGGGTCTGTTTGAAGCTGTGAATCAATGAGGAGGTATTGTGTCTTATGCCGCTCTTAGAGAACTCTACGATAAATGCCTCTAGGAGTTGGTCTATGCTCCTGAACTGACGCTCATCTAATGGCTGAAACCATGTAAGTGCTGTGTTCCTAAGGGTTAGACCGAAGGCATTGTACTGCGTGAACAGATCTTCCACTTGTTCAGCTCTCAAGACTTGCTTGAACTCCGCCACATGATCATAGGGATCTCCTGTGCCATCAAAGTAATTCTTCATGGACTTAACTAGCTGGGTGGGTCTCAAAGTTCTTGTGTGCTCTCTAGGTCTCGGCAGAGGGAATCCATCTACATTTCTTTGGTTCCTGTGGGCTCTATGCATCTCGGGTTCTACCCTATTCGTCTCTGTTCTCGTTCTTTCTCTCCCCACTGGGTTGGCAAAACTTACTTCCGGTCTATCTCTACTTCTGTCTCTTTGCGTACCATGAGCTTGGGAAGTTCCAGCCCCAGGGTGACCATAGGATACATTTGATCTTGGTTGGGGGAAAATAAATTCGCCCTTCCAAGTGTAGGCATGCCTATCATTTTCTGTCACCACAAAGATCCGTTCTGAAGCATGATCTAGGTAGGTCACTCTGCCTGGGCTATCCGGATCCTTAAACTCATAGATCATGATTGTTCCTATATCAGTTGGGTGATCCGGTTTATACCTCCAAAAGGCTTCGTCCGTTTCTCGATTGAGAAGCAAATCTATGCACTTGTTATCTTGGGGGACCCACTCAGGCGTGATAATCCTAGTGAGAACTGATTTACCTCGAGGGGTTCTAGGTTCCACTCCCATGTTTCCTTGTTCCAAGTCACCTAAGTCCGCTTCTGAAATTACATTTCCAAATTCATCTGTCCTATCTGGATGACTGGTGACTACGTATATGGTTCCTTCCTTGTCCAGGTATGCACCGTTTTCAAACTTGACAGCTGGGTGCTCTAGTCCTATGGATTGGTCAGGGTTTTTAATCTGGACCACAGATCTTCCTAGGCCGTCCTCATAGATGCTCGCACCTAATCGGTTGGTCCTAAGGTATTCCAACTGTGTTTTGTAAGGGCCTTCTACCCTGTACAAGTAAGGCACTCCTGAACTTCCCGTAGGTCTGTCCATACCTTGAGACATCTCTGACTCACTGGTATCAGAGCTAGGGTAATGAGAGTGGCGACTCAACTGCTGGGCCCAAGACCTTGCAGTGTGGTTGACACTAGCCTCTGAAGACCTAAGGCTTTGTCTCTCTCTTACTAGGTGTCGTCCTGATCTAAGGTTCATATGCCTAACTGATTAGCCCAATTCTTTGCCCAGAGTACAACCTCGTTGCCGATCAATTGGTACCAGTCACTTGATTCTTTTTAGTTATTCCTCGTGTTTAAAGTCTTGTCTGCTATTACGTCGTCAGGAATACTTGAATGTTCTTCATACTTTCAGGTTGATCGTTCCACGTTAGGTTCTTTCCTTTATGTTGTCGACAGTACAGAGATTGAGTTTTTAGCTTGAACTTGAGTTTTTAGGTAGTCTTCAACTTGATAGTGGCCTATCGTCGCCCTGACTTACTCCTACTTCTAATCGTTCTTAGCCTAAGTTAGGAATTGACGAAGAGGAGTTGAGAATATTCCGACCTTTCTTGCCGAACCTTGCTCTTTAGTGCTCGAGAAGTTGATTCTCAAGCGTGCGCAACACCCTTGCTTGGATACTCTCAATTGCTTCTCAACAGGCCTGCATAAATCCCAAGATTAGCTCCAAGTAGACCTTTCAATTGACAGACAATTTATTTCAGACACTTTTTTAATGACCCTTGTTCCCCCTTTTGTATTGCTAGAAATTTCCTCTAGAGCTCCCTTGGTGTTCCTACCCCTCTGTGTGTCAACTTCCAAATATTCTATCTGAAAATCAACGCGATATTCTTATAAAAAACCGTTGAGGGCGTGTGGTATATGTCACGAGCTTTCTGACAAGCCCTAGAGCTCAGAAAATGGATTTCGTACGCAAAAGTTATGACCGTTCAGGGTTTAGGGGGTTACTAGACAGACAGAACCTTTCGAGGGTTTTAATGCATTTTCTAAGGCCTTCGTAAGTATATGAGTACATGAAAGTGCAAATGTGCCCAAAATTTAGCCTAAATTTCCAAAAATTCAATCCTTAATTTTTTGCCGAAAATGCCTGTCTATCGCGATAGACGGTGTCTGTCGCGATAGACACACTCTATCGTGGGGGCTGTCTGTCGCGATAGACGGTGTCTGTCGCGATAGACAGTGTCTATCGTGAAATTCTGTCTGTCGCGATAGACGGTGTCTGTCGCGATAGACAGTGTCTATCGTGAAATTCTGTCTGTCGCGATAGACGGTGTCTGTCGCGATAGACGGTATCTGTCGCGGATTTCTGTCTGTCGCGATAGACGGTGTCTGTCGCGATAGACGGTATCTGTCGCGGATTTCTGTCTGTCGCGATAGACGGTGTCTGTCGCGATAGACGGTGTCTGTCGCGATAGACGGTATCTGTCGCGGATTTCTGTCTGTCGCGATAGACGGTGTCTGTCGCGGATTTCTGTCTGTCGCGATAGACGGTGTCTGTCGCGATAGACGCTGTCTGTCGCGATAGACAGAAAAAACGCAAATTTTTGAAAAACTTTTAGTGATCTAGAGTGCCCTCAAGGTGTAGGTTACAGTGCTAATCATGCATTCACAAAATGTTAAGATTTTCTGTCTGTCGCGATAGACAGAGATTGTCGCCCCGGGACCTGTGCAGAGCCTGTCGTACCTGCGCACACTGCTGGGGATGATGATACAGCAAAAACCTGCAAAATAGCTCAGAAAACATGCAAAAACAGCACATGCAAGTTCGCTCTCTCGCTCTCTCTCACAAGTGAAATGAGGGGAATGAGGTGGAGATGGGAATATAGTCAAAAAACTGAATTTTTCGCGATGATGGAGATGGAGGTGGGAGATGGTGGTGATGATGATGGTGATGAAAATTGTGAAGAAAGTAAAAGAAAATCGATGAGAGTGAAGAAAATACCTACAACTCCAACGCGTCAACTCTACGTCTTACCATCACACGCTCGTCCTCAAAGCTCGATCCCCGGCAACGGCGCCAAAATTTGGTGTAGCTCAATGATGAGTAGCACCTCCTTTAATGTCAATCGGGGAAGACGTGAGGATGGTATGAAGACCTCGAGCAAGTGGCGGCACAAGTGCGTGAGTGAGAAGCACACAAGCATGCACACACATACACACACACGCGCACACAAGGCAAGACAAAGAGTGAGAATCAATGGAGCTTTTTAGATTACTTTCAAAATGCTCTTACAGGTTCGTTTCAATTACAATCTAACCTCAAAAATGAGCTCTCTAGCTCTTTTTATAGTTTTTGACTAGCTTTTGGCCCTGTCCAGACCTAGTGTCCAGCCTAGTTAAAAATTAGGTTCCAGGGCTTATTTGAGGGCTCAAACGAAGTCTAAAAATTATGAAATTTGGTACGATGGTACTTCTAATACTCCTCAAGCTCGAGGACTCCTCGGCTTGCACAAAATGGAGTCTAATCTACCAAAAACGGGATTTACAATGTTTGTGTAGTGATTAAAATCACTTGGGTTGTACATAATCTATGGGAAAAAATGATCTGGCCTTGTTGCCGTATTGTGCATGACTCCTTTGTTGCTTTGTATGCCAACAATGGACTTGGAACGACTAGGAGAAACCAGGCTAAAGGCAGCAGTAGGAATATATGCAGCGAAGAAGCGACAGAAAGCATATTTTGATGCACATGTGAAAGATAAGGGCTTAAAAGAAGGAGATTTAGTTCTAGTATATACGCTGAAACAACACGCACGTAAGTTAGAAAAGCGAGGTTATGGACCTATGATCATTAACAGACTCTCAACAAGTGGAGCAGTACAATTAGCCACTTTAGAAGGAGATATAATGCCTAATTACATTAGTGGCTGTAGAGTCAAGTTATATCAGGAACCTCTTACTGAGGATATGCTTAGACGACTCACGTTGGCAAAGAAGCATGTTGAAGCTCAAAGTCAAGGACAAAGCATGGAAGCACATCAAAAGGTGGACACACAAGGAAAGGGAGCAAGTAGGGAGCTCCAAGAAGTGTATGTCAAATTTTCAGAAGAATCCCCTACAAAAATAGTGATTTTCATCACTAAAAATCATTGTAAATACCATTATCTATTTTTAGTAACTCCATTTTGTTCAAGCCAAGGAGTCCTCGAGCTTGAGGAGTATTAGAAGTACCATCGTACCAATTTTCATAATTTTTAGACTTCGTTTGAGCCCTCAAATAAGCCCTGGAACCTAATTTTTAACTAGGCCGGACACTAGGTCTGGACAGGGCCAAAACTAGTCAAAAAACTATAAAAAGAGCTAGAGAGCTCATTTTTGGGGTTAGCTTGTTAGAGAATAGAACTTTGGTAAGAGAACTCTTTTGCAATCTAAGCTTTCCATTGTTCCTCTCTTTGATCTTACTTTGTGCGCGTGTGTGTGTATGTGTGTGCATGTTTGTGTGCTTTCACTCACACACTTGTGCCTTCACTTGCTCGTGGTCTTCATACCGGTCCTCACGTCTCCGCGAATTGACAAGTAAAGGAGGTGGTGCTTACCCTTGAGCTACACCAAATTTTGGCACCGTTGCCGGGGAGAGAGCTTCGAGGACGAGCGTTGTGATGGTAAGATCGTAGATTTGCGACGTTGGAAGGTAAAAAAACTGTCATTTCAGTTCATTTTCTATTTTTTCCTCTTCATCTTCTTCATCATCATCATCTCCACCTTCTTCCATCTTCTTCTTCATAGAAATTTCTTGTTTTTTAGTGGATTCTCACCATTTTCATACCATTTTTCATGCATTATTGTGTGGGAAGGAGTTAGGAGGTGCAAGGGAGAGCAAGCGCTATGTTTTTTTCATGATTTTCTGCTCATACGGAGCTCGCCATAGCCGGCGCTCAGAAATTTGAATTTCCCGCCAAAAAATGCGATTCTGTGATGAAAATCGCGATTCTCTGAAAATTCAAAATTTTTGAAAAAATCACGATTTTCTGTTTTCCCGCCTAAAAGTTGGCTGAAAAAAATCACGATTCTGTGGTCATTCTCAGAATCGCGATTTTGTGATTGTGCTCAAAATCGCGATTTTCATATCAAAAAAAACACGATTCTCTAAAACACGATTCTGTGCTCAAAATCGCGAATTTTCATATCAAAAGAAACACGATTTTCTAAAAACACGATTTTTCAGCGGGCTCAAAATCACGATTCTCACAAATCACGATTCTCACAAATCACGATTTTCAGCCAAAAACACGATTTTGTGAAAAAGGCGATTCTGTGAAAACACGAATTTTCGCTCAAAATCGCAATTTTCAAAAACACGATTTTGTGCTCAACATCGCGATTTTCATGCCAAAAACACGATTCTGAGAAAACACGATTCTGAGAAAACACGATTTTGTGAAAAAACACGATTTTGTAAATCACGATTCTCTGAGTCAAAATCACGATTTTCAAAAACACGATTTTGTGCTCAACATCGCGATTTTCAGAAACACGATTTTGTGCTCAACATCGCGATTTTCAGAAACACGATTTTGTGCTCAACATCGCGATTTTCATGCCAAAAAGACGATTCTGAGAAAACACGATTTTGTGAAAAAACATGATTTTGTAAATCACGATTCTCTGAGTCAAAATCGTGATTTTCAAAAACACGATTTTGTGCTCAACATCGCGATTTTCAGAAACACGATTTTGTGCTCAACATCGCGATTTTCTTGTTAAAAACACGATTTTGTGCTCAACATCGCGATTTTCAGAAACACGATTTTGTGCTCAACATCGCGATTTTCTGAGTTCACAAAATCGCGATTCTCTGAAAGTTCACAAAATCGCGATTCTCTGAAAGTTCACAAAATCGCGATTTTCTCCAAAGGTCCTGTTTGCCTGTTTTGACCCCCGGGAGCCTGAATTGGCATAACTTTTTCATCCAAAGTCCATTTTTTGAGCTCTATAGCTCGTTGGAAAGCTCGTTTCAAATCCTACACGACCTCAACTGTTTTTTTCAAGAATAACACGTTGATTTTGAGATAGGATAATTTGAAGTTGACCCTCAAGTGGGACTAGGGAACCAAGGGGACTCCAAAGAATTTTGAACCATACCAAGGGGAAAATTTGGACTCTTGACTAAAGCTTATGAACCTGAGATCTGGTAGACACTTAGGCAAGGATAAACAAAGCATTAGATCTTCTGAGGCTAGTGTCAACCATACATCCAAGTCTTGGGCACAACAACTAAGTGGTCATCTTTTACTAAGTTCAGACACAAGTGATTCAGAAATGTCTTTTAGTATGGGAAAACCTGCAGGTGGCTCAGGGACTGCCCATCTACAAACACCAGAAGGTCCCTATAAGACACAGTTGGAATATATTCGGACCAACCAATTAGGTGCTCGCATCTATGAGGATGGTCTGAGGCGATCAGTGGTCCAACTCAAAAATCCAGATCAATCCTTTGGACTTGAACACCCGGTGGTCAAGTTCGAAGAGAGTTCATACATTGATAAGGAAGGAACCATGTATGTGGTCACCAACCTACCAGATAGGTCTGATGAGTTTGGAAATGTCATTCCTGAGAATGAAATAGGAGACCTAGAACAAGGAAATGTAGGACAAGGACCCCAGACTCCTAGAGGTAAGTCAGTTTTGACCCGAGTGATCACTCCAGACTGGATCCCTCAAGATAACAAAAGCATAGAACTATTTTTTAATAGAGAAACAGAGGAAGCCTTTTGGAGATTCAAGCCAGATCAACCTAGCCAATTGGGCATAGTCATCATCTACGAGTTCAAGGATCCAGAGATACCAGGCAAAGTTGTCTACCTGGATAACACATCAGAGAAAATTTTCTTGGTAACAGAACATGATAGACATGCATATACTTGGAAGAATCAATTGATTTTCCCCCCACCAAGATCCAATGTTTCCCATGGCTTCCAAGGAGTAGGATCATCCCACGCTCATGAAGCCCAGAGAGAAAGAACTAGAGAGAGACCTGAGGTAAGTTTTGCACACACCGTGGGCAGGAATAGATCAGGATTTGAAAATGAAAGACCTGAAAGAGAGAGACATCAAGCACATAGGCAGAAGAGAGATGAACATGATTTTCCATTGCCTAGACCCCGAGAGCACCCAAGAACCCTTAGACCCACTCAAGTGATCAAGGCAATGAAGAATTATTTTGACGGGTCAGGAGATCCTTATGATCATGTGGCCGAGTTCAAACAAGTGTTAAGAGCTGAACAGGTTGAGGATTTATTCACCCAATATGAGGCATTTGGTTTGACTCTTAAGGGCACTGCCTTGGCTTGGTTTCAACCATTGAGTAGTCGCAACTATCGCGATATAGGTCAACTGCTAGACGAATTCATTGTAGAATTTTCCAAGAGTGGTATCAGGCATAACACATCATCCTTGATCCACAGTTTCAAGCAGACACCCCAAGAAACAGTGCGACTAGCAGGTAGAAGGTTCAGACAGTACCTAGAAAGATGCCCTGCTCCCGAGTTACCCACACCAACCAAACAAGTGGCTTTGTTCTTAGATGGCTTACTGAGCACAAAGTTAAGATCATATGTATATTTGAAAGAGCCTAGATCCATAGAAGAGTGCGTGCGACATGCATTGACATAGAAGATAACTTGGGTGAGGAGTTAGGATTATCCAAACTCTATAAGGATTCAGATAGTTCTACTAGTCATACTTCAAAAATCTCCGCGGAAATAGAGGAGATAGCTGAGCAAGTTGCCAAGAAGCTGGGAGTCCAAAATAAACAAACACAGAGAGTCACTCCAGTGAATCGGTGTTATACTTGTGGGGGCGACCACATGGCTAATGTATGCCCAATGCAAAACCAAAACATTAGAGAAAGGAATCCTCCATATTGCACTATTGAGAGAAAATACACAAACCACACGGCTCAAGATTGTCCCTACAATAGGCAGGCTATTAGACAGAATTATCAGCAACCTTACCCACAAGGTAGGTATCAGAACCAATACCAACAGCCATATTATAGACCACAACAGCAATATCAGGTACCATATAGGCCACAACCTGTCTTGGGAAACCAACCACCAGCTCCAGCCAACGTGATTCCAGTCAAATATGTTGTGGGAGAGGAAAATCCAAATAGAGCATTGGTGCCCCTAACCCCATTGATACCAGATAATGATTCTCATGCTCATAGTTCAGACTACTCCCATGAAGGTAGTCCACATGCGTATTACACAGAGTCACCTGAACATAGTGAAATTTACTCGTATCAATATGAGGCACCACCTATGGAGCAAAATTGGGAGCCAGAATACTCCAATGTCAGGTACACAAATCCTAACCCTAGGCCCCAATTGAGACAAATGAGACCACAAGCCCCTAGAGGATCTTGTTTTAGATGTCAAGGTGATCATTTCATTCGTGACTGTCCCCACCCATCATCTCCGAGTCAAGGACAGGCTATCACAATACAGGCTTTTTGCCCTGATTGTGGCAAAGACCATCTCCCTAGAGATTGTCCAAGAAACCCCTCCAGTGCACCCAAGATTACACCCATTAATGTGGTAGGCTTAGTGGCGGATTCAAGTTCAAGTAGCAGTAATGTGGCACCTATACAGGCAGTTACTAGGGCACAAGCATTAAAACAAGATAAACCAGCAGAGCAATCGGAGTCGAGTGAATCAGGAGAGCCTAGTAAGAGGAAAACAAGAACATGGAAGGATACCAGAGAAAAGGCCAATCGTAAGTGGAATAAAAAGTTATCGGAACTAGAAGAAAGCTTGAAAGACGCAAAAACAAAAATTGAAGACATTGCATCTCAAAACCCCTCGCATGCCGAAACTCCATCCATTCCACCTCATCGCACCCCACCACCCATTGTAAATAGACCGCAACCAGGGTCTGTTCTTGCAGATCCAACCCCAAAAGGCTTGGACATGATGTTCAAGGCCTACCAGGCTCGACTTCAAGAAGGGCCTACAGCTGCAAACCTAGACAAGAGTTACCCTAGAGTGGACTTATAGATTGAAGGGATGAAAATGTGCATGAAAATGGTAGAACAAGCTCAAGCTATACTTGAGACTAGTCAAAAGTTCAATCAGACAAACTCTGTCAAAGGGGATTTGCATTTCCAGGGCTTACTAGAACGATTAGAGCAGTTGGTAAACAAACCACAAGTTTCTTTACCTCCACAGGCTCAACCAGTTATTGAAAGAGGAAGCTCACCACCAATGGGAGCTTATGTTCCTAATTCCACGGATCCAGGAATACCTCCTTCAATTCAACAGTACTCTCAAGAGTTCTTGCGGGAAATACAAGAAGAGAAATGGGCCAAGGAGAAGGGTAATTTCCCTCCTATTCCTGAGATTGATGATCTTCATGATCAATTTCCCCAAGACATTCCATCTATTTACGGAGATGAAGCAGAACAACAAGAAGACGAAAGGTTAGATTTTGAATCTAATACCTTAGAAGAACTGCCTCAATTTCCAGGCCCATGGGAATCTGAATCTCTCCAGATTAGAGCTCCCACAATACTAGTAAGAAATGAAGACTCAGTGGTTCCAAGGAACACGGATGTCGTGAAGAACACTAAGGTTCAGTGTCATCTCACTGTAGAAGAGCTGCTCAAAGCAAAACCTGAGCTTTGGAATCATGTGAAGGATCAGGTTCCAGAACTTGATTCCAACATGCCAAAAGCAGGCTCCAAGCAAAGGGTACCACAGATACCTCTAGACAAAATAGGGGACATGTGTGAGGGTGAAGAAGGTAATACTTATCTTCCAATCACCTACCAAGGTTACACAACCAAAGCAATCATAGATTCAGGTGCTGGTGTTGCTATTGCGACCACCTCCTTGTGGAAGCAATGGGGCAAGCCCACATTAAGACCAACTAGAATGAAGCTTCAAATGGCTGATGGTCATTTTGAAAGACCTCTAGGATTGCTAGAAGGGATCACTCTAACCACTTGTGGTGTAGAGTTTGAGCACACATTTGCTATATGTGACTTTGAGAAAAATAATGTCTATGAGATGATCCTAGGAAGACCCTTCCTACGACAATTGCAAATAGTACAGGATTGGGGAACTAACTCCTTGTACTTACAGCACTTAGGGGTCACCACCAAGGTCAATTTGAAGGATTACACTTTCAGAGATGTACCACCCCTACAGTGGAATTCTATCCACAAAGCGAAAGAAGATTCCATCTCTGTGCATTTTGAAAGTTCACCTGATCCATCATGGCTGCATGAAGATACTCATTTGTGGATGTGCAAGGTCGCAAAGGAAGAGGAAAAACGTTTAAAGGCAAGAGAAGAAGGAACTTCGCTAGGAGATAGACCAATTAGAGACCGAGCCTACACACCGATGATCTTTCCAGATAAGGAGTTTGAGCCTCATGGCTGGCCAGAAATCTTAGCCACCATGGACATTGCTGTCAATGAGGAACAGTGGACACCTCATTGTGATGAGGAGGGGTATGATATCTCAGTGTTCATGTGTCAACCCTTGCTAGAAGAATGTGACCCTAGTGATGTCATAGAAGAAGAAGAGAATGACGATGATCTAGAGCCTATTGTGATGGATAGTTGCTTTAACTCAGAGCAGCACTATCTAGAAGATATAGGAGTGTTCACCCAGAAAGAAGAAGAACCTCTCACAAGTATTAAAACAGTAAACTCAAAGGATGGAAGTGAGAGTAGTCAAAAGAAAAAGAAAAGAAAAGCAGTGAAACAAGAAGAGGAGGAATCATTGTTTGAAGTACCAAAAAACTTCAAGAAATATGAAGTTGACGACCGCAAAATTTTGGTACGAATGCCTAAGAGAGAGGCCATCATAGGAGAATCATATGATAATAAAGAAAAGACCAAGAAGATTGTAGTGACCATTGAAGAAAACGAAGAGAGATGCACATATATAGGAGATGACCTAAGTGCAAGAGAAGAAATGGAGCTCATAGCTCTATTAAGGGAATATAGGGATGTGTTTGCATGGCACTATAGAGACTTGAAAGGGGTAGATCCAAGAATTTGCTCTCATACTATCCCCATGACTGCTGATGCTAAGCCCACCAAACAAAAGCCCTACACATATAATGATACCTATGCAGCCAAAATAAAAGAAGAAATTGATAGGTTGATTGAAGCTGGATTCATCTATGAGATTGAGCATACCTATTGGAGCGTGTTGCAGGCAAGGAAGTTTATAGCTTCCTTGATGGATTTTCAGGTTACAATCAAGTAGCCATTGCCCCAGAAGATCAACACAAAGCAGCTTTTGCTACAGAGTGGGGAATCTTTGCATTTCGTGTGATGCCATTTGGGCTCACCAATGCACCTGCAACATTCCAAAGGCTCATGTGTCATGTCTTCAAAGAGTTCTTGCGAAAGAGCTTAGAAGTGTATGTGGATGATTTATGTGCTCATTCCCAAGAAAGAAGGTTTCACATCCCTGAGCTCAGACAAATCTTCAACAAGTGTAGAGAATATCGAGTGTGTCTGAACCCAGAAAAATGTGTGTTTATGGTGCGTCAAGGTAAAATCTTAGGTCATATTGTTTCTAAGAATGGAATCTCAACAGATGAAGATAAGGTACGAGCCATAGCGGAGCTACCAAGGCCAAGGAATATTAAAGAGGTACAAGCCTTTATGGGCCATTGTGGATACTACCGTAGGTTTATCCACATGTACGCGATCATAGCTAGACCCCTTTATGCCTTGTTGTCTAATTTTGAGTGGAACGACGAATGCGAGAATTCTTTCAACGAACTGAAGAAACGTTTGTGCACGGCACCAATACTCACCACTCCTGATTGGAATAAACCATTCCATGTCCATGTGGACGCATCCAATCATGCCATAGGATGTGTGCTAGCACAACCCACAAATGAAGGAAACTTAGATTTGCCCATAGCATATGCTAGTAGACAGCTCACTGCAGCTGAACGGAACTATACCACAACTGAGCGAGAGGGCTTAGGCATGGTATATGCTGTGAAGAAGTTTAGACACTATTTATTGGCCAACAAGTTCAAGTTTTTCACTGATCATCAAGCTTTGTTATATTTGGTCAATAAACCTTGCAATACTGGACGCTTAGTAAGATTGTTCCTCTTACTAATGGAATATGACTTTGAAGTTGTTGTCAGGAAAGGTAGAACCCACCTTCGGGCAGATCACCTTTCTCGCATCACTTCAAGAGAGTCACCGCAAGGAGTGTCTGACGAATTACCCGATGCTTATTTGTTCAATTTAGAAGTTGTTCCTAAATGGGCAAATAAGTTGGTACCAGTCCTGACCTTTGGCCCTGCAAATAAGAATCTGAAAACATCACAAGAAGAAATTGTAAAATCACAAAAATATCACATATTAGCAGGAAGCATGTACAAACAAGATACTGAGGGTGTATTAGCTTGTTGTGTGGAGGATGATGAACATAGTAGTTGGTTGCAACAAGCCCATGAAGGAATGCTAGGAAATCACTATTCGAAACAACGAACATTGCAGAATCTAAAGCGTTTAGGAGTGTATTGGCCTAGCATGGACAAAGAAATACATGAGTGGATTAAGAATTGTCCAAGGTGCAGAGAGAGACCCCCAGTGGAGCATGCGACCCTTTATCAAGTGTCATTAATTCCAGATTGGAGTGCTCCATTGGTAGAGTTTATGAGATCGGGAAGATTACCCAAAGAGGCTAGTCTAGCAAGAAGACGAAGCATGGAGCAAGAGGCTCGAGGCTATGCCTTAGTAGGGGACAACCTATACCGAAGAGGCAAAGATGGTTACTTAAGACTGTGCGTTCACGAATCAGATTATTTGAAAGTCTTAGAAACTGCACACAGCGGTGTTGCAGGTGGACATTTCGGTCTTGACCGAGTGATCAAGACCATTCTATTCTCAGGACTTTGGTGGCCCACTCTTCATATGGATGCACATACCTATGTGAAGAAATGTGACACATGCCAATGTGCACAATATCCAGTTAGAAAAGACGAGATGCCCTTGAGGCCAATGATGGGAGGACGTGCATTTTCGAAGTGGGGCATAGACTTCATAGGTCCTATTAACCCCCCAGCTAGAAACTCCCATGCAGAGTACATCATTGTAGCCAGAGATTACCTTACAAGGTGGGTAGAATTCAAAGCCACAACAAAGAATGATGCTCAGACTACGGCTAAGTTCTTATTCGAGAATGTGTTCACGAGATATGGACTACCAATCGAGTTGGTGAGCGATAGAGGCACACACTTCTTGAATGAAGTCATTGAAAATCTTCTCCAAGAATTCTTGGTGATACATAAGAAATCTGCCCCCTATCACCCACAAGCTAACGGACAAGCCGAGAGTACCAATAAGATCCTCTGTAACGTATTGACAAAACTGGTAAATAATAAACGCTCTGATTGGGACAAACAACTTCATCATGCTGTTTGGGCTTATCGAGTTGCCTACAAAACGGTACTCAACGCCACCCCATTTCAGATGGTCTTCGGACAGAACGTTGTGCTACCATTAGATTTCTTAATCCCTGCCTTAAAAGTAGCACAAGAGTATGAGTGGAATGGGCATGAATTGTCCTCTAGGATCTTTGATCTCGAACGCTTGGGTGAGACGAGGCTACGAGCGGCAGCAGGCATCTACGCTGCAAAGAAGAGGCAAAAGGCATACTTTTATGCACACATCAAGGATAAGGGATTGAAAGAGGGAGATCTAGTGTTGGTATACACACTAAAACAACATGCCCGTAAGTTGGAAAAAAGAGGATACGGACCCATGATCATTAATAGAATTTCCACTAGTGGTGCAGTTCAGTTGCCCACTCTAGAAGGAGATATCTTGCCAAACTATATTAGTGGCTGTAGAGTCAAGCTATATCAAGAACCTCTTACTGAGGATATGCTAATGAGACTCAACACTGCTAAGAAGCGAAAAGAAGAAGAGTTAAGAGTGAGAGAAGAAGCACAGGTAGAGGCCAGAGAGCGTATTAGGCGAAATAAGTTAAGGCGATTAGGCCTAGATGTCAACTCAAAAGCCCCAAAATATCACATGGATATGTGTCAAAAGTCAGGCATAGCGACTTCTCAGGTCATTGACCGAAGACCCTTTGTGACCATAGAGATAGGACAAGGGAAGGGTGCAAGGACGGTGAAAGCATTGATTGACTCAGGTGCAGCAAGTAGTGCAGTTAGACTTTCCTAATGCCAAGACTTGGGGTTGAACATCAATCCCATAGAAGCTTATCTCATAGGATTGGGAGGTGTGGAAACCCCTTGTTTGGGCGAGGTGGAACTTCCCATCTACCTTCAAGATGTTCCAATGAAAGTCAAAGCGCTAGTATGTCAAGATGAGAACCTTACAGAACCACTTGTCTTGGGTCAAGATTGGATCTATGACCATGCAGTTAACTTAAACCTAAGAAGTCAAATTCTTCAAGTTTGGGTACATGAACAATGCATTACATTAGAATTAGAGAACTGCATGCTCCTAAATCATGGCACCACACACTCTCTTAGTTCTTCCAAGACTAATCATATGAAAGAAGATGTTGTATGTGTCAAAAGCTCTATGATGCAGAAGGAGTCAATCGTGGAAAACCAGGTTCGAAGGCGGGTGGATCTTTCTTCTTCTCCAAAGAATCAAGTAGCCACAGTAGTGAGTCCACCACACAAGCAAACACAACCGTTCACGACAACTGCTACATCAAATAGAAAGACACCATTCGATAAAAAAGCAGTTCCGAGCATGAAGCAGATATGGATACGCAAAGGAGAGCAACCACCAGCCTTGCCCCCACAAATCCCATCCATGCACACCAACCAGGCCAGAAGACGAAGGAAGCAGCTCAGACAAGCTCAATCACAAGGTATCCAACAAGTTTGGGTGCCTAAGAAGTTAGCTGCAGCTCAACAAGGGCAATTACAGATGTGGGTACCTAAGAAGCTCCTACATCCACAACAACCTTTGTTCTCCCACATGCAAAAGGTTTCAACAAAGAAGCCAAAAAGAGAAAAGGGTAAGAACCACGTACAGAGACCAAAGGAAGATCAAATCAGCTCTTCAACATTAGTAGGAAGACATGCAAAAAGGATATGGGTTTGGAAGCCAAAATTGCAAGTAGCCTCCACCGAACCAAATCGTCAACCACACTGGATACCACAGTTCAGAAAGCATCCAAAGAGAAACACGCCTGAAGTGACCTCTACAGTGCCAAATGATGTTCTAAAATGGACTCCAATAAGGAGGATTACATCAGTTCGAGACTCAATGGATACCTCCACCAAGGTCGGCATCAACCTCCGCAAATAACATCGAAAGCCTCGAACGAGCAACAACCATGTGCTCCTTGCACAACCCTGTCTTTTGCACCATTCAGGTCATGCATTTCCAAAGTATGCATTAATATAGGGCCACATTACACGGCCGTGCATAGACACACTTAAGAATCCCATGCACAAGAGCACAGTGACATATGTCGAACATTTCTATTGATACTAACTTTTGTGTTCTTGTTTTGTGATATCCTGTTCCTTAAAAAAAAAAAAAAAAAAAGGGAGAAAGAAAAGGGGAGAGAGCTTGTTCCCAGGTATGGCTTATGAAACATGAATGAGTCATGCTTAGTTGAAGGTGGAACTATTGATTACTAGGCATTTATCAATTTGGGTAGAAGTGTGTCTCGGCCAGCAGTGAGATTATTGCTGCCTTATCTGGTAGATGACAAGCATTTGGCATGAACATGGCATCTACAACTATGATTTTCTCTTACCATGGTAGGAATGAAGAGCTTGAAGGTCCGCAACTTGAGTGATGCTTAACTACTTCATGTACCAGAGCATCCAAGGAGATATCTGCAAAAGGTAGTTCTGGAGGAGAAGACTCCTGCATATGGTGAGCTAAAGAGAATATGTGAAACTCAGCTTGGTGTAGTTACCCGAGGTTTCTTGCCAAGGAATATAAAGCAATTCAATTCTCAGTATTTCCTGAACCAGTATGGAACAGTAGCACTGGTGAATGGTCTATGTCAATCAGCATGGTAATCTCTTAGAAACCGGCACGTGTCCAATATTCCTCTGAGTGTCAATATAGGGAAGTGAACGTGCATGAGCCCAAGCTCAGAAATACACATTGTTAGTGACAAATGTTGCTTTGAAAAGAGGAGAGGAGATCCACCACTCAAAAGCTCTCATCAGTGGACAATCAACATGGACACTCATCAACAATGTTCCATCCCAAAGGCCGAGTGTACAACACGAAGAGACAAACATTCATCAACCTTCTCCATGGTAAGTATCTTTACTCTGGAAACACCATAACCATGATAGTTTAGGAAACCTCTTCGTCAGCACACCCTTGAGCACTTAGCTCAAGACCCGCAATTTTTGCACCATGCTTCTTCCAATGCATTTTCCAAGTAAGCATGCGTAGGGCTACATTACAAGGCCGTGCACAAGGCACATACTTTTTTCAACCGAGGCACAAACACACTTACCCATCATTCATTATGGGTTAGGAGTAGTTGGCATGACTGCTCTCAACATCATCTTTGGAAGAGCTAGCGGACATTATGGGAACAACATCCATATCTCGGAAGCAAATTGAAGCCAGTAGTTGCTCCAAATCACTCTTGACAACCTCTTTTGAGCAACTTGCAGTTTTGAAAGCTCACAACGACACATTCTTGCTGGAATCCAAGGAACCAGCTCATACAACGGATGGACACCACCTCTCAAAGCACTACATAGAACAGCCCTTCCAACAAGGGTCTGTCAGGGACGACAGACTCGAGAGGGGGGGGAGTGTTGAAGCTCAAAGTCAAGGACAAAGCATGGAAGCACATCAAAAGGTGGACACACAAGGAAAGGGAGCAAGTAGGGAGCTCCAAGAAGTGTATGTCAAATTTTCAGAAGAATCCCCTACAAAAATAGTGATTTTCATCACTAAAAACCATTGTAAATACCATTATCTATTTTTAGTAACTCCATTTTGTTCAAGCCGAGGAGTCCTCAAGCTTGAGGAGTATTAGAAGTACCATCGTACCAATTTTCATAATTTTTAGACTTCGTTTGAGCCCTCAAATAAGCCCTGGAACCTAATTTTTAACTAGGCCGGACACTAGGTCTGGACAGGGCCAAAACTAGTCAAAAAACTATAAAAAGAGCTAGAGAGCTCATTTTTGGGGTTAGCTTGTTAGAGAATAGAACTTTGGTAAGAGAACTCTTTTGCAATCTAAGCTTTCCATTGTTCCTCTCTTTGATCTTACTTTGTGCGCATGTGTGTGTATGTGTGTGCATGTTTGTGTGCTTTCACTCACACACTTGTGCCTTCACTTGCTCGTGGTCTTCATACCGGTCCTCACGTCCCCGCGGATTGACAAGTAAAGGAGGTGGTGCTTACCCTTGAGCTACAAAGCATAAGGAGGAAGAAAATAGAATACGAGCTGAAGCTCAGGCAAAAGCTATAGAACGCATTAAGCGCATGAAGTTAAGAAGACAAGGACTAGGGAGAGAACATTATAACCATCGGGAAACTACACCCAAATATCCCATGCCCATGTGTCAAGTAAAGTCAACCACTCATCCTAGTATAGTGGACAGGAGACCATTCATTACAGTTGGGCTAAAGCACGGCAACCCATGCCAAGAGCTGAGAGCTTTAATTGACTCAGGTGCTGCGACTAGTGCGATTAGATGGTCCCACTATAAGGACTCAGGAATAGAAATGCGGCCAATTGAGGCATATCTCATAGGGCTAGGAGGCATGGAAACCCCTTGCATGGGTGAGGTGGACCTTACTATCCTCATTAAGGATGTGACCATGACAGCGAAGCTACTAGTGTGCCATGATGACGACCTGATAGAACCCCTAATCCTTGGCCAAGATTGGCTATACGATCACTCAGTGGACCTAAATCTTAGACAAGGCTCCTTACAGATTGGAACCTTAGAACAGAAGCGAGTGATATCGCTTGACTTCCCTAACGGCATTCCAACTGAGGTTTGTAACCCTAGACCCTATGAAATGCATGCGACGGAAGACCGGGAGATCTTGGGTCAGATCAGTCACGTTACGTCTACACCAACCCACTCGGGCTTGGCTATGGACAGTTGTCAATCAGAAGGACGACAGGAGATCTTCCCTGGGGCTTCCTGCAAACTAGAAGGGACAGCTACCCAACCGCTAGGGCAGATGGACACAATCAGCGGTCAGGTGGGTTGCTTCAGCGGCCAAATGAGCACAACACCCTGCGGTGCTCATCCTTCCAAACTTGCTGCGGACTGGCCTAGATTAAAGATAAATAACGAATCACTTCCTAATGGGCAGGTCATGCAAGTGTTGGATCTCCCTTCTTTTCCAAAGCAGAGCGTCCAATGGACCTCTCAAACCCAACCACGAACGAGTCAACCACAACAGAGGAACCCAGACCGACGACACCACCAAACAAGGCAAAGAAAGCAGTAGTATCAACATCACAGAACAAGTGGTACGAAACAAATATGGGTGCCAAAAGGACAGCAACCATAGGCTATTGGCAACACTGTAGATGAGAACAGGACAAAGTTTCAACAGAAGCAGAGTCAGCATCCAAAGTCCCCTCGATCTTCTTCCCCAAGTACAAATACTCGGCAGATTTGGATCGCCAAGAAGTATCTTATCAATCGACCCACACCCATGCAGATTTGGGTACCCAAACAATGTATTATAGCCCAACCCTCAAGCCATGTAATATATACCCCTCAGAAATCTTTCCATCCCTCAATACCACCAAACCCGATACCACTTTTTGTCCCTCAGCAGAAACATACCACCCACTCCAAGACTCTTAGGAAATGGATACCGAAACGTATCCAGACGTCTTCTTGTACCCCCTTATCTAACAATTCTCCCACCCCGTTTAAACTCCACCCTTGTAATAATTCACCCTCAACCAAACCTTGTATAAATTCATACACCAAAACCCCACATCATGCATAATAAAAGCTCATCAAGAAATGTATGCATAATCTGACAATGTAGGCGTCTAGAGACCTGCATTAGTTTTGCAAATAATCATTGCATCAATCACTTCATGACACTTGGCTACACAGGTTACACATCGGTTATGGAAAGGGATTGCGGTCTCACCTTAATGGGATCATAATTAATTTCCATACTAATGTGCTAATCTTTTGTAGCAGATCTTTTCCATTAGCTCGTCAGTCATCATGCAAACCGAAGAAGGACCATCAGAAGCTGGCCCAAGCACACCAATGGCCAATATTGGAGAATTACTAGCGGAATCTTATCCGATGATGCAACCTCCAGAGTTTCAAGGTTTTCCAGGACCCATGCCAATAGATGATCCTCCTAGAGGATACACTGAGAAGATTCATCGTAACTCTCACTGGTTTCAAGGCCTAGCAGGACCCTTAGCAGACGCTGATTTCATATTTGAGGCCAATTTGGCATTTGATCTTCGCACATGGGCCAAGTACCAGTTCTTTTCAAGAGAATTTGAAGGACTACAGAATACACAAGATCTAACGCACGTGTGGGCACGAGCGGGATTTACAGAGTATTTTAGCGACCCTCTGCCTAAGCCCGATTTTTACAGATGTTTTTACCTAGTAACTACCTTGACAACTTCAGAGAACAAGGATCTACCCGGCACATTCATGTTACCATCCTTGGTAAATGATCCTCCATTCAGAAGGTTTTATCTGTCTAAAGATTTAATTCGCGCAGCTCTGAAAATACATGGAACGCACACTCCGACGGAGCGAGAACGACTAGTCCCAGAGCAGATGAAACGTGGCGACGTAACTAAGTGGGAGGACATTTCAGCTATAACCCCTGAGCTCTCCAAGCCATTACGGATATGCATGCAGCATTTTGCTTTCCCTGCTCAGGATCGTTTTACCATGCCCCACAAAAGAATTTGGTTAGGATTATACTTAGCATGTACTAGACCCCAAACGGTTGATCTAGCTAGCTGGATAATTGATCAGCTCTATTTGGCACAACATAGATGGGAACGAAATAAATTCATCAATGGATGTTGTGCACTTACAAGGATTATATATATGTGTCTGGCATATGATTTACCCATAGAGCGCGCCATGACGAGTGAGGAATTGAAAGCGTTCAAAGGGACCACTAAGAAGGCTAGAAAGTCGAGCAAAGGTAGAGCAGGAAAGCGGATGAGAGGCACTATCCCGTGCTTACAAGTCCCAGAATCACCCTCACCACAACCATCTCCAGAGCAGTCACCGACAGCAGCCACTCCCACGGTACCACCAATTCGTATACGGTTATCAAGACCAGTTACGCCGGAGGGCACCACCAGTACTGTTGCACCCCAAGCAGCCACAACCACAGAACCTATCACCACAGCAGCTGAAATTCCCACCACCATTGGTGCGGAAGCGTTCTCTTTTCCAATACCCCATTTAGAAGCAGAACAAACAGCACCACTGGATCCAACTTTTGATTTTGAGAAACTCGATGCATTCTCCAATGAGTTCCAGTTTTCAAAAGGACAATTGTTTTCTCAAGAATTTGAAAGGCCTAGCTACCCTACCACACCCAGGGATCAGCCACAAGGACAGATTGTGTCTAGCTCTGATGACGAAAGAACAGCAACCGATGACGACGAAGGCGACGATGAAGCTAGCCAGGGAACTCAGGAATCCCAAGAGCATGAATAGACAGATGGCCAAGGACAACAAACAGACACACATGGTGATACAAGTACCCATGAAGATGAAACTTGTGAAGCAGCAGCTTACACACTGGCTATTAAGAAGCTATATAGAACTATGGAAAAAGTTTGGGCACGCAAAAAGCTGACCGAGGAAGAGATTCAAGCCATAATAGAACAGGAACTCGTCACAGGCGGATTCGAAGACGCATACATCAAAGGATTCAGAGAGTTAGTCAAATCAGTAGGCTCCAACGAAGCACTTAGGTACTTGCAAAGAAAGCCACTACCACAGTTTGACCCCCGCAGAGTACGATTACTTTCA
Source organism: Ceratopteris richardii (assembly GCA_020310875.1). Lineage (NCBI taxonomy): Eukaryota > Viridiplantae > Streptophyta > Polypodiopsida > Polypodiales > Pteridaceae > Ceratopteris > Ceratopteris richardii. The sequence goes on from CM035413.1 coordinate 181,352,537, forward strand.
AAGCCCGGCGAATACATTCGTGTACCAACAGGAGCACAGTCTTCAGAACAAGCCAGGGAGGCACGCCTCGTCCCCGAAAGTTCGTTGGCAGCAGAAACCATAATTGTAGATTCCCCACCCCGCGCTACAACTGTACATACCTCCGTAGTCACTGAAGTACTGACCAACCCAACCGCTCCTCCATCACCGCCCATCCCTCCAGCCTCCCCTCTTCAACCTCCTTCCCCCAGACCAACATCTTCATTCGCCGGTGGCGTAGCAGAAATCGTCTTTACGACCACTCACCCCATAATTCCTGCACCCATTAGACCCAGTCTACCCCTCACACATCCACCTTTCTCTCCAACCCATTCCTCCATCCATCTTTCCCGTCCTTCCCCACACATCCACGACCCCTTTTCCCATTCCCACCGCCATTAACCTTCTCCCCCGTCTCACCTCCCCGACCCACTGTAACCCCTATTTCCCCTTTCCACCAAGCGGCTCCAGCTAGCCCCCCTGTAAATTACTCCTCAACCTTTGTAAATCCCGTATTTACACCAGCACAAGCACCCACAATCACACCCATATTCACAGTCACCGCACTGGACACGTCCAATGACATGGACATCTCACCACCCACTGCACCATCACTCACTTCACTCACGGCACAAACATATTTAGGCACCTCACAATTTTCCACAATCACCACAGCATCCACCTTCCCACCCCCATTCCCCGTTCCCTTTGCATCTATACCCACTGCATCTTCATTAAGCACCACATTAATACTATCACCCACTGTAGATAATGCATTTCGACAGATGTTCATGTGTATGACGCAAGTAAGAGATGAGTTCACATCTCTTGGTGATAATTATCAGCAGCTACAGAGGACAACCACTGACTTACAATCACAACTTAATTTATTGTCTATTGAGAATGCCTCTCTAAACACCCGATACCAGGAATTACGCGAGGCATATCACAAATTGGAACTAGAAAGCGAAGAAAAGACCAAAGAAGCCACTGCTGACCTGGATAACTTATTAAGAGCCCAGACAATGCGCAACGCAACGCTAACAAGAAATATGGGCTTACTCAGAAGACATCTAGCAGCAGCAAAGGAAGAAAACCAGCGCTTACAGGACCAGAATCGAGAAAACTTAGAAGCGGCCCTAGACCATCCAGACCAACCACTCAGTCCTAGTCGGTTCAAAGCCATTCCTTCAGACTCGATGAGGATGCTGCTAGAAGATCATGTAAGACTGCTAGATGAATACGATCGCATGAACGAGGAGTTACAGAAACTCAAAGAAGATCATAAATTACTCCAGTTACGAGCACCGGCACACCCAGACATACCAGCACCTGTGGAACCCTCTCCTGACGTCTTAGAGGAACTCAACGCATTAAGGGACCAGGTATCAAACCTTGAATCAAGGATCGCAGTATATGAAGCACCACCAAGGCCAGATTCCCCACCTGAGCTACCAGCTGAAGAAGAAACTGTCACCATCCCGGTGGAGGAAACGCTTGAAGAGGCGTACGAGCCACAACCAATCCTGTTGGTGCAATTCAAGCCATCACACTTGGCTAGGACAATTGATTTGAAGACTCCACATAAGGGAAGACCCATAGGAACTTATGCTTAAAGTTTCTTACCATTTATTGTTTGTAAAAGTCTAGAATGACTTGGCATCTCATGTAATCATACCAACTTGATTAGTCGTGGATTCTTAGTTGAGTTAATGGAGAGAATATCTCCCTACTTTTAGTAGAGATATTCTAGGGAGCCTAAGATTGAATTTGAAATTCAAATTAACCTTCAACTCATATAAAAAGTGAAGGCAAAACTCGCAGGTCTGTGTGTCACTCATTTTAGCTCACTCCCCGAGGCATTCTACTGTTGTAACTGTGAGTGTGTTAGTGCTACTCCATAGCCTACATCACCACACCTCAATTAGCTATGCTTGTCATGCTAATGAGCTTGTATAATCATATCAATCAATAGATATATACACATTCATCATATCTGGTTCTCTGTGTTTTCTACTTCAAGTTTGTCAACTTCCAAGGAGCATTTCTCAGTGCTCACTGAACCAAATCAAGAGTTTAATAGCTCGTTGGAACCAGCTCAAGGTCTTCTACAAGCATACAAAATTTCAGAAGATTCCATTCAGCCATTTGTGAGAAATCGGCTTCGAAGTCATCTCTGGTCTATTTCTATAACTCTCCTAAAAAGTCGGGGGTAATCATAATTTTGCTAAATCAATTTCTCTGGATGTGGTTTATCATTTCTTCTCATTCCACTTGGAAATTGTAGCTTATTAAGTTACTTTAATACTCCCAAAAGGAATTGTTTCAATTGCAAGTGTGCTGGTCACACTGAGCATAATACTGAGCAGGTATCATTACAAAAATAGCAAGTTTTTATTTGGATTTGTGAAGGAACCAAGTTATCTGTTTTGGTTTGATCATTACACAAACCATTTGCAAAGTACATATATGGTTTCTTTGTGTCATTTGGAAGCTAAGCAAGTGTACTAAGCATATCTGGAATCAAAGGAGGGCTGGTGTGAAGCAGGTATAGCAGCATCAACTCATTTCTTGAGTGCATCCAACCATCACTCCCAACAGTGGTATCAGAGCAAATAAGGTAAACATGGGAGATGGATTTCCTTCATTCATTGACAAATTGGACAGGAACAATTACCAAGCTTGGTCTCTAAGGATGAAGACCTATCTACAAGGAAGAAGTTTATTTGGATACATATCAGGAGATGAGGAATTGCCCTCATTCAAGACTAGAGGACTACCCACAAAGGATGAACATGAAAGACTCAACCAATGGTGTGCAAAGGATGCTTTGCCAAGGTCTTATCTTCTTAACTCTATATCTGACTTTCTTTTACCTCATGTAAGGAATTGTAAGACTTCCCAAGAGACTTGGGAAACCTTGTCAACATACTTTTCTTCCAACACAAGGGCTAGGAAGAATCAACTGTGGATTGAATTCACAACCCTTAGGAAGCAGCCCAAGCAATCAGTCTCAGAGTATGTGACAAAGATTAAAGATGTGGCAGACCAATTAGCAAGCATTGGAGAGGAGATTGAAGAGGAGCAAATAGTCAGGCAAGTAACAAATGGACTTAAGGCAAATGATAAGTGGGAAAGTTTCACCACTGCAATGGACCTCTATATGGACATGCATACCCCAGATCTCACAACACTCATGGGCCAACTTTTTACACATGAAGCAAAGTTTACAAAGGCAGGAGATCAATCAAAAGGTAACAACCCCTCTGCTCTCTATACTGATAAGAAAGTTAAGGATAAAGGTAAAGGGAAGAAACAGGATGAAGAAGGCTCTACCTCCCAAGCTAACTATGCAGGGAGAGGTAGATCATCTAGAGGAAGAGGCAGAGGAGGTAAGTCAGGTAGGGGGAGAACCTACAACTCATCACCATGCAACATTTGTGGATTGTCCAATCACACCACAGACGAATGATACAAGAACTACAAGAATCAGAGAGGAAGAGGCTACTCAAGAGGTGGATACTCTCAAGGGAGAGGCAGATCAACCAACATCAAAGCTACAATGGATACAACAATTAATACAACAACAACTACAACCATAACCACAATGGTAACTACCAAGGTGGATTCAGAAATAGAAGGGATTACAACAATTACACAGAGGAGCAAGATGACTCCCTATTGATCATGAATATGACCTCCAAGATAGGTACAAATGATGATCATTTATTTTATATTGATTCAGGATGTTCTAATCATGTAGTTGGCAATGTGGCACTACTTTCTGATTTGGAAGAACCCAAGGGAAAACATCAGGTACAAACAGGTGATGACACTAAACATTCTGTTGTTAAAATTGGAAATGTGAAGACATGTGATGGTAACCAGAACCTATTGAGCAGGGTACTCTATGTACCAACCATCACCAAGAATCTAATGAGTGTTGGTCAGATTGTGGAGAAAGGTTTGCAGGTCAGATTCACACAACATGGAGCATATGTGGAGGACCCAAGACATGGATTCAGAAGGATAGCCAAAGGGGAGAAATCAGGTAGATTATTTACATTTGAGCTAGAAGATACCAAGAACATTGCTCTGTATAATTACAAGGATCAGACACTTTCAGAGTTAGAAATATGGCACAAGAGATTAGGGCACATAGGTGAAAGAACCCTAAAGCAAATGTGCAGGGATCAATGTGTGCTTGGGATACCTAATGTGTCCAAGCAACACATGATTTACAAGTGTGGATCATGTCAATTTGGTAAGTCTCACAGGTTGCCCTACTCAAGGACAGGATTCATGCATGAAGACTACCTAGACTTGGTACACACAGATGTTTGGGGACCTAGCAAGGACCCTTCCATTTCAGGTTCAAGGTATTATGTGTCCTTCATTGATGATTATAGCAGGTGGACCATTTTATACTTTATGAAGCATAAAGATGAAGTGTTTAATTGTTTCAAGAGGTATCTTGCACTTGTTGAAAATCAAACAGGAAGAAGCTTGAAGAGGCTAAGGTCAGATGGTGGAGGAGAGTACTTCTCCAATGAGTTTGAAGATTTCTTGCAGGAAAGAGGCATCAAAAGGGAGATTACTACAAGGTACTCACCTGAACAAAATGGGGTAGCTGAAAGAAGGAATAGACTCATTGTAGAACAGCTAGGTCTATGCTTAATGAAAAGAAGTTGCCAAATTATCTTTGGGCAGAGAGTGTATCCACTGCCACCTATCTCATAAACAGGTTGCCATCCAAATCACTTGATGGCATGACACCATATGAAGCTTGGCATGGTAAGAGACCTTCTCTGGATCATTGCAAAATCTTTGGTTGTGTAGCATATGTGCATATTCCCTCACAGGTAAGGGGAAAGCTAGACCCCAAGGCTGAAAAATGTATCTTCATTGGTTATGATTTGAACCAAAAGGGATACAGATTCTACAACCCAACAAACAAAGGGTTCAAGGTAAGCAGAGATGTCATCTTTGATGAGAATGACTCATGGTATGAGAATGAATGCAGGAAAGTTAGTCTACCCTATGACATGGAAGAGGATTTCCCAAAGCTCACCAAGGAGGAATCAATTCAGAAAGAAGATTCAAGCTTAGATGATGATGATACAATAAATCTTGAGGAGTTCAAGGCTTGGAAATCCAAAGGAAAGATGAAGATGAAGCAACTAGAAGATAAACCAGAATCCTCAACTCAAGCAATGAGGAGATCTCAGAGAGAAAAGAAGAAGCCTATTAGATTTGGGTATGACACATCACTTGTAACTAAACATTCTGTATATCTTGCAAAGGACTTGTTGAATGAAGAACCAGGTACCTATGAAGAAGCAATTACCAAACCAGAATGGAAAGAAGCCATGGATGAAGAGATGGAAGCTCTCAAGGAAAGTGATACTTGGGACTTGGTACCCAAAGAAAGACTCTATGAAGGTAATAGGATCCAGATGGATCTACAAACTAAAGAAGAATTCAGATGGAACAATAAACAGGTACAAAGCTAGGTTGGTAGCCAAGGGTTTTGCACAAACCCAAGGCATTGATTATGAGGAGACATTTTCTCCTGTGGCTAAGATGCCAACTATCAAAAGTTTGGTGAGTGTAGCTGCATCCAAGAATTGGAATATGTACCAATTAGATGTCAAGAATGCTTTCTTGAATGGATGGATATCTGAAGAAGTCTACATGTCACAACCACCTGGCTATGAAGATCCAAAAAAGGTACATTATGTTTGTAAATTGAAGAAGGCTCTGTATGGTTTAAAGCAGGCACCTAGAGCATGGAATTACAGGTTGACAACCTACCTCCAAGACCAAGGATTTGTGATGAGTAAAGCAGACACTTCTCTATTCATAAAGAGAAGTAGTACAGAGGTAATCTACTTGTGTGTTTATGTTGATGACATCATCATTACAGGCAATGATGTCAATGGGATTAGGCACATCAAAGGACAGATGATGAAAGAATTCAAGATTAGTGATCTTGGATTATTGAAGTATTTCTTAGGTCTTGAGTTAGTCTACACCAACTCAGGTATATATATCACTCAAAAGAAGTATGTGCAGGATATGGTCAAGAAGTTTGGCTTGCAGGATGCTAAAGTATCTACTACTCCTATGGAGGTCAACCTAAAGCTAAGTGCTCATGAAGGAGAAGAAGTCCAAGACATCACAGGATACCAAAGTATGGTAGGAAGTTTGAACTATGCTACATTGACAAGAATTGACATAGCATATGGAGTTAGTGTGCTTAGTCAATTCATGCACAAACCAAGGGTACCTCACCTAGAGGCAGCAAAGAAGATCTTGAAGTATCTGAAGGGAACTAAAAGTCATGGTTTGTACTTTCCTTATACATCAGATATTGACATTAAAGTTTACTCAGATGCAGATTGGGCAGGATGCAAGGATGATAGGAGAAGCACCTCAGGATATATTTGTTTTGCAGGAGATAAGCCTATTTCTTGGTCAGCCAAGAAACAACCTACAGTGGCATTGTCATCCACTGAAGCAGAGTATAGAGGGCTTGCCAATGCCACTCAAGAAGCCATCTGGTTGAAGCTTCTATATACAGAATTAGGCCTATATACAAGGCCACCAATTATCTTTGGAGATAACACTAGCTCTCTTCACCTTGCAGCTAATCCAATTTATCATGCCAGAACCAAACACATAGAGGTTCATTACCACTATGTGAGAGAGAAGTTACTTAGCAAAGAGATTCAATTGACATATGTGTCTACCAATATGCAATGTGCAGATCTACTCACTAAAGCATTGGATGGAAACAAGTTATGCAGATTTAAATCCATAATTGGATTGCAGGATGTGATTGAAGACTAAAGATGAAGAAGATGAAGACTTGAGCCAAAGTGTTTGGCTTGAGGGGGAGCTGTTGGTGCAATTCAAGCCATCACACTTGGCTAGGACAATTGATTTGAAGACTCCACATAAGGGAAGACCCATAGGAACTTATGTTTAAAGTTTCTTACCATTTATTTTTTGTAAAAGTCTAGAATGACTTGGCATCTCATGTAATCATACCAACTTGATTAGTCGTGGATTCTTAGTTGAGTTAATGGAGAGAATATCTCCCTACTTTTAGTAGAGATATTCTAGGGAGCCTAAGATTGAATTTGAAATTCAAATTAACCTTCAACTCATATAAAAAGTGAAGGCAAAACTCGCGGGTCTGTGTGTCACTCATTTTAGCTCACTCCCCGAGGCATTCTACTATTGTAACTGTGAGTGTGTTAGTGCTACTCCATAGCCTACATCACCACACCTCAATTAGCTATGCTTGTCATGCTAATGAGCTTGTATAATCATATCAATCAATAGATATATACACATTCATCATATCTGGTTCTCTGTGTTTTCTACTTCAAGTTTGTCAACTTCCAAGGAGCATTTCTCAGTGCTCACTGAACCAAATCAAGAGTTTAATAGCTCGTTGGAACCAGCTCAAGGTCTTCTACAAGCATACAAAATTTCAGAAGATTTCATTCAGCCATTTGTGAGAAATCGGCTTCGAAGTCATCTCTGGTCTATTTCTACAACTCTCCTAAAAAGTCGGGGGTAATCATAATTTTGCTAAATCAATTTCTCTTGATGTGGTTTATCATTTCTTCTCATTCCACTTGGAAATGGTAGCTTATTAAGTTACTTTAATACTCCCAAAAGGAATTGTTTCAATTGCAAGTGTGCTGGTCACACTGAGCATAATACTGAGCAGGTATCATTACAAAAATAGCAAGTTTTTATTTGGATTTGTGAAGGAACCAAGTTATCTGTTTTGGTTTGATCATTACACAAACCATTTGCAAAGTACATATATGGTTTCTTTGTGTCATTTGGAAGCTAAGCAAGTGTACTAAGCATATCTGGAATCAAAGGAGGGCTGGTGTGAAGCAGGTATAGCAGCATCAACTCATTTCTTGAGTGCATCCAACCATCACTCCCAACAGTGGTATCAGAGCAAATAAGGTAAACATGGGAGATGGATTTCCTTCATTCATTGACAAATTGGACAGGAACAATTACCAAGCTTGGTCTCGAAGGATGAAGACCTATCTACAAGGAAGAAGTTTATTTGGATACATATCAGGAGATGAGGAATTGCCCTCATTCAAGACTAGAGGACTACCCACAAAGGATGAACATGAAAGACTCAACCAATGGTGTGCAAAGGATGCTTTGCCAAGGTCTTATCTTCTTAACTCTATATCTGACTTTCTTTTACCTCATGTAAGGAATTGTAAGACTTCCCAAGAGACTTGGGAAACCTTGTCAACATACTTTTCTTCCAACACAAGGGCTAGGAAGAATCAACTATGGATTGAATTCACAACCCTTAGGAAGCAGCCCAAGCAATCAGTCTCAGAGTATGTGACAAAGATTAAAGATGTGGCAGACCAATTAGCAAGCATTGGAGAGGAGATTGAAGAGGAGCAAATAGTCAGGCAAGTAACAAATGGACTCAAGGCAGATGATAAGTGGGAAAGTTTCACCACTGCAATGGACCTCTATATGGACATGCATACCCCAGATCTCACAACACTCATGGGCCAACTTTTTACACATGAAGCAAAGTTTACAAAGGCAGGAGATCAATCAAAAGGTAACAACCCCTCTGCTCTCTATACTGATAAGAAAGTTAAGGATAAAGGTAAAGGGAAGAAACAGGATGAAGAAGGCTCTACCTCCCAAGCTAACTATGCAGGGACAGGTAGATCATCTAGAGGAAGAGGCAGAGGAGGTAAGTCAGGTAGGGGGAGAACCTACAACTCATCACCATGCAACATTTGTGGATTGTCCAATCACACCACAGATGAATGCTACAAGACTCACACAACATGGAGCATATGTGGAGGACCCAAGACATGGATTCAGAAGGATAGCCAAAGGGGAGAAATCAGGTAGATTATTTACATTTGAGCTAGAAGATACCAAGAACATTGCTCTGTATAATTACAAGGATCAGACACTTTCAGAGTTAGAAATATGGCACAAGAGATTAGGGCACATAGGTGAAAGAACCCTAAAGCAAATGTGCAGGGATCAATGTGTGCTTGGGATACCTAATGTGTCCAAGCAACACATTATTTACAAGTGTGGATCATGTCAATTTGGTAAGTCTCACAGGTTGCCCTACTCAAGGACAGGATTCATGCATGAAGACTACCTAGACTTGGTACACACAGATGTTTGGGGACCTAGCAAGGACCCTTCCATTTTAGGTTCAAGGTATTATGTGTCCTTCATTGATGATTATAGCAGGTGGACCATTTTATACTTTATGAAGCATAAAGATGAAGTGTTTAATTGTTTCAAGAGGTATCTTGCACTTGTTGAAAATCAAACAGGAAGAAGCTTGAAGAGGCTAAGGTCAGATGGTGGAGGAGAGTACTTCTCCAATGAGTTTGAAGATTTCTTGCAAGAAAGAGGCATCAAAAGGGAGATTACTACAAGGTACTCACCTGAACAAAATGGGGTAGCTGAAAGAAGGAATAGACTCATTGTAGAAACAGCTAGGTCTATGCTTAATGAAAAGAAGTTGCCAAATTATCTTTGGGCAGAGAGTGTATCCACTGCCACGTATCTCATAAACAGGTTGCCATCCAAATCACTTGATGGCATGACACCATATGAAGCTTGGCATGGTAAGAGACCTTCTCTGGATCATTGCAAAATCTTTGGTTGTGTAGCATATGTGCATATTCCCTCACAGGTAAGGGGAAAGCTAGACCCCAAGGCTGAAAAATGTATCTTCATTGGTTATGATTTGAACCAAAAGGGATACAGATTCTACAACCCAACAAACAAAGGGTTCAAGGTAAGCAGAGATGTCATCTTTGATGAGAATGACTCATGGTATGAGAATGAATGCAGGAAAGTTAGTCTACCCTATGACATGGAAGAGGATTTCCCAAAGCTCACCAAGGAGGAATCAATTCAGAAAGAAGATTCAAGCTCAGATGATGATGATACAATAAATCTTGAGGAGTTCAAGGCTTGGAAATCCAAAGGAAAGATGAAGATGAAGCAACTAGAAGATAAACCAGAATCCTCAACTCAAGCAATGAGGAGATCTCATAGAGAAAAGAAGAAGCCTATTAGATTTGGGTATGACACATCACTTGTAACTAAACATTCTGTATATCTTGCAAAGGACTTGTTGAATGAAGAACCAGGTACCTATGAAGAAGCAATTACCAAACCAGAATGGAAAGAAGCCATGGATGAAGAGATGGAAGCTCTCAAGGAAAGTGATACTTGGGACTTGGTACCCAAGAAAGACTCTATGAAGGTAATAGGATCCAGATGGATCTACAAACTAAAGAAGAATTCAGATGGAACAATAAACAGGTACAAAGCTAGGTTGGTAGCCAAGGGTTTTGCACAAACCCAAGGCATTGATTATGAGGAGACATTTTCTCCTGTGGCTAAGATGCCAACTATCAGAATTTTGGTGAGTGTAGCTGCATCCAAGAATTGGAATATGTACCAATTAGATGTCAAGAATGCTTTCTTGAATGGATGGATATCTGAAGAAGTCTACATGTCACAACCACCTGGCTATGAAGATCCAAAAAAGGTACATTATGTTTGTAAATTGAAGAAGGCTCTGTATGGTTTAAAGCAAGCACCTAGAGCATGGAATTACAGGTTGACAACCTACCTCCAAGACCAAGGATTTGTGATGAGTGAAGCAGACACTTCTCTATTCATAAAGAGAAGTAGTACAGAGGTAATCTACTTGTGTGTTTATGTTGATGACATCATCATTACAGGCAATGATGTCAATGGGATTAGGCACATCAAAGGACAGATGATGAAAGAATTCAAGATTAGTGATCTTGGATTATTGAAGTATTTCTTAGGTCTTGAGTTAGTCTACACCAACTCAGGTATATATATCACTCAAAAGAAGTATGTGCAGGATATGGTCAAGAAGTTTGGCTTGCAGGATGCTAAAGTATCTACTACTCCTATGGAGGTCAACCTAAAGCTAAGTGCTCATGAAGGAGAAGAAGTCCAAGACATCACAGGATACCAAAGTATGGTAGGAAGTTTGAACTATGCTACATTGACAAGAATTGACATAGCATATGGAGTTAGTGTGCTTAGTCAATTCATGCACAAACCAAGGGTACCTCACCTAGAGGCAGCAAAGAAGATCTTGAAGTATCTGAAGGGAACTAAAAGTCATGGTTTGTACTTTCCTTATACATCAGATATTGACATTAAAGTTTACTCAGATGCAGATTGGGCAGGATGCAAGGATGATAGGAGAAGCACCTCAGGATATATTTGTTTTGCAGGAGATAAGCCTATTTCTTGGTCAGCCAAGAAACAACCTACAGTGGCATTGTCATCCACTGAAGCAGAGTATAGAGGGCTTGCCAATGCCACTCAAGAAGCCATCTGGTTGAAGCTTCTATATACAGAATTAGGCCTATATACAAGGCCACCAATTATCTTTGGAGATAACACTAGCTCTCTTCACCTTGCAGCTAATCCAATTTATCATGCCAGAACTAAACACATAGAGGTTCATTACCACTATGTGAGAGAGAAGTTACTTAGCAAAGAGATTCAATTGACATATGTGTCTACCAATATGCAATGTGCAGATTTACTCACTAAAGCATTGGATGGAAACAAGTTATGCAGATTTAAATCCATAATTGGATTGCAGGATGTGATTGAAGACTAAAGATGAAGAAGATGAAGACTTGAGCCAAAGTGTTTGGCTTGAGGGGGAGCTGTTGGTGCAATTCAAGCCATCACACTTGGCTAGGACAATTGATTTGAAGACTCCACATAAGGGAAGACCCATAGGAACTTATGCTTAAAGTTTCTTACCATTTATTTTTTGTAAAAGTCTAGAATGACTTGGCATCTCATGTAATCATACCAACTTGATTAGTCGTGGATTCTTAGTTGAGTTAATGGAGAGAATAACTCCCTACTTTTAGTAGAGATATTCTAGGGAGCCTAAGATTGAATTTGAAATTCAAATTAACCTTCAACTCATATAAAAAGTGAAGGCAAAACTCGCGGGTCTTTGTGTCACTCATTTTAGCTCACTCCCCGAGGCATTCTACTGTTGTAACTGTGAGTGTGTTAGTGCTACTCCATAGCCTACATCACCACACCTCAATTAGCTATGCTTGTCATGCTAATGAGCTTGTATAATCATATCAATCAATAGATATATACACATTCATCATATCTGGTTCTCTGTGTTTTCTACTTCAAGTCTGACAACTTCCAAGGAGCATTTCTCAGTGCTCACTGAACAAAATCAAGAGTTTAATAGCTCGTTGGAACCAGCTCAAGGTCTTCTACAAGCATACAAAATTTCAGAAGATTCCATTCAGCCATTTGTGAGAAATCGGCTTCGAAGTCATCTCTGGTCTATTTCTGCAACTCTCCTAAAAAGTCGGGGGTAATCATAATTTTGCTAAATCAATTTCTCTGGATGTGGTTTATCATTTCTTCTCATTCCACTTGGAAATGGTAGCTTATTAAGTTACTTTAATACTCCCAAAAGGAATTGTTTCAATCGCAAGTGTGCTGGTCACACTGAGCATAATACTGAGCAGGTATCATTACAAAAATAGCAAGTTTTTATTTGGATTTGTGAAGGAACCAAGTTATCTGTTTTGGTTTGATCATTACACAAACCATTTGCAAAGTACATATATGGTTTCTTTGTGTCATTTGGAAGCTAAGCAAGTGTACTAAGCATATCTGGAATCAAAGGAGGGCTGGTGTGAAGCAGGTATAGCAGCATCAACTCATTTCTTGAGTGCATCCAACCATCACTCCCAACAAATCCCAGGCGGACGCGTCACGGCCGAAGGCCAGATGACTTACGAACTCCCGACCTCCGCATGGATGAAGACAATTGAGGAACTTGGAACAACGCACTCAGCTAGAGTAGAGGCACAATTACATGCCATGGTGATGATAGAAGAAAGAATTTTACAATCTCCATTCTTTGCTCATTTGGCCCCGCGACGATACATATCTGGGCACGAGCTACAGTATAAACCGTATTTTATGTTAATGGCCGAATACGAGTTAGCCATTGAGAAAGAAACAGGTAAGAAACCATTGCATGCGACTCAGTTCGAGGAAGACGATTTACCACTAGATGCGCAGCAAGGAGAGATCTATCAACCAGAGTGGCGAAAAGATTTACTACAAAAGTATCCAGAAATGATGAGTACATGGGTAAAGGCACCTTTGCATTTAAAGTACAACCCATGTTGGGGACCAGTACCACGACGCCGCTCCTGGACTGCATTTGCTATTAAGGTACAAAACAATAAGCAGTGCCAGGACTGGTTGAATTACCCCTATTTTAAGCCACCCATCGAGTTACCAACTGTTGGCTACATGATGGCTACAATTCGCCACTGGCTCCCTAGATTAAAGCATATGGACGATATAGCGGCGCATATGGCTGTCAAAATCTTTGACATGATGCAAATGGTTTTTAAAGTCTTCCGACGCGTCAAGGCACCTCATGTAAACACCCCGGGCTTTGAGCATGGCAATTTCGATCTGGTATATGATATGAGTACAACGCCATCGCTACGGGTGTGTTATGCTTGGCATTGCAGAATAAAGTACCTACCGACGTGCTACAAGCAGACGTTCGAAGAGATGTTCACAACCGGCTTCTGGGAATACCATTCCGAGGTATTCATAAGCAGGGCTACACATTTATTACACTTATTTGCCTGTGAACGAATGGTTTATTCCACACACTATCAGCTCCCGCCACCAGAAGAACCGCAACCAATAGACTGGGAGAAACTCGAGGCCGATCTGGCCCGAGGCATTCGTATCTCCGAGCACACCCTCGCTCAAGACCTCCTACAGAACTATATCCAGCAGACCTCACAACAAGGTTCTGTCAGGGACGACAGAAGCGAGAGGGAGGGGGGTGTTGGAAGCAGCCAGAGGCATAGAAGACGCGGAAGCATCTAACGACAGAGCAGGGAGCCAGTCGAATCTTTTTTCAAAGAATCATGTTTTAGAAATACTTTTCAAAAAACCTCCAACAGTGATTTTTATCACTAATGTAACATATGTAACATAGAAAAAACCTTTTCTTAATTTCTCGCTCCATTTTGTGCAAGCCGAGGAGTCCTCGAGCTTGAGGAGCTTAGGTAGAACAAGCGTATCAATTTTCGTTATTTTTAGACACCGTTTACCCTTCCAAATAGCATCTAGGACCTAATTTTTAACTATGCCGGTCACTAGATGTGAAACCGGTCAAAACTAGTCTAGAAACTATAAAAAGAGCTAGAGAGCTCATTTTTGGGGTTAGCTTGTTGGAGTAGAGAAGAGCTTAGAGCTATTTTGAGCTTGTAAGAGTGTTCTTGAGTAATAGAGTTAATTTCTCACCTTCCATTGTGTCTTGCTTGTCTCTTCGTAGTGTGTGTGTATGTGTGTGTGCATCTTTGTGCTTCTCACCTTCACTCTCACTTCATCTCACATTCACGATCTTCATATCACTCCTATCTCTTCCGCAGATTGACAATTAAGGAGGTGAAGCTTCTTAACGTGGTACTTACCATTGTGCTAGAGCAACACCTCCGCACCTCTCCCTCCCCCCATACGTCCACAATCTCCCATTCCCCCACCACCAACTTCACCCTTTTCAAGCACAACATACACGCTCCCACTCCCTTTTCCCTTCCCCTCTACATTCAACACCTTTCCCGCATCCACTCCCGTAAATAATGTATTTAATAATATGTACTAGTGTATGTCTCAGCTACAACAGCATTACCAGCACCTAGATGCACAGCATACGAACCTCTTCAGAGACCATGAAAGGCTCCAAGCAAGATTCATTGATTTAGAGGAGGAGAAGCGGCTATTACAACAGCAGTATACTACATTGCAAGCACAACATGATCAATTAGTTGCCAATCCACCCGAGTCAGAAACTGAAGAAAAACAACAACTCGATGACATGTTACATGCCCAGATAATGGACAATCTCAAGCTTCGATGCAACCTCGCCTTATTACGGAAGCACATGTCCGCAGCACTTGAAGAAAACAAACGACTACAGAAACAGAACAAGGAAAACCTGGAAGCAGCAATGGAGGGTTCACCACAGGAAATCGACCCAGAGAAATTCAAGGCTATCCCATCTAAAAATATGCAAATCGTCTTGGAAACCCATGCCGACCTCCTGGAAGCCCACGCAGCATTAGAAAGAGAAAGAGATGACCTACTAAAGCAACTGGCAACTCAGCAGGAGTCACCAAGCAAAGTCACAACAGCAGCCGACACATCTGAAGAAGTCGCACAACTCAAAGCAGAACTAGAAGAACTTCGAAATAAAGTTCTTCAATACGAACGTCAACCCTCTCCCCTGGTGGATCCAAAACCTGAAGACTTAGTGCCAATTGAAGTGGAAGAGACTTTTGAAGACCCATATGTTCCTATGCGATCACCCGGAGGTAAGCAAACAGAAGAAGGAATGGACACGATTGAGATCGAAGCCCCTGAATGGATGCAGAGGTTAGAAAAGGTTGCTACAACCCATGATGAGAGAGTTGCAGTTCAGATAGTGTCTATGTCACGATTGGAGGAAGTCGTCATAAAATCAGATTACTTCAGAAACCTCTCCCATCATAGGTGGATCGACACATCCGATGATTTGTATGTTCCATTCTGTGTCTTAATGGCAGATTATAATGCTGAAATCAAGCAGCACACAACGAAGGAACCAACCTCAGCGACACAGTTTGCACCAGAAGACATCCCTGCCAATGCCACGCATGGGAATATCTTTCAACCTACCTGGAGGATCCTTCTGCTTGAAACCTACCCTGAGATGGTACGCACATGGAATAACATGCCTTTATATATCAAGTATAATCCCTGCTACTGCCCTGTCTTTCAAAGAAGGTCTTGGCCGGAGTACACAAAAATAGTGCTGACAGTCAAAGGATGTGAAAAATGGCTCAATTATGTCTACCTAGCCCCACCTAAAGGCCAACCCACAGTAGCATACATTATTTTAATGATTCGGCATTGGGGAGTCAGGTTCAAGAATGTCCCAGATGTCATGGCACAGATGTGCCTCAAAATTTTTGAGCTCATGCTAGTTACATTCAGGACATTTAAGAATATCAAAGAACCTCATCTTTCGGCTATTGGATTTAATGAAGGGAATCAGGACCTTGTCTACGATATGAGCACCACACCATCCATTAACGTCATATATGCATGGCATGCTCGTATAAAGTATCTATCTGCCTGCTTCAAACAGACGTTTGAAGAAATGTTCATCAAAGGGTTCTGGGAATATCATTCAGAGATATTCATTCCCAGACCATCTCATCTATTACAGTTATTTGCGGTGGAACAAGCCCTACATTCAGAAAAGCTATGTATGCCACATCCAGAATTTCTAGGGCCAGTAGACTGGGATGCCCTACTCACTGATTTGGCCAAAGGGTTGAGAATAGCAGAACATCATTTAGCCACAGACGTTGTGGAGTACTATATCCAACGACCCACTCAACAAGGGTCTGTTAGAGACGACAGACGCGAGAGAGGGGGGGTGTTGGCGGTAGTCAAGGTACTCAAGGGCTCACAAGACAAGGCAGTCAAAGAAGGGATTCAGAGCGAAGGGAAAGCACCAGCATACAAAGTAGTCAACGAAGATCTGGCAAGTAGGCCATCCAAAATTTTCCATGAAGTAATACTTCCTAAATAGTGAATCTAGTCACTCTACATCATTGTAAATACCATTTCACCTTTTTGTAACTCCATTTTGTGCAAGCAGAGGAGTCCTCAAGCTTGAAGAGTATTAGAAGTAGCATCGTACCAATTTTCATAATTTTTAGACTTCGTTTGAGCCCCCAAATAGGCCCTAGAACCTAAATTTTAACTAGGCCGGACACTAGGTCTGGACAGGGCCAAAAGCTAGCCAAAAACTATAAATAGAGCTAGAGAGCTCATTTTTGAGGTTAGCTTGTAATAGATTTGAACTTGTATGAGCATTTTGGAAGTAATCTAAAAGAACTCCAGTGTGTTTCTCTTTGTCTTGTCGTGTGTGCGCGTGTGTATGTGTGTGCATGTTAGTGTGCTTCTCACTCACGCACTTGTGCCATCACTTGTTCGAGGTCTCCATACCATCCTCAGGTCTTCCCGGATTGACATTAAAGGAGGTGCTACTCATCACTCAGCTACAAATACCTACTTAGAACTAGGTTTTCCTTTAGAGTTTGGGTCGTCACCAAGATTCTTTTCCTTAATATCAACATAGATACGAGACTAGCAAAATTAGGAATAGTTCCCCTCGTCTATATAGAAGTTTTGGACTACTTATATGCAGCTCCTAGACCATGAAGGCACACTTCCACCTTATCATCATCTAAATTTATGCCAATAGATGCAAGTAACTCACATATGCTTTTGATTTTCAAGGTGTAGATAGTTATCGACATGCCCTTTTTCTCCAATGTATGCATCTTGTTCTTGAGTTGCAATTTATGTGCCTCTATATTGGTCTCATACAATGTGACCAAGCTATTCCAAGCCTCTTTTGGAGCCTTGGCATCATGTATGTGCCCAAACATGCTATCCTATATGCTAACAGATAGCCAATACATTACCTTTCATGCTCCTTGATTCCATTCCTCAAATGCTCTTGACTGGTCCATACTCCGATTCCTTTCTAGTAACTACAGAGCATTTTCATTCTCTCCTTCAGTGTACTAGTAGCCTTTTTCCATCACAAAATTCATCATTCTAAATCTCCAAGCATGGAAGTTGTTCTTGTCTAGATTATTGCTCATAAGCTGACTCATTCCATCTTCGTTTGCCATTTTTGCAACGATTCATAGGTGACTGGAAAAACACTACAAGCAATAGTTCTGCTTGAACACTATCGTACTATGAGGTGACAGTTCAATCTCATAAAAACATAGTTTTCATGTATCAATAGTACATGGACTCACTTGAAATTTTGGATTTGGAACATATGAGTGTTGGAATAGGAAGCAAGTTATAGTTTTGCAAATTGACTTGGTTTTTTTGTGGTCCCCACCTTATGGACTCGAAATAGAGGTGGAGATGGCTTCAAAATAGAAATCTCACAAAAACAAGTGACCCTAAAAGGATAACTCTCAAAAGAATTTTGAGGCCTTCTACCTTCATGCCAATTTTTGTAGCAATCTAACTTCGTTTGTGAATGGCGCTTTTGCCATGCCTTCTCACATACTCTTCATCGTCGGCCTTCTCCACAAGCTCTCTACAGCCACATTGGCTTTGATTATGTCATGAGGAAGGAGATAAGGAAGAGAGCTCACACACACACTCTCACAATCAAAGAGGGGCACACCCATAGATTGGGGCAAGGAAGAACGATCTTATTCTTCTTCTATTACATAAAAGGAATGTACAAGAATGACCTAAAACAACAATACAACAAATCTAATATATAAAGAAAAGTACATAAGGAAAATCCTAATGTCTGCAAACGAGTGAGCTGGCAAGAAAAAAATGTGCCATCTATCTTGGTAGATAAATCTAGTAAAGCTCAATGACGTATCCCTAACATATACCAGCGTGACCAATATGCATGTCAAAGAAATGAAAAAGTGATATGTGTCATCCTGGATCATCACATGTTGAGCTTGACATCTCAACAATAAGTCGCTCTCAATTTGACTATTCTCAAAACCATGTGCAATCAAGTAGGCATGTATTTTTTCATACCAAGCATGTGGTGCTTGTTTCAGAACATATAATGCCTTTTTCAACCTACACACTTTGTTTTCATGCCCGTTCTGTGCAAAAGCATGGGGCTGAAATACATATAATTTTGCATGTAAGTTAACATTCAAAAATGAAGTTTTAATGTGCAACTGATGTATATTCCAGCCATGATGAGGTTCAAGTGCACAAATGCTAGGAATAGTGGTCATTCGACAAGTGGGTGCAAAGGTATCATCAAAATCAATGTCTCTCTCTTGAGCATAACCTTTTGCAACAAGTCTAGGCTTATACATGTCAAATGCTCCATCAAGTTTATGTTTCAACTTGTATACCCATTTAGTGCTAATGGCCTCTTTTCTAGGAGGCAAATCACATAAAGACCAGATACCATTCTTCATAATAGCATCATATTGTGATTGCATAGCAGCCATCCATTTTTTTTTTATTTTTTTGCTTCATGAAAAGAAATAGGCTCATTCTCATCAAAAGACTAGAGTTAGCCATAGCATAGCAATCCAGTGCAAAAGAAGCACTATGAGAGCCTGAAGGAGTATGATATGACAAAGGTGCATCTAACTTTCTATCTCACAAAGTTTGCACCAAATGTTTATGCATAGTTTTTGCCTCCTCTATATCAGCCCTCTCATCAATAGGTACATCATGTAAACTTGCATCAGAAATGGAATGCTCATGTGGAACCTATAAAGGTTGACAAATTGCATCATTTGGACTAGCACTTGACTTTTCGCCTATAAAAAGAGGGAGCAAAGCATCATACACATCTTTTGAGCTAAGAGATGTATCCTTAGTACATGAAGTAATGGTTGAATTGCATCTTCCACAAAAAGAACATCACACCTAACCAAAATGCATTTAGTATGTGGATGATACAGATGATAGCCTTTTCTTTGAGAGCTATACCCAACAAAAATACATTTTATTGCTTTATCATCCAAGTTTTTGTGTTGTTGTTCAAGAACTAATGCATATGTCAGACAACCAATAAAACATAAATGAGCAACAAATGGCTTGCAACCATGCAAAGCCTCATATGGAGTGATAAACTACAGTGCTTTGGTGGGAGACCTATTAAGTACATATGTTGCACACATAACAACCTCAAGCCAGAAGCTATGTGGTAAAGCCTAATTTTTTACCATACACATCATCATCTTCATGAGAGACCTATTATTTCTTTTAGCATCTCATTTTGTTAAGGAGTATATATCACTTTATGTTTAAGGAGATTGTGGATAGATTCTAGAGATGAACTGGTGCTGCAAAATGCTGATTCATACTATCCAAGAACAAGTTGTGGAGAGTAGTGTAGACCCCTTGAGCTTCCCAATAATCACAATTAATCACCTAAGTGCTTTGGAGTATGTCCCTCTAATCAATGGATCAAAACAGATGAGTAGAAAATTCAACTATGAGCTAAGACTTGCTATTTTGGTCTCTACACATGCTCAATAATATGCAAAGTGCTCTCAACTTGCTAGCAATTGATCAAATTACTTTTGGAAGTACCTAATTGACTTAGATAGCCACCAATCACAAGCTATTTCACTTGAAATGATCAAGTATACTGTGAGAATTGTTTTTAGGAAATAAATAGACCATCCCAATAATTTCGAGCTTCAGCAATATGCAGACTAGTGGGCAGCATTATGAAGATATCTCGAGATTGGAAAAAGAAATGGCAACAAAACTTTGTAGAAATAAGCTAGATAGTATGCTGAATATATAACACTTTAAATCAAATCAAATGACCAACTATGCATTGAGAACCAAGTTTGAGAAGATCACTATTATGAGATGAACTTGATAGAGAAGTGAAGTAGAGATGTGATCAATGTATATGTATTAAATCACATACAATTACAACATAGGATTTCAAAAAGTGCTACTTGAATTTAGGAGGAGTTTGTCAATCACCAAAATTTCTTGATGAGCTATGAATTAGGAACATGGTTGAAACTCCTTGGTAGCTGAAATTTGTGATATGAAACCTCCAAATGATAGATGCGCTTGTCATCAATGCCCATGAGTCTTAAGCTAAGGTTTATGGCTTTATTTTTAACACTAAGGGAGGTCAATAAGGTCTTTTTCATGTTTTATTCATCTTTTCAAGAAGGAATTTGCAGCCTTACTCATATTTCACTCACATAACAATCAATATTTGCAGCCTTCAATATTTGCAGCCTTACTCAGATTTCACTCACATAACAATCATCAAACATATCCCAATTTTGCTAGACTATATGAGGAATCAAAGAAAAGTCGAATCACCTCAAATTGATATCAGAAGGAGTTACAAGTAAAATAAAATTGTGCTGGAAACTAGCTCACTGCATATCTATGTGTAACAACTTCCTTAAGCTCTAAAAATAACTTAAGAAGAGATTAGAAGTCATGGATAGCCACTCCTAACTTGAAATCATAAATAGATAGGATTTCAAAAAGTGCTACTTGAATTTAGGAGGAGTTTTTCAATCACCAAAATGTCTTGATGAGCTATGAATTAGGAACATGGTTGAAACTCCTTGGTAGCTGAAATTTGTGATATGGAACCTCCAAATGATAGATGCGCTTGTCATCAATGCCCATGAGTCTTAAGCTAAGGTTTATGGCTTTATTTTTAACACTAAGGGAGGTCAATAAGGTCTTTTTCATGTTTTAATTCATCTTTTCAAGAAAGTATTTGAGGTGAATTGGAGAATACTTGGGCATACAAGCAAATATACATGTAGGAATGTGTTGTCCAAATGGGATAAAGAATATGTTTGCAAGTCATGCGTTCATGGAAAATCGAGCTTTCAAATATACCTGTTCTCACATCTTCTCATTCATCTTACCATCACTCCTACCTACACCTTTCAAGCGGTATAGTTTCATACTCAAAGCTCTGATTTTAGTGATTACACTCCTTTAAGAAGATATATGAATGCATACACACACACACTACATACATGGATCCATGCATGAATACATTCATTCATACATCCACACATACATACATATCTATTTTATACTCACGTATATACATACATACATACATACATACATACCCTCTAACCTTCATCTTACTGTTTGCTTTTACTTTCTGTAACAATATTGGTTAGGCTGTCAAATGTCTAGTATTACTGAATTTGGGGTATGTTGATATGATTTACTTCCTTAAATCGATGATGAATCTCACTTAAAGATCATGAATTTGGGGTATGTTGATATGATTTACATAGACTATGGGTTTGTTGGGCTTAAGATTCAAACAGAGGTGGATACTATATCGGTACTGATTTATAATTTGCATCTACTTGCTCTCATTTAGTATTCAGATAAGTGGAAACAAAAGAAAAGCCAGATTTTATATGAATAATATACAGTGGTTTATTGAAAGGATAAGAGTTACCAAATTTTTTGTTTCTTTATGTTAATATATTGAGGTTTTTCTGTCCAAGTAAAACGAAGTAAAGCTTAGCTTTACATTGGTTTGGTAACAAACGATAATGTGTGTTGTCTTTGAACAATGTTATCTGAGGAAGTCTACAAATGATTGTTTTTGAACAAAGAGCATATGAAGCATTGTATGCTCCTTTACAGGTTTCTGATATTTAAAAAATGCCTTCTTGTGATCATGTCACATACTTGAAACACTTCATACATTCCTCCTAAAAAAAGAGAAAAATAAATAAATCAAGGGGAACCTTTTCTCGCAGATATATTCGTTGGGACCATTATGTGCTATGACTTATAAGATTAAAATCACTAACTTAAGGTTTTGGTTGCAGAGGCATTAACGTAGAAGATCACATAGGCATACATACGTTGACATGAAATATGCCTCAAGTAATTAAGTTTGGAAACATTTAAGATTCATGCACGAGATGCTCTCGAAACGATCAATATTTTCTATTGATCTTTGGAATATAAGGTCCGTTTCACTCTTTTTTTTTTTAATCCCCAGAAATGAAGTCTGGCCTTGGCCTACCCTCCCATACTTGAATTAAATAAGAAGAAAGAACAAGTTACAAGTGAATAGGACTAGTGCCCTTGGGACTCCTTGAATCCCACAGAGCAATGGTAGAGCTTCTGGGTCTAGAGAGTGTCCCTCCCGCCCCCTTCATGCGAGGCCCACTTGGGTTTCAGCTTGTTGTTCTCGATGAGAAACACTTTATGATGTCTAAAAGGAGGGGACCTCTTATAGTTGGAGATTCTTTTGCCAAGGAGGAATAGAGACTTCTCGATCGGCCACTCTTTAGGAGGGTGTCCAGAATTGCTGGTGCAACATTCCCTCCAAATCTTCCAGAGGGTTTCCCCTCTTATGGCATTCCATAGTGCCGCTGAGCAGCCGATCGCTTCGCCAAGTAGTGCTTGCTTCCAGGTGATTTGAACCCGTAGTCTCAAAATATTCCCAAGGGTCTGACAGTATAATTAGATATATAAAGGAATAGGGTTCTATGATAAATATTAGTATACATACTTAAATATGAAAAGAGCTAGTGTTTT
Organism: Ceratopteris richardii; assembly: GCA_020310875.1. Classification (NCBI taxonomy): domain Eukaryota; kingdom Viridiplantae; phylum Streptophyta; class Polypodiopsida; order Polypodiales; family Pteridaceae; genus Ceratopteris; species Ceratopteris richardii. The sequence goes on from CM035413.1 coordinate 181,375,841, forward strand.
CAAATTTAAATAACTATATATAATTAAACGTATAAAAATAGTGTTTTAGGTTAAATATTAATATATATAATCATACATATATATAAACTAGGATTTCAAGATAAATACTATTTCATATAATTAGGTAGAAAAGATTAGTAGAAAAATTAGAATATATAATCAAATGTACAAAATATTATAGTTTTAGGTCTAAGGAATAATATACATACAAATTAAATAAATACTTTCACTCTAAGATTAATATAAGTATATATAATTGAATATATAGATTACTAGGGTTTTGGAATTTATAGTACTATGTATAATTAAATATATAAGAAATTAGGGTTTTAAGATTAAAATTAGTATAGATAATTAGATATATAAAGAACTAGGGTTCTATGATAAATATAAGTATATATAGTTAAATATGAAAAGAGCTAGGGTTTTCAAATAAAAATAAATATATATAATTAAATATATAAAAAATAGGGTTTTAGATTTAACATTAATATATATAATCAAATATATATAAAAAATAGGATTTCAACATGAATACTATTATGTATAATTACATAGAAAAAATAAGTAGAAAGAAATTAGTATATATAATCAAATGTACAAAATATTATGAATTTAAGATTAGAAAATAGTATATTTAATTAAATAAATAAATACTTTCACTCTAAGATTAAAATAAGTATAAATAATTAAATATGTAGATTACTAGGGTTTTGGAATTTGTAGTACTATGTATAATAAATATATAAGAAATTAGGGTTTAAAGATTAAAATTAGTATATATAATTAGTTATATAAAAAGTAAGGTTCGATGATAAATATTAGGATACATAATCAAATATGTAAAGAGCTAGGGTTTTCAAATTAAAATAGCTATATAGAATTAAATATATGAAAATAGGGTTTTAAGTTTAATATTCATATATAATTTGTAAAACTACCTATAATTAAACATATAAGAAATTAGGTTTTTAAGATTAAAATTTGTATATATAATTAGATACATAAAGAACTAGGGTTTTATGATAGATATTAATATACATAATTAAATATGGAAAGAGATAGGGGTTTCAAATTGAAATAACTATATATAATTAGATATTTAAATAATAGGGTTTCAAGCATAATATTAATATATATAATCAAACACACACACACACACACACACACACACATATATATATATATATATATATATATATATATATATATATATATATATATATATATATATATATATATATATATATATATATATATATATATATATATATATATATATAGTCATATATATAAGAAATTAGGATTTTAAGATTAAAATTTGTTTATATAATTAGATACATAAAGAACTAGGGTTCTATGATAGATATCAATATACATAATTAAATATGGAAAGAGATAGGGTTTTCAAATTAAAATAACTATATATAATTAAATATATAAATAATAGGGTTTCAAGCATAATATTAATATATATAATCAAACACAGACACACACACACACACACACACATATATATATATATATATATATATATATATATATATATATATATATATATATATATATATATATATATATATATAAATATATATATATATATATATATATATATATATATATATATATATATATAAGGATGTCAAGATAAATACTTTTATATATAATTAAGTAGAAACAATTAGTAGAAATAATTAGTATATATAATCAAACGTACAAAATATTACAATTTTAGGATTAAAAAAGTTTTATTTCTAATTAAATAAATATAATTTCACTCTACGATTAATATAAGTATATATAATTAAATATATAGATTACTAAGGTTTTGGAATTTTTAGTACTATGTATAATTAAATATATAAGAAATTAGGGTTTTAAGATTTAAGTTAGTATATATAATTAGATACATAAACAACTAAGGTACTATGATAAATATTAGTATACATACACACACACACACATATATATATATATGTATATATATAAGGATAAATACTATTATATATAATTCAGTAGAAAAAATTACTACAAAAAATTAGAGTTTGAGGATTAAAATTAGTATATGTAATTTAATATTAGTATATATAATTAAATATTAATATACATAATCAAATGTACAAAATATTATGGTTTTTGGATTAATATAAGTATATTAATTAATGATAAGTATATATACTAGTATATAGATTAAAAATATTATATTTATTTGAATGAATGAATATTTGCTCTAGGGTATATAATTTAATATATTAGTAGTATACATAATTTAATATATAATAAGCTAGGGTTTTAGGAAGAAAATTAGTATTTATAATCAAATAAATAAATTTAGGGTTTTAGGATTAAAATTAGTATAGATATAATTAAATGTATCACATATTAAATGTACTAACATGTCCACATGGTATCAGATGACATCTTTGGATCCAGAGAAGAGAATGGCATCTCTTTGCACTTAGTACAAGTATTAGATATTTTATAAACGATGGATTTGTACTACACATGTTTAAGAATATGGATCCTTTGATATAGATTGACTAGAAAATGTATGTTTTACAGTCACATGGTTCTACTGGTGAGAAAATGGACCCACACAACATTGGACTATCTACCTCTCATGGGTAGAAGAGAATCAAATGGGAGGTAGAAGGACAAGGTACGTGCAGTGTGAAAGAGAATGAATACGTGGAAGAAATGCTCGAGGCATTTTATGACATGGACGAAGACCATGTTGGTGGAGACGATGTCATGGGTTCCATGATATGACATAATTTCCACGATCAGAAGCTGACAAAGAGGATCAAAACATGCGAAGACTAGCCCATTTACCACTCTACAATGGGGCAAAGATATCTTATCTATGTGCATTGCTCGCGATGCTCAATCTTCAATGCAATTATGGATGGTCAAATAGTAGTGTCTCTGAATTGTTTAGGTAAAGTGGGTTTGATATAAACTTTCATTGTTATATGAAAATAAGTTTATTTACTAATATCGTTGTAATTGCTAGTCCCTTGAAGGCTTTTGAAAGATCAGTTTTTTCCATATGGTAATGACATGTCTCTAACTCGTGGGGATGAAAAAAGGCTTTTATAGTCTATGGGTATGTAGAAAACAAAGATTCATGCTTGTCATAATGATTGCCTTCTCTTTCGCAATGAGTATGAGCACCTCCACATATGTACAAAGTGTGGAGCAAAAAGGTTTACAAAAGACCTTGAGGGCAAAGCAATCCCCCCAAAGGTTTAGATGCATCTTTTGCCACTTTCCTATCATCCCAAGAATTAAGAGCATCTTTAGATGCAAATCCATAGCTCACTTAATGTCATGGCATGCAAAGAGCAGATCTACAGATGGCGTAATGTGAGTGCCTACTGATTCCAATGCTTGGAAACACATAGATCATAAGTGGCCAGAGTTTGCGAGAGAGGCTCAGAATATACATCTAGGCCTAGCTATGGATGGCATAAATCCATTTGGTTTATGCAGCTCCTCATGGAGCACATGGTCTATATGTTTGGTCAACTATAACATCCCACCATGGATGGCCACCAAAAAGAGCCATTTATTGTTAGCTCTCATTGTGCCAGGTAAGTATAAGGTAAAAAAACATGGACATATACCTTGTATCGCTTGTGGAAAAGATGCACACTTTATGGGATTGGATTATTATGCCCGACATGCATCAACATTTAACAAGATGGGATGTGAGAGTGCAAGGAATACTTATGTGGATGATGCATGACTTGCCCGATTATGGTGAATATTTAGGTTTATCAATTTTGGGTTACAATACTTGTCAACTTTGTGAACCATGACACAAATCATGCTACTCCAAAGCACTTTAGAAAACTATCTATGAAGGACATCATAGATATCTGCCTCATGGACATGTCTTACATGAAGGAAAAATTGGCGAACAAGCACAACAACAAATGAAAGAAAGTGATTGGAAGTACATGTGGGATGCAGGAACACCACTCACTAGCATGAAACTCTCGATCTTTCACGTTCTCCCTTATTTCATTTAGTGGACCCAATGCATATTTTCAAGAATGTGGGAGAGATGCTCTAGAAGACATTGATCAGGAAGAATGAAAGAAAAGCAGAAAGGGAGGACTTGGAAGAGTGAGGTCATATGCAAGAGTTATGGAAAATTACCAAGTTGAACATGTTGACGATATGATTTCTCCTACATCATTTACGTTTGTATCTGCTTGAGTGCATCTCCATTTTGTATCTAGGAGACACTCTATTTCCAGTTTATTTCCATTTGTATTTGTAATTGGGTACCTTTCCATGTGCTTCTACTAGTTGTATTCATTCTCCTTTCAGGAGACTTATCCCACATATGATGTACTTTTGAGAGCCCCTCCCAAATCTATATAAGGAGGGCCTCTCCCCTCATTTGTACTTGGTTAGAAGCTTGAGGAGCCTACTCCATGCTCTTGGCAAGGTCAGTTCTAATCCACATTAGTTTACCCATTTCATGGTCTACTCATTTTGTGTCTCACACATTCTTTGTTTTGTGAGAGTACTTTACTTTTCATTTTGCTTCCGCGTGTGTACTCTCTAGATGGTATCAGAGCACTAGTTGGAGGTCTTGGTGGTGTGGTAGTGATTTTGGGTGGTGCTAGTGCTTGAGTTTGGTGGTGTTGCTCTCCACCCATTTGGAGAAACTCTTTGCCATCATTTAACACTCTTTTGGGCCTCACTTTGCCCATTTTCCCACCCTACCACCCTTCTTCTTCATCATTTTCCTATTCATTTTGCCCCCGTTAGGCCCATTTCCCCTCCCTCCCACCATGTTTGTGTATTGAGTGTGAGATTTGGTCAATTTTAAGCACATTTATGCAGACTTGATAATTGTTCTCATTATTAATCATGTTTATAAACACTATGTTTCATCAACATCATATGTGGCACGGTGTGCATCAGTTGTCTCATGCTGCATTTGATATCACATGGTGTCATACTGAAGTTCGAATTTGCTTGTGGTGCTCCATGGCCAAAGCTTTTCTGTATCTATAGCGTGGCCAAAACTTTTTTGTATTCTTTTGGCAGCTCTATCCCATACTCTGGAATCACTGTACTGTGGAATCGCGAAAACTGAATATCAAAGGATATTCAATAGCAAACAACGGAGCTTCTCATCTTCTGTTTGCATCTCTGAAGCTGATATAGAAGTTTCTCTGATGCTTATAGGGTTGAGCACACTGCGTTTGAGCAACATTTGCAGTGTCTTCGTCATCATGTGCAAGGTTTGATTGCCACTATCCTAGACGAAGTAGCAGCAGCGCAGGACCGACGTCGTCGTGCATTCCCAGTTCATCGCTCACTTCAACTTCATCATCTACTACGCAAGCTACTCTAGACAAAAACCGCGACCGTCGACCTTGTTCTGTAGTCGACCTTGTTCTCCTCTCTCCCACCTCCCAACAAGAGCGACAGCATGCACCAGCTACAGCTACATGTGCCAGCGACAGCTACGTGCTCTGTTGTAGACACTGGACAAGGCAAGATCGAGTCTTAGAGCGAGGTAGAGAGAGAGAGAGAAGCTGGAATTCCTTTTGCAAAGATAATGCTCTGAGTCACACTTGCAAAAAAGCTTATCTTGCGCGTTCGACACACACGAAGGCAACATAGCTCCTATGCATACTAAGCAGTGGCAGAGGGCACCTCACCTCAGAGCACAATACAGAGAATGACATATCGAGAAATCAGGGGAATTTGATCCGGTGCTGGTGCAGCAAGAGAGAACGCGTGAGAGACACATTTCTACCCACACAAAGTGGCAACTTAATCACAGAACCTTCGGCGATAATTCTGCAAAACCATTCGATACCTTTGGGCTATGTGTGATTTAAAGTGTCACACTGACTCGCTCATTAATCCAGTGCACGCTGATTCGTAATGAGTTACGTTCTGTGATCACTCAGCTATTGCCACGTATAAAAGAATTCACGTGAGATTTTCCGTTTGTATTAAGAGCCTAAGAACAAACTTATTTGCCCCACCCCCCCAAGATGTTCACAAACTTTGAAAGTTTGAGCAGCAGGAGGAGTGGCGGAGTGGCTTCTTGAATGCGCCTAGGGTTCTGGGTTTTTGGGAGCTTCGCCTTCTCTCCCCCCTTGGAGGGGAGGGTTTTCGTTCTCGCGGTCGTCTCTTGTCCCCCTCGTTGTGAGGGGGACCTGTCTTCATTCTTCTCTCTCGGCTGGTGGTACCTGCGGAGAGTGCTGATTAACGGGTTGCTGCCATGGCTCTGCACGAGGCGCTGCACGATGGTTTGCTTGGCTCTAAGGTTGAAGGTACAAACATTGGCTAAGTTCTATGCTTAATCCTGTATTCGAAGGCAATATTGGTTCTGCTTCTGCGTCGGGAGGTAAGCTGAGACTCGAGGAAGGTGATGGTGCGCAGACAGAGAGTATCCCGAATACTCATCAACCTCTGCAAGGGTTTGCTTCATATGCCAAGGTTCTGCAGAGTCAACAGCAAGGTTATTACTCAATGTTTTCTAATCAAGAGACAACAGGTAATCTCTTTCCTCAATCTTTATTCATTGATACCAAAGGAAAAGGTAAGATCATGGAGGGTAATGGGATAGGCTGTTCCTCTCCTGATAAGGGGAGTGAGCACACCCTAGACATTGACCCGGAATTAAAAGATCAAGATGAATGCACCCTGATCATTGAAAGTTCAGCGCTTAAATAAGTGGAATGTGCACCTTGAAGATAAGGTCGTCATTGCTCATTGTCATGGACCTCGGCCAGCGCAGGAACTCCTTAAAAACTGGATGAGAGTGAATTGGGAAAGTAAAGGGCTTTTTGCCAAGCATGTTCAGTTCCTTCCTAACAATTTCTTTCTCTTTTTTTTTGAAGATGTGAATAGTGCTCTGCAAGTCATTGCAGAGGGGCATTGGATTATTAGAAATACTCCTATCTCCTTCTATAAGTGGTACCCTGGCTTCAATCCTAGAAGCAACAAACCGACAAAAGTTCCAGTCTGGGTGGAATTTCCAGATTTTCCTGTGGAATTCTACCCATGGCTTGATAAACTTGGATCACTTATTGGGAAAGTTCTAGGCCAAAAACAAAAAAAAGAGTTTAATCCCAAATGGGAACCCCAGCTGCTTATAGAGGTGGACATATCCAAAAATATTAAAACTGAGTTATTAATTAAGAACTCTGAGGGGTGTAGGCTGCATGCTCAAAAGGTTTTTTATAGGAATCTGCCAAACGCGTGTTTCAACTGCTATAAACAAGGTCATTTAATAAAGGATTGTCCGTTGCTTGGTAAAAATCAGACTAAAGAGAATGTTGGAGGGGAAGAGAACACCACTGCTGCTGCCCCTAATATTATGACTCCTCCCAAAGATGATCTAGGGTTCAAAAAGGTTCCTGCTAAACAAAGGAAAAAAAACCCTAATTCAGGGATCAGATCTGAAACGTTATACAAAGGTGTTTTCAATCCCTATCAGATTCTTGAAGACTCCAATAACGCTGGCCATATTCCCTCGACTACTGAAGTCCATGTGGTGAATAAGAACCAGGAAAGTAAAAGCTTTGAAGACATCCCGCACAGTTCGAATGCTAGGACTATGGAGAAGCTAAAGTCTCAGGTAAGTAAGTCTAACTTGGAACCTCACAAAGTCAATGAAGGGAGAGGGTCTGTTGGTATGGAGTCCGTCTGAAGACCCAATGTGGGATCCACCCCTGTTGCGGTTTCGTCTGAAGAAGACTCCCTAAGTAACTGTGATGAAATGTTTATGGATCAAATTAACAAATTTGATGAGTTTACTACTGACCAGGAGGGTTCTGGTCCCTCCATAGAACAAGATGTGTATATGTCAAATGCCATGTCCCCTAACCCTAAAGGTAAAAACAAGACCAAAAGAAAGGACACGGTCAGAAATTCGTTTTCAGCTGTTAAGCCCGGTAAGAATCTTAAAAAGTAAGTTTTTTTTTCTTCCTTTTTATTTTCTATGGATTGTATTAAGTTGATTTCTCTTAACACTAAGGGGCTCTCTGATCCTGTCAGGAGTAAGACCATTAACAACTGGTTCAAAGATTCTTCTCTTGTTCCTGACTTTATCTGTTTGCAGGAGCTGAAGGTTGGGGGATCCTCCCTTTTGTCGAATTTGAAAATTGTGTCGAACTCTTGCCATTGGGTTCATACGGATCATAGTGGTAAAGGTGGTGCAGCCATTGGTGTGGCTAATGGTGTGTGTCATCTGATTGAGGAGGTGCATAAGAGTAATACTAGTCAGTGGATTGCTGTTAAGTGTAAAGAGCCTTTCAACTTTACTGTTGTGTGTGTTTATGCTGCTAATCAGGCTTCTCAAAAGTCTAAATGCTGGGAAGAAATTGCTAAAATCAATGGTGATATTTTGTTGACAGGTGACTTCAACATGGTCACTAACCTTGGTGATAGGATTGGTAATAGTGATAATGTTATCTCTGGGGGTGAGAAGCAGTGTTGGTATAATCTTGTTAACAAGCACAACCTGTTGGATCTCTCTGTCAACACTGGTCACACTTGGAACAATAGAAATCATGTTAACTTTCTGTCTGCTAGATTGGACAGATTTTATATGCATGCTGGTAGGAGCCATAATTTGTGGAATTTTAATTGTGCTATTGATCATTCTTTGTTGTTATCTGATCATTCGCCTTTGATTGTGAATCTATTCAATAACAACCCCTCCTATCGTGCTGGTTGGCCGCACATGGACTCCTCCCTTTTTAAGATCCCTATTGTGAAGGAAAAAGTCTCTAATATTCTTATTTCTCATTTCAATAAGGATAGGTCTCCCTTTGTGGCTTGGGAAGAAGCTGTTAGAGAAATTCAAACTACTATTAAGTACTTCAAGAATAAAGCTAAAAAAATTAGGTTTGAGAGAAGAATGATGATCTTCAGGAGATGAATTAAGTACTTCAAGAATAAAGCTAAAACTACTATTAAGTACTTCAAGAATAAAGCTAAAAAAATTAGGTTTGAGAGAAGAATGATGATCTTGCAGGAGATGAATTTTCTGGAGTCCTCTAAGCTTGATATGAATATCAAAAGGCTGAAAATTTTGGAGTTGCAGGAAAAAGTGAAGAAAGTGGATTACCTCCTTGCTAGAGGTGCCCTTGCCACGTCTCGGGAATTCTGGGCAGGAAAAGTGGACAAGCCTAATAAACACATGTTTGATCTTATGAGGAAGAAAAAAGCTAGGGACTTCATCCCCCTGCTCAAAGACAATAATGGTTTCCTGGCTGCTAATATGAAGGATAACCTTCAGGTTGCTCATAGGTTCTTTGCCAATGTATTCTCTCTGCCTCCCAAGAGGGGGGATGATGTGTGGAGTGCAAGAGCTGCCATTGCCCTTTGTAGGAAGAAGATGGTTCCTCAGGGAATGGACTCCCTCCTTGACATGCCCTTCTCTGAGGGTGAGGTGAGAGAATCCATTAGCAAATTGAAGCCTGGTAAGTCTCCTGGTCATGATGGTCTTCCTTATGAGTTTTTTCAGGAGTTCAAGGATTTGTTGGTGCCCATAATTCTCAAGATCTGGCAAGAAGCTTCTAGAAGGGGGACCCTTTCTCCATTTATCAACACGGGGGTGATTAAGCTTTTACACAAAAGGGGTCCCAAAGATGATTTAAACAATTGGAGGCGCATCTCCTGCCTGACTTCTCTATACAAAATTTTTGCTTCCATCCTGGCCAGAAGGCTGAGTCCTTTAATGGATAGTATAATTCTTCCTGAGCAAAAAGGTTTTATTAAAGGGAGATTTATTCTGGACAACATTATCACCATATGGGAAAGTCTTGAGTATTACAAAGAGCTTAACATTGACACCTACTTTTTCAAAATTGACTTTGATAAGGCTTATGACAGGATTGAATGGGATTTCATTCTTCAGTCTCTTCATGACATTGGTTTTGGCAAAAAGTTTATTAGATTTGTCAGTATTCTGTTTGGTAATGCTTTCTCTAAAGTTGCTATTAACGGATATCTTTCTAACTCTTTCAAGTTGTGCAGATCTATTAGACAAGGATGTCCCCTGGCTCCCCTTCTGTTTGCTATTGCTAGTGATGCTTTAGGCTGGCTTGTCAAGGATAGCTTCAGACAAGGGACCATCTCTGGTTTGGTCATTCCCCAAGCTCACTCCCCCCTTGGTCTGCAGATGTTTGCAGATGACACTAACATGTTGATGCTTGCTGAAGATAAGTCTGCTAGTCAACTCCTTAATTGTCTTGACCTGTTTTGTTTGGCTAGCGGTTCTGTGGTCAACCATCAGAAAACTGGTTTTTTTGCCACTGATAATAAGATTCCAGCTTGTCTTGTGGCAGCAGGATGTGATATCATCAAGAAAGGGATTATTTTCAGGCTTTTGGGTATTCCCATGGGCTTTGGCATATCTAATGAGCAAAGGTGGAATTGGATGCTTGATAAATTTAGGGCCAAAATCTTTAAGTGGTCTGATGTGCAGCAAAGTGTTTCTCAAAGATCTTTTGTTTTAAAGCACTATATCCTCCCTTCCCTGACCTATTTTCTGTCCTGCTGGCAGCCTAGTAAAAAGCAACTTGGTCAGGCCATCTCCCTTGCTCGAAAATTTTAGTGGGGTGGTTCCAAAATTCCCAAAGTTGCCTAGGATATTTGCTGTATGAAAAAAGCTGAAGGTGGGCTTGGGCTCATATGTCCTTCCAGGATGGCTACTCAAATGGCTGCTAAGTGGATTTACAGATCAATCTCCTCTAATGACTTTTGGGCCTGTTTGATTAAAAGAAATGTTAATAAATTCAACATTAAGCATAATAAAAGTTGGGTCAACTGTTCTCTGTGGGATGTTCTTACATCTCCTGTTGAATTTGTGCCCAAGGGTAGTCAGATTATTTGCAATTTATGGAAAGCTTGGATGGCTGTGAAGGCTAAGTATAATATTCCTATTTGCTTTGCTCACAACCTGACCTTTTTAGCTCAAGACTCCATTTGGTTTGGTTGGACTAATACTGTTCCCTCCCCTTCCCTCCCTATTAGATGGAATAAATGCAGAAAGAAAGGCTTTGGACACTAGCAGGACTTGTTAAATGCAGGTAATGTTATTAATGATTCTGCCATTTCTGATTTTGACGGCCTTTCTGTCCAATGTAAACAGGTTCTCTCAATCCAGAAGGATTTTTTGAAGAAAAAGTTGGAGAATTACTTGTGGAGGAAGGAGATCTCCCTCCAAGACATTGCCGGGGATATTCTTAGTTCTTACAAAAAGAAAGGCAGAAGTATCAAAGAGACCACTGGGAAGCTGAATAAGAAGTGGGATCTTCAATGGTCCCCCTTGCAGTGGAAGTACAGATTCCAGTGCACTTGGGCCTTTCCCCTCTCCAACAAGCAGTCCTGCCTGAACTGGCTCATTCTCCACAAAGGCATCTGGACAGGTAGTCATGCTAGGAAGTATAAAACTGATGCTGGTAATTGCAAGCTCTGTGGCAAAGAAGAGAACTTGGAACACTTGTTCGTCAATTGTAAGTTTTCCTCCAGATTCTGGGTTGGAATCAGGTGTTTCTGTCAGACCCAAGGTCTCAATACTCCTAGCTGCAAAGATATCCTGCTGGGTGAAGCTCGTGGTATGGACATCCTGCTGTGGCAGTTCATCAGAATCCACTCTTTGTGGTTTATCTGGAAGAACGAGAACAGTGCCATCTTCAATAGGAGTAGGAAGGACTACTTCTTCTCCTTTTTGTTGGGTTTGAAGAAAATTTTCAATCTCTGTTTTTCCTCCAGTCGTGATTCCCAATCGGAAGACAAGAACCCCTTTGTAATTCTTAGAAACAACCACTATAATTTGTGGAAAATAAAACTCCTCCGGATGTACTCAAAGCCTAGAGTTCAGATGATCACTCTCCTTGATGATTATGTTAATCTTATACTTCTATGAGACCTCCCATCATAGTCGGGATACTGCTCACATGTACTTGAATCAGACTTCCTCGTGAGTCTGATCTTTTGTTTGTATCTTTTTGCCCAGCATCAATTTTATACTTTCTGTTATTCTCAAAAAAAAAAAAAAAAAAAAAACTTATTTGCCCCACTCATTTAGTTTCTGGAGACAAGAGGTGATGACAGATGTATGTTCTGCCAAGATCACGTGAGTTTGCAGAGATTTAGGCTGTTCTATGAAATTTAGGCCATTTAGGCATTGCGAGTTCTGCATGCATTGAAGACATCTTACATGATGTCAGAAATAAGAATGGGCATCCACACATACAATTCTATTTTATGAGAATAGGTAAATCTATACATTGGAGAAGTCGACGTTAAGCTTTACATCCCCCCCTTCGAATCAGTTTGTCCCACAAGTTGCTCCATCAATTATTAAATTTAATTAATTAATTGCTACAACTAACATCCAGCTAACTCGAAGAGGTTCTTGAAGTGCATTAAATCCAACCCATTTTGTCGTGTATTCCAAGACCTCTCAAATTTGGGAATTTTGTAATATTGTTAGGAATACGAGGATCATCATCTTGGAAAGTTAGCTTCACTAACATTATATCACCTTTGGCTTTCTTCACAAAGATCTCAAAGCCTTAACTTTTGCACCCTTTGGCACTAAGTGCCTCTTCTTGTAACTTCAAAATATAAATCGAGGATCTTGTGTGTGTCTTGGGAGGCTACTCTAAGCTCCCAAGTGTGCCCTTCTTTGTGGAACGGGCTACTCTAAGCCCTCCTCTCGTGTCGACTTATCTTGGTGTTGTACAAGTGCATGGCTACTCTAAGCCCCCCCCCTCCCCAAGAATTTTAAGTGTGGTGTCTAGTTGTTCATTTCAAGCTTTGCAATTATTTTGAAGCGGTATTTTTGGCAAGTGTCTTTGATCATGTTTCTAAAAACATTATCCTCAAAGCTTTGTAATGACCAAAAGTGAAGGTAGCTCATCATCTATGGCTAACTTCTTACCCTCTTTCATCCCTATTTTTATGCCTAAGGATGAATGCCTCAATGGACAAAATTAAAATCTATGGAAAGATATCATGTGCGCATATCTCTACACAAATCTCCTTCATGAGGTAGTAGACGGGTCAGACCCCGAACCCAATAGGGATACCAACTTAGACAATTGGCATGTGTGGAATGTCATGGACAAATGAGCTTTAGGTCAGCTATTACTTGCCTGTGACGAACTGATAAAAGGACCATTAGAGGTCGAGTTTCGTAATTTGACCATTTGGCCACACAACACAATTACCAAGGTTATATCCCAATTTGAGGACTACCAGCATAAATTAGCACTATGTGGTAGGCAGATTTCTAGTGAAGACATGGCCATTAGGCTTCTTAACAAGTTACCTAAGTCGTACAAGACATTTGTCACAACTTTGTATAATCGCAGCCAAGTCTTAACTTGGGAAGAGGTTCGTCGACTATTGCTCCTTCACGACTCGCGAGCCAAATCGACTTCCTCCCAAGAGTCTGCCATGAAGGCCAAAGGCCCATTCAATAAGGAAGAAAAGTGTGCCCATTCAATAAGGAAGAAACCACAAGTCATCATGCTAGCAATGGATCTAAGCAAGGATCGCATAATTCATCGAAGAAGTTCACCTGTAATTTTTGTGGAAAATCAGGACACTTAGAAAAGTTTTTCTATAAAAAGAAACAATCATCAAAGGCTTCTACGTCTAGGCAAGCATCCAAAGGATCCCAACATAGATCCCAATGCTCTAGTGAGGAACTCTTCATCTCCACAGAAGCCAATGCCCTAGTTACTTCTAGCTCCCCACATGAGTGGATCTTTGATACCGGAGCTACCTCCCAAAGGTGCAAAGACAAGGACTCCTTTCAAGAACTCGAAGAGCACACGGGAGAATTCTATCTTGGCAACAACAAAAGTTTACCCATTGAAGGAAAAGGACAAGTTCAAATTACCAACAATCAGGGGGAATGCAAGTCTTTATCCAATGTTCTTTTTGTTCCAAATTTATGTATGAATCTACTTTCCGTCAAGGCCATTACAGATCAAGACAAACAAGTATGGTTTGATCATACCTCAGTTAAGGTAGTTGATCCCCATACAAAGGATGTCATTGCTCAAGGTATTGAAGAAAAGGGCCTCTACAAACTATCTTGCTTTGTATCCAAAGAATCAACCTCAAGTTTGTGGCACCAAAGATTTGGCCACACCTCTTACTTATCAAAAATCTCTTCATCCCAACTTGTGAAGGGATTGCCAAAGATAGGGCAACTTACTGATGTCTACCAAGCTTGCACCCAAGGCAAGCAACATAGGGCCCCAATTCCCAAGGAAGTTTCAACACGAGCGGGAACCCTCTAGCCCTTATCCACATGGACTTATTTGGACCCATGAACACCCCATCCCTGAGTGGATCCCTCTACTTTTATCTTCTAGTAGATGACCACTTTTGCTATATTTGGGTTTACTTTTTGAAGTCAAAGGCAAACACATTCTCTAAGTTTCAAACTTGGATCAAGGAAGTTGAGAATGAAGCTTCGACTAAAGTTAAAACCATAAGATCAGATGGAGGTGGTGAGTTTATCAATCATGACTTTGATAACTTTCTCAACTAGAAAGGGATCAAAAGACAAGTTACTCAGCCTCATACTCCATCCCAGAATGGAGTAGCTGAAAGAAAGATACGTAGTGTGATGGAAATGGCAAGAACTATGCTTGATCACAAGGATCTATCCTACAAGTTCTGGGCAGAAGCCATGCATACTACCGTTCACATTCTTAATCGAGGATTTACAAGTGCATTACACAACAAAACACCCTTCAAAGCATACTATGGAAGAAAACCAAATGTGAATTACTTTCGCATCTTTGGTAGTGAAGCTTTTGTCCATGTACCAAAAGAAGATAGAAACAAGTTACAATCAAAGTCCAGGAAACACATATTCATAGGTTACAATGACCAATCAAATGCATACCGTCTATATGATATGGAAAACCACTCCATAACCATTTTGAAGGATGTGATCTGGCTTCTGGATAAGAGATAACGTGAACAAAGTCATTATGTTAATTATGCTCTAATGCACCAAATTCAGCAAATTCCAGAGCCATCCAACTACAAAGAAGCTCAAGGCCAACCAGAGTGGGAAGCAGCTATGAAAGAGGAACTGGATGCAATAGCAAAGAACAAGACTTGGACATTAGTTCCCAAACCAACCAACCATCAAGTCATAGGAGTCAAGTGGATATACAAAGTCAAATACAAGTCTGATGGCACTCTAGATAAATATAAGGCAAGATTAGTCGCTAAGGGATACAAGCAACAACATGGCATTGACTATGAAGAAACCTTTGCTCCAACTGCAAGATTCACAACCATAAGAATAACCTTAGCACTAAGTGCTCACTTTAAGTGGCCCATTTACCAGCTAGACGTCAAAAGTGCATTCCTCAATGGAGATCTTCAAGAAGAAGTATATGTTGAACAACCTGAAGGCTTCAAGATCGAAGGAAAAGAAGATCAAGTGTACAAACTTCACAAAGCACTTTATGGACTCAAGCAAGCTCCGAGGGTGTGGTATGAAAAGATTCACAAGTTCTTTGAAGACAAGGGATTTCACAGAAGCAATGCTGATGCTAATCTCTATCTCTATCAAAAGGAGTCTTTAGTAGCCATCATCATTCTCTATGTAGATGACTTGAACTTGACAGGCTCAGATGAAGAACGAATCCAGTTTATCATCACATAGCTTCATCTTGAGTACTCTATGATAGATCTTGGATTACTACACTATTGCTTGGGTATGGAAGTTTGGGAAACAAAAGAAGGTATATTCCTATCACACAAGAAGTACTGGTCTGATCTACTTTCCAGATATAACATGGACCAGTGTCGCTCGGTTTCTACACCACTTGATCCAAACATCAAGCTTACACTAGAGGACTCATCATCACTTGTGGATGTGCATACCTATCGACAGCTTATTGGCTCATTACTCTATCTTGCCAACACTAGACCAGATATTTCTTATGTAGTTGGTATACTGAGTCAGTTTGCACATCAACCTCATCAGACTCATTGGGATGCTGCTCAGAGACTATTTTGATACCTTGCCCTCACCCGACATCATGGTCTTTGGTATAGAGGGGGCATCGAACTCACTAGATATTTAGATTTAGATTGGCCTGGTGATCCTGATTCTTGATGTTCTACTTCTGGGTATATATTCTTGCTTGGCTCAGGACCTATCTCTTGAGCAAGTAAGAAGCAACCTACAGTTGCTCTATCATCTACCAAGGTGGAGTACCGAGCATCTAGCTTTGCAACATGTGAGGCCATCTGGCTTTGACGTTTATTATCTGACATTGGTGTTTTGCAGGATACTCCGACATGTCTTCACACGGACAACCAGTCAGCCTTGGCCATCGCCAAGAATCCAGTATTCCACGCTTGGACGAAGCACATCAAGATGCAGTACCACTTCATCCATGAGAAGCTCATATATCAGGAGATTACTTTGGAGCCGTGTAACTCTCAAGAGAACCTGGCTGACATGTTCACGAAGACTCTACCTCTGGTTCCGCTCCAGCGCTTGGTGGACCTCTGTAGCATTCAACCACTCCAAAATGGAGTTGCAGAGGTTAGGATGTTGATGATATGATTTCTCCTACATCATTTACCTTTGTATCCGCTTGAGTGCATCTCCATTTTGTATCTAGGAGACACTCTATTTCCAGTTTATTTTCATTTGTATTTGTATTTGGGTACCTTGCCATGTGCTTCTACCAGTTGTATTCATGCTCCTTTCAGGAGACTTATCCCACATATGATGTAATTTTTAGAGCCCCTCCCAAATATATATAAGGAGGGACTCTCCCCTCATTTGTACTTGGTTAGAAGCTTGAGGAGCCTACTCCATGCTCTTGGCAAGGTCATTTCTAATCCACATGAGTTTACCCATTTTATGGTCTGCTCATTTTGTTTCTCACACATTCTTTGTTTTGTGAGAGTACTTTACTTTTCATTTTGCTTCCACATGTGTACTCTCTACTGAACAGAATAGTGTCACTACCAAGAGTTCCTTGGGTGCTCTGCAAGATGGAAGAGCATTAAGTGAAGAAGGTGATTTAAGATTTTCAGACACCTACTGCATGCATGAGGTGTCTAAAGTGTGCCTTGACACAAAACAATGATCTCAGAGGGCTCAAGTCTCATGATTGGCACAAGTTTTTGCAGTTTGTGCTCTCTATAGCTGTGAGATATTATCTCTTGGAGGATGTGCAAACAACCTTTATAAGATCATTTACTTGGTATGATGGATCTCTAACGAGATAAGGTGAGATAGCATAGACAGTGCCAAACTCAATGCTATAGAGGCTGTTTTTATGGTTGAGAAGTACTTTCCCAAAAGTATTCTCACAATTCAATGTCATTTACTAGTTCATGTGGTTGACAAAGTTGAAATAGCACAAAATATCTAGAGTCGATGGATATTCTTCTTCGAACAGTTCATAAAGACACTAAAAGAGTTTGTTTGTCAGAGAGCACATCGAGAGTGCAACATGGAAGAGGGGTGGATCGTACAAGAGTCTTTGATATTCATAACAAAGCCTCTATGCCTTGCTTATCGAGTTAGGATGAAGATGTTCATCTCTTAGATGATGAGCCCCAAGGTAAAGGGAGCCAAAGAAAAATGGACACAATTTTTAGAGTGAAAGCAATGAAGTTTTGCATTGTTAACTAAGAGACCATGCGGAATTGGTTGGAGAGGTATGAGCTTGCTATGGAGGCAAACACAAAGAAAAGAGACCAATTTCAAAAGAATCACTCCATTCACTGTTTGCCTCTTCTGGAAAGTCTTCGGCCTCTTCCAACCTTTTCAACGAGCAGATGGCTAGATGCATTGATGAAAATAGGTGTACTTTTGATATTGGGGTGATGGTGAACTTTCTCCAAAAAAGTAGAGCTAGTGCAAGAGATGACAATGCTCAAGAAGGCGAACTTGAGTATTGTGGAGTGATCCTAGATATCTTGAAACTATCATTCAGGAGGTTTGACTACCTTCTATTTCATGTGAAGTAGTTCAAAGTAGTCACTACTAGATGAGACACAATAGTGAGGTGGGATAAGATTGATTTGCTTCAAGTAGACTCCAAGAAGCTATGGACAGATGAAAGAGATGCATTTATACTTTCGAAACACTGTGTGTAGGTTGTCTTTATACAAGATTTGAAAGAACCACAGTGGCTCTTTGTTTTACAAGTTGCTCCATGTAGCAAACAAATTTGTGAGGACATAGACGTAGATGAAATTTTTTCTATAGCAAACTCTGAAATGCATGTGGTAGTCAAGGAGGAAGACATCATTGTCCTAGAAGAAGAGGTCTTTGAAGAAGATGAAGTACACAAGGAGGTAATGGATGATATGTTATACGAGGGCAATGATCGAGAATGGGCAACCATACCAAGAGATCTGGAAGTCACCAATGTAGAGATAGATATCCTCTACACATCAGATCTCCAAGAGGATGATAGAATAGAGGACGTATCAAGCAAGCAATTGTACATACTAATTTGTGTTTACTTATTTGCTACATTTGTTTTGTAGACTACTATTTTTTTGTATTATCGTTATTATTGTATGTTAATTATTTGAGTTTTCTATTCCACAGCACGATGGGAGACAGTCCATTGTTCACTCTGCATTCCATGATAGAGGAGTAGTTTTAAGAGTTCATATCTCAAGCAACTCCCACTTATTAGCCTATCACATCATAGTACTAGATCTCTCATGGGAGTACTCCCACCGACGACACTCCCCTTGATGGGACTACTCCCATTGGTGGAACTACTCTTGTCAATGGCACTTCCTTTGGCGGGACTACTTCCATTGGTAGCACTCATTGCTTTATGACTCCACCACAACCATCTTTTGATCCATACCCTAGTGGCTCCAACAGTTGACATATATGCTAGCATTCGACACCACAACATGATACAGGCGCTCACTCTTCTTGTTCATCAATGTCACATTCTAGAGGAGTAGGTTCTAGAGGTGGATCTATGGGTGGGTCATGAGGAGGAAGATGTTGTGGAGGTGGTGCAATGAATGTTGTGTCACCCACAACTACCCTTAGATCGAGTAACTCAAATGTAGGTATGCCACACAGTACACTACACACCTTGGGGTGATCATGACCATGATGACTCCAAGGTGGACCGTATACATGATGCAGCTCCTGTGATGGATGCGGCTAGAAAGGACATATGTCAATGCATACGAGAGCTATGAACAATCCACTTTGGACACTCTCTCAAGGTCAAACATGTTGAAAATGATAGGATCACACATGTTACATCATGGACGTGATCTATCATGAGTATTAGCTAGCACACAGGCACCCTCTTGTCAACTGAGAGTGGATTCAGCACACGGCACATGAGGTGATCTCCCATCCATGATCAAAGTTTTGCGATGCTTTTAGAGTAGGCTTACCAAAGCCTGGATGGCTAGATGCTGAGGGTGGCAGATGATTTTCAATGAGCAATAGAAGACTCCTGACTCATATCATCAATAGCAAGATGCGATGGCCACACATGTAGATATGGCCAGAGCATCACATTTGGGTAGCGATGGTTATGACATGATGCATCATAAATTCCCAAGTATCATTTTGATGAATGAATATGCTTATGTTAAGCACGTCATGTTTTTTGATCCCATGTTTTTCATATTTATTGTAGGATTTGGCAGTGGGTCATCTTCCGACACGAGAAGAGGAGGCTCATGGATATCTTCATGGGTTGGTTGTGTTGTTGGGTGCTTTGGAGGGATGCAATGCAATCATTTCATGGGAGGTTCTACTATGAGCTGAGCTTTTGAACTTGGTTTAGTGTTTTTTTAGTTTTTATTTATAAACGTCATCTCAATTTTTTTGATTTCATGGATGTGCTTTGTTGCAAGACTGCAGAGATAGATGTTTGATCCCTCTAGTTTTGTGTATGGTAGTGGTGTTCCATTATTTTTTATTTGGGTCATATATAGCAGTGGTCCACCACAATTTTGTATTTGGTTCATTATTGTAGAAGAAAGAAGCAAAGAGAAACATGCCCAAAAAATTTTAAATTTGGGCATAATTTTCTTCTTCAAATTCCCATGATATCATGTCAAAAGCCATATAAATGATCTAGAGGAGTCCTCTAGATGCATGATTACTGAATATTGTAACATTAGCCTTGTACCATAGTAGGGATTTAGTGATTTGCAATGAAAGTGTCGATCTCTTGTGTGAAAGGACCATTTTTAGGGCACATGTATATAAGTCACGTGATGACTCTTTGTATAGACTTTTGGCCATTGTGATTAATGAAGCAATTTTGAGTTTGCTTCGTCTCTTCTGAGTATGTTCTTCTCCAAGAGCTTGCATGTATGTTTAGTGCTTGAAATGTCTGTCTAGGAGTGTTGTCTACCACTTCCCTCTTGTTTCACCCACTATAGTGTGTGTATGAAGCTTGGTGAGCTATGGAGCAGGAGTTGGTGTTTCCCAACACTCACTATTTTGCTCATAACTTGAAGTAGTATTGGATCTTGGAGTTGTGAGAAAAGTCCTAATTTGTGCTTACTACTCTCACAGTATCGTGGTATGCATTTCCAGTGAGATAAGTGACATGAGAGGTAGATGAACCTATGATACATGCATTCTTAGAACTTTCACTTCATTTTCCATCATGTATGCATATGTCTTCATACACCTGATATGTTTAACTCCATGGATTGATAATTGAACATGCATTAATCTAGCACTATATGCACTTGTGGGTAGTTAAGGTATAGTGATTTGGCACAAGTCTCTAAGATTCTACGACTTAGGTACACACATTTTTGGCTATTTCTAGGGATCTAGTGCAATCAAGGTGCCTACATGAGATGTTTTCATAGTGATGGATATGTGGAGATGGCATGTGACATTTGTAATCAAAATACAAGAAAAAAAAATCTTGATTCTATTGTAATGAATGGTTGGCAATGATAGATGTGATTCACATCAGATAAGAATCCCACTTCAAAAAATGATGAAGATAAGGAAAACATTGGACTCAAAATAGTCCATTCATTCATAAAGTAAATATCAAGGCATGTGAGAAGCAAGCATAAAGAGTAGGGATTGTAGAAGTCTGAGTACAAACACACAAATCACTATTTTTTTTATTTCACTCAAGGGTTCTCTATCTAATAGAAAGTTCAAAAACCACTCAAAGTTGATGAGTTAAAATCTTAGAGGTTGGAGTATCGAAAAAGCTTTGATGATTTTGAGTGGGTGAGGAAGAAAGATATGATTTTGAAAATGGTTGAAAGTAGTTACTTTTTGGTTTAGGAATGGGTAAAAAGAAAATTTTAATATGTTGATGGTAAAAATGGAGGAAGAGGGAGGGGGAGGAAGAGATGAAGGGTTTAGATCCTTAGCTTCCAAAGACTCTTTCACAAGAAGACTCTTTGAGAGAGGAGATACACCTTTATTCAAAATTTGGTCTCAAGCTTGAAATCAAGGCTTGATGCAAGTCTAAATAGATACATATACGTTTCCTTCTTGAGTTTAGGGAAAAATCTTTTACTTTGCTTCCTTGCAAAGGAACATGTATATCTGCGTTCTTCTTGAGTGTTGGAGCAAACCTTTCACTTCTCTTCTCCACAAATATATGGATTCCACAAGGTTTTACTCCTCAAAGAATAAAAGTACAAAATGATATCTTTGATTTTATGTTTTATGTGTGTTCTATTTGTGTACATGACTATATATCAAGAAATTTTGAACATGAAAATTTTCATAAAAAGCATAATGCATCGAGATAATTATTGAAGTTCATGAGTATGCTAGGACAAGTAAATTAAGATGTCCTTATAAAAGATGTCTAGTTAAAGACAAAAGCTATCATAAGATGGAAGATTAGATCTCTTTTCAAGAATAGCATATAATTAATAAGCCTTCAAAGATATAAGTTCCAACTTCCATCAAGAGATATTAGTTTACAGTTAAAAAAAGTACATTTCTTTTGAAGTTGAATATTCAACTTTTTCAAAGTGCTGACTTTGTGCTTCTGCATGAGCCATCTTTCTTTGCTGCCTTTGAAATTGAACGGCGTCCATTCATCAACATGTGCATTGAAAAATACATCGGTAAATGGGTGCTCCATAAAACACAACATAAATGTTCTCCACACATCCCCCTCTCTTACATTATTCGATTCTTCTCTTCTGTCTCTTGAATTCTTACACATAATTGTTTTTAAATAGTTTCTGATACACACGCATAGACATAATACACACACTTATATCAAAACATCATTTACACACATACATGCATACACGGACATGTATACACATATATACATATACATAACTTGAACACAAGAATATACATAATATGCATTGATACATACATATCCAAATATTTCTTACGAATAAATAAATGCATATATGCATGCATGTTATATGCATATTCACATATCTATCATGCATACATAAATCCATATTTACAAACATGTATGCATGCGTCTATGACGACATGCATACATACATAATTATATGCATGCATGCATAAACACATGCATACATACAAGCATTTATACATGGATAACTAAGTGCACATAGATGCATTCATATAGAAGTTCATGCATAAATAGATGCATACATACATGCCTATGTGCATACATACATTAATATTTGCAGTGGATGAGCACAATACGGTGGATGAGCACAATGCAAGCGTGCACAAATTCAACAATAACATATTGCAGTTCAAAACAGAGGAGTGTCGACTTTTTGCTCTTGGGTTATTAAAACATGCTATCAATATGTGCATCAGTATATGCGCCGGTATGAGGATTGGTATTTTCCTTCAAACTAACGATGCGTATACAGATGCTTATAACAATGTGTATACCAATGTATATACGAGCACATATACTGATAGCGAGATTTTCTAGCACTTATACCAGCGACAACTTTCCAAGGGTTATACTGACGCCCAAGTGACCATCAATATGACTAGTGTGGTTTTTCCAAACATTTCCAATAGTCATATTGACACTAGGGTATGACCGTCAGTATGGCTAGCGTGGGCATAGGACTCATATGTTGTAGTGTTAAGAGCTTGAAGTGAGAAGAGTAGTGTTTGAGGATACTATTTCTCTAGTTAGCATGCATTAAAATTCTACACATGGGTGTTGGTAGTCTCATGCATGTTATGGTAGCTATGAGAACATACATTACATTTGTAGTGGGAGTTGTGAACACATATACATCCAATCCTAACAAGAAGCATTGGAAGTCCATTGGAAGTCCATTGGAAGTCAGTTAAGATGATTTTGAGATATTTGAGTGGACTAAGGAAAAGTGCCTATGGTGGGGTAAAGAAAACACGTTGTGTGGAAAATCGAATGCCTACATCGGGGTATAATTTTCACTTTGATGGAGGTGCTATCTATTGGGGATCTCGTCTTCAAGAATGTATAGTTGTTTCCACTACCAAAGTAGAGTATGTTGTAGCTAGTGAGGCATGTAAGGAAGCATTGTGGTTTTCCCATCTTGCTTGTGATATGGGTCTACCTCAGCATGTATCATGTTTACTCAATGATAGTCAGAGTGCCATTGCTTTGTACTAAAGATTGTAATGGAAGTGATGATTGATGAGGAACTATATTGAGGGATACATTGTGTTGTGCCTGAAGATTGAGGGAGTATTTTGTTTATTGAATTTTAGGCAATAATTTATATACTTATTCTCTTTTGAGTGTAGTTAGAATTAAGTAGGATCACTCTCAATAACATGAAAGGAAAACCTTTGGCGAACACAATGGGATGGCGATTTAGAGAACAAGATTGTGTGTATGATTTCATGTACTATCTAAGATAATGCAAGATATGACTGAACTGCACTTCTTAAATATCGAGTACAACTTTGGCCTAGCTTAAGTACAAATTCAATACTTATATGTTTATTTTTTGGTGGTGTATAATCTTCTTCTTAAGTGATTTTGGGTGTTTTCTCTCGTTTTTGGACCTTTATAGTGATGTAAGGGTCTATGTTTGTTGTTTTTCCATCTAGGAGATGGCCATAGATGCTTTGGATGCATCAAGAAGAGAATATATACCTATGCACAACTTCACACAACTGCTAGAAGTGGTAGTCATTCTTTTCAATCAAATTTCCAAGCATTTAAGGAATACCTAGAAGATGATAAATTCAAGAAAGAAGAAACACACTAAGAATAAAAACCTCCTAATTCTATTGAGATATCAAGCTCAACATGTGACGATCCAAGATGATACGTATCGGTTTTTCATTTCTCTGACATGTATAGTGGATATAGAGTTTTGTACTGTTGTGAATAGCTACAAAAATGGAAAACACAGATGGAACGAGTCAGCTTATGAGTGATAAGCTTGACAAGAACAACTTCCATGCTTGGAGATTTAGGATGACGAATTTCTTGATGGGAAAAGGCTATTGGAAGTACATCAAAGGAGAGAATGAAAATGCTCCATAGTTACCAGAGAGGAATTGGATTGCAAACGAGTTAAGAGCATATGAAGAATGGAATCAAGGAGCAAGAAAGGTAATGTATGTGGAGAATGAGTTCTTCTATGTGCAATGAAAATGTGTAGTGAACCCTTATATGTCCAACACTTGGACAAATAGCTGCACCTTAGAGAGCTTTCTACTCTCAAAACAAATGTCAGATGGACCCATGCCATTAGTCAATCAAAGTGTACAAAGCGACCGTTGTGACAAGCTATAAATAACTTAATTTGGACAAGATTTGACTAGGAAACACAACTAACAAAGATCAACTACTTGTCCACACAAGTATGCTAAAGAACTGAACTTCACTCTCGGACTAATAACTCCTTGAATATATATCTTTTGAGGAAGATATTTGGGATAGAAAATGTAGAGATAAATAGCTTTCCAAGAAGCTAAAAAAAAAAACTAATTTGGATGCATTTTGGTCAGGAAACTCAACCGACCAGAATAGACCACCTGAGCACACAAGTATACTAAAACACTAGACTTCACTCTATAATAGATATCTCATATAATATAAATTCTCTGAACAAAATATTTGATATAAAAAAACTAAATGCAAAGAGCTTTTGAACAAGACAAAAATCAAGCATTTTGGATATGTTTTGGTTGAGAAACTTAACCGACCAAAATAGACTATCTGTCTACATAGGTATGCTAAAAACCTAGACGTCACTCTTTGACTGATATCTCACAGAATATATAAGATTTGAAGGAGATATTTGAGACAGAGAAAGTGCACATGATAAGCTTTCGAATGAGTTTTAAACGCAAGAAATGGTTGCATATACACTGAGATATGAGCTTCACAACAGAGCTGTGTAGAAAATGATGTGTGGCTAGAAGTAGTCTATGAGAAGACAAAATGACAAAATGACTAGATCTGACTATTGGGAGCTCTTGCCTCTTTCTCTCCTTGTTTATAATGTTCTCCCACTCCACTTTTTATAACCAATGAGCATCTGAAGAAGTTTGTGCCTCCTTCTCAACTCACCACTTTGCCCACTACATGCCACTTACTACAAGGCAGATATTGTATCTTTTACTCATCATGAATTTTGACTAAATTTTTTTTTCTTTTTTTCTTTTCTCTTCTTTTCCTTTATCTTTATATTTGGTAAATTTATCCAAGCATAACTCATATGAAAATGAGCTTCTACATTTATCATCAGCACTCCCCCTCAAGCTCATTTGGGAGTTATCTTCAACCATGTCCTGCAAATTTATCACATCCTTGAAACCTTTCAGTTTAGAAGCATCCAAGAACTTTGTAAACATATCTACAACCTGCTCTTTAGTTCTGAGGAACTTTATCTCCACATCTTTGCTCAATACCTTCTCCCTTACATAATGGTAGTGGACCTCTATGTGCTTGCTCCTTGCATGAAACATAGGATTGCTTGCCAAGTAAATACTTGACATGTTATCATCGTATATCAGGATGGTTCCAACTTGCACTTCAAGATTAGCCAAAAGCTTTTTAATCCACATCACTTCACATGTGGCAAATGCTAGTCCTCTATATTCAGACTCCATGGATGAAAGTGCAACAATAGGTTGTTTCTTTGAGCACCATGTGATAGGTTTGCTTCCTATCATGAACACATAACCTAAGGTTGATCTCCTATCTTCATTTGAACCTACCCAATCAGCATCGCTAAAGCCTTTGACCTGCAATTCTTCATTAAACTCGTAAAACATAACTATATTTATGTATCTCAACACTCTCTTGGCTGAATTTAAATATTTACTTGTCAGGGCTTGCATAAACTGAGAAAGTACACCAACAACATAAGATACATCAGGTCTTGTAATGTTTGCATAGATTAATGATCCTACAATGCTTCTGTATGTCATTACATCTTCCAATAGTTCTCCATCATTTGAGCAAATCTTTGTATTTGTGTCCATGGGTTGAGTGAGTGGTTTGCATTCACTTATTCCAAATCTGAAAAGAACATCCAACAAGTACTTCCTTTGCATCAAGTAGATGCCACTCTTGCCATAAACAACTTCAATTCCTAAAAAATATTTCAGCTCTCCAAGATGTGAAATTTTAAACTCCTTACCAAGCTTCCTTTTGATATCTTTAATCCCTGTAACATCATTTCTTGATATGATGAGGTCATCGACATATATGCAAATATATACCTCTCTACTTTCTTCCGTCTTCATGTACAATGAAGGATGTGCACTACTTGGGTTGTATCCACACTTAGTGAGATATTCTACCAATCTCTGATTCCATACTCTTGGTGTTTGCTTCAAGCCATAAAGTGCCTTTTTCAACCTGCAAACAAAGTCTGGATGGTTTCATCTTCAAATCGAACCGGTTGACTCATCTATACCTCTTCTTGTAGTTCTCCATTGAGAAAAGCATTTTTCGATGTCGAGTTGATATAATGG
Source organism: Ceratopteris richardii (assembly GCA_020310875.1). Classification (NCBI taxonomy): domain Eukaryota; kingdom Viridiplantae; phylum Streptophyta; class Polypodiopsida; order Polypodiales; family Pteridaceae; genus Ceratopteris; species Ceratopteris richardii. Next base: position 181,402,782 of record CM035413.1, read on the forward strand.
GCAGCTTCTTGACTTTTGTGTGCAAGCTTCTTCATATGTCTCAGGCTCTTTGTCTTTGATAAACTGCATCAATTATGCAATATGTTTCGCATGAAACCATCATAACTCAGCCTTTGAGTTGGATACCTTGTCCTTGAAGATCTTCTTTCATTGCCTTTAGAAAGTTGCTTCTTTAGCCTATTCAGTTTTACCTTTGGAGTGATTACCTCTTCATATTCTTCTTCACTTGCATCTATCTCACTGTTTGGAGTAGCACTTGCTTCTTCAACTCTACTATGAGGTGAATTTGGAGACAAGGAATGACTCCCCCCCCATGTAGAACATTCCTCATTTGATGTAGATGCCTCTGGACCTAAAACCTTTGTGCTTGATTGTTGAACTTCTCTTTGATTTGTTCCTGCATGATCATCACAATCTTCTTCAAGAATCTTTTCCTTTCCTTTACCTTCATACCATGGTCTTAGTTCATCAAAGACCACATCTCGCGACACTCTTACTTCCTTTGTTCTAGGGTCGCAACACTTGTATCCTTTTTGCTCCGTCGATTAACCGATAAAAATGCATTTTTTTTACCTTGGTTCCATCTTTGTTCTAACTTCTTGTGGAATGTGAACAAAGCAAACACATCCAAACACTTGAGGTGTGTAAGACCAGGTTTCTTACCGGAATATACCTCCTCTCGAGTCAAGTGATGTATTCTCGATGTTGTGCACCTATTCATCAAGTAAATGGCGGTTGTGGTAGCTTTAGCCCAATAGTACAATGGTACCTTCATCTCGTTGAGCATGTGTCTTGCAATTTCAGCAATTTGCCTATTTTTCCTCTCAACTACTCCATTTTGTTGTGGTGTATACCTACAAGTGAACTACCTTTTGATCCCATTCTCTTGTAAAAAATCTGAAAATTCTTTGGAGAAGTATTCTCCTGCACCATTGGATCTAAAGGTTTTGATAGACCTTCCTGTTTCTTTTTCAACTTCAACTTTGAATCTTTTGAATATAGAAAACACCTCTGATTTTTGCGTCATACAAAACAGCCATACCTTTCTTGAGTATCATCAATGAAGGTGACAAAAAGTCTATCACCAGCCATTCATGCCTCTTGGGTTGATCCCCATACATCCGTATGTATCAAATCCAAGACATTTGGGGCCACATAATTGCTCCTCTTGAATGGCTGCCTTGTTTGCTTTCCTAGTTGACAAGCTTCACATAACTCATGTAGTCCAATGCTATTAAATTTTGGAAGATCTCTTACCACTTCATGTTTTCTCATGTCCTTCAGCTTTGGAATGTTGATGTGTCCTATTCTTTTGTGCCATAAGTCTAGCTCTGAAATCTTCTTGTTCCCACATTGAATATACATGACCTTTCCATGTGGATGTTGGACGTCCAAAGTGAACATCCTTCCTTCTCTTCTACCTCGAGCAATGACCTTGAAGCCTTCCTTTGGATTCTTTATGAAGCACCCATTCTCATTGAATATGACATGATAATCCTTCTCTACCATTTGTCCTACTTAATTCAAGTTCTTTGAAATTGTAGGAACATGAAGAACATTAGATAGTACCTTTGTGTTGTTTGTATCTCCAATATGTTCAATCATGTGTTGAGTATCATCACCTGTTTTAACACATCCTTTTCCACTTGGTACCTGTAGATTAGTGAACAAACTTCCTTGGCATGACATATGGTTGCTACAACCTGAATCAATGTACCATTTTTTGTCATCTTCACAAGAGCTTCTATACTCATGTCTCATTGCAAGTAGTGTGTCCTTGCTTCCTTCACTTGAGGTGGTTGCATAGTTGCTTTGGCTCCTTTGATTGCCTCCATTTGGTCTTCCATTCTTCAGCCAACAATCACTAGCATAGTGTCCTACTTTACCACAATGATAGCATGTTATACCTTTATGAGAATTGTAGCAGCCTCGGCCTCTTCCTGTACTTCTACCTCGGCCTCTTCCTTGTGTGTTGGCATTTGGTGCATCCTTGTTGTCTTTTGAATTTTTTTTATTGTAGTTGGAGTTGTTGTGACCTCTTGCTTTTCCTCTTGAGCCTCCTCTTGAGTTCCTTCCTTTACCTCGACCTTCATATAACATTTGGTTGTGGTTGTCCTTTCCTTTGGGGCCACAAAAGCTAAGCTCTTATGTGACAAGATGAGGAATTAGTTGTTCAAAACTTGGATATGCATCTTTCAAGTTAATGGAAGTTATAAAAGGCTTCCATCTTTCATCTTCTCTCAATCCATCCAGAGTATAACACACAAGATCTTCATCTTCAACCGTTGTGCCAATAGAAGCTAAAGCATCACTTAGCTCCTTAATCTTCAAAGTATATTCAGCTATGGATTGACTCGAACTTTCCTTGATTGTGTTCAACTCATTCTTGAGTTGAAGTTTCCTTGCTTTGGTATTTGGTGAATACATCCTTTCAAGAGCTTCCCAAGCATCCTTAGCTTTTTCTAATGTTGAATATGCCCTACCATGGCATTAGTAATGACTTGTGAAATGAGGAACATGACTCTCCTATACCTCTCTTCCCATTATTTTGCTTGCCTCCTTTGGACTTTGGTGGCCATAGCTTGATTGATTTAAGGTTGAGCATCATCGCCGCTCACAATACCCCACAAGCCTTTGCCCATTAGGTAGTTGGCCATTCTAAACTTCCACACGGGATAGTTATCCTTATCCAATTTCTCTACTTGTTGACCCAAGTCAACCATTGAAGACTATCAAAAACTTTGAGAGTTACCTCGAATAGTTATATTGTCCTTTGCTCTTGCGTTTGTGAAGCTCCCCCTTGTTTTGTACCTCCAGTTTTGCTTTGCTTTAACTCCAAATCTATTGATGAAGCTTGAGCACCAAGTTTGCTCTGATACCAAGTGTGGAGAATGAGTTCTCCTATGCACAATGAAAATGTGTACTGAACCCTTGTACGTCCAGCACTTAGACAAACAGCTGCACCTTAGATAGCTTGTTGCTCTCAATACAAAAGTCAAATGGACTTGTGTCTTTATTCAATCAAAGTAGACAAAGAGAGCTTTCTAAAAATCTATAAATAACTTAATTTGGACAAGTTTTGACTAGAAAACACAACTAACAAAGATCAACTACCTATCCACACAAGTATGCTGAACAACTGAACTTAACTCTCAGATTGATAACTCCTTGAATATACATCCTTTGACTAAGATATTTGGGACAAAAAAATTATACACAAATATCTTTCCAAGAAGCTAAAAGCCAAGTAATTTGGATGCAATTTGGTCAGGAAACGCAACTGACCAAAATAGAACACCTGAGCACACAAGTATACTAAAACACTAGACTTCACTCTCTGATAGATATCTCATAGAATATAAATCCTTTAAATGAGATATCTGAGACAGAGAAAATAAATGCAAAGAGATTTCCAACAAGACAAACATCAAGCAATTTGGATACATTTTGGTTAGGAAACGTAACCAACCAAAATAGACTACCTATCTATACAGGTATGCTAAAAAACTGGACTTCACTCTTTGACTGATATCTCACAAAATATATACGCCTTGAAGAAGATATTTGAGACAGAGAAATTAAACATGATAAACTTTTGAGTTAGTATTTAAATGCAAGAAATGGTTGCACATACAACTCAGATATGAGCTTCACAACAGAGCTGTGTATAAAATGATGTGCAACTAGAAGGAGTTGGGAAGACAAAATGACCATATCCGACTATTGGGAGCTCTTACCTCTTTCTCTCCTTGTTTAGAATGTGCTCCCACTCCACGTTTTATAAAACCAATGAGTATGTGAAGAAGTTTGTGCCTCCTTCTTAACTCACCACTTTGCCCACTACATGCCACTGACTACAAGGTAGATATTGTATCTTTTACTCATCATGAATTTTGACTAGACTTTTTTTTTTCTTTTTTGCTTTTCTCTTCTTTCCTTTATCTTTATATTTTGTACATTTATCCAAGCATAACTCATATGAAAATGAGCTTGTACATTTATCTTCAACAATGTATTGGCTATCTTTTAGCATACATGATAGCATGATTGGGCACATACAAGATTCCAAGACTCCGAAAGAGGCTTGGAATAGTTTGGAAACATTGTATGAGACAAATACAAAGGCACAAAAATTGCAACTCAAGAACGAGCTACATACATTGGAGAAAAAGAGCATGTCAGTAAGTGACTACACCCTGAAAATCAAAAGCATATGTGAGTCACTTACATCTAGTGGCGTCAATGTAGATGATGATGATAAGGTGGAAGTATGCCTTAATGGTTTAGGAGCTACATATAAGCAGTTCAAAACTTCTATACAGCAAGCATCAAGAGTAGCGCTTGTAGAAGTCTGAGTACAAACACACAAATCACTATTTTTTTTATTTCACTAATAGAAAGTCCAAAACCCACTAAAAGTTGATGAGTTAAAATCTTAGAGGTTGGAGTATTGAAAAACCTTTGATGATTTTGAGTGGGTGAGGAAGAAAGATAAGATGCATCAAAGTTTGCCATGTTTAGTAATTTTCCAATGTTGTTTTTTTGGTTTAGTAATGGGTAAGAAGAAAATTTTAATATGTTGATGGTAAAAATGGAGGAAGAGGGAGGAGGAGGAAGAGATGAAGGGTTTAGATCCTTAGCTTCCAAAGACTCTTTCACACGAAGATTCTTTGAGAGAGGAGATACACTTTTATTCAAAATTTGGTCTCAAGCTTAAAATCAAGGCTTGATGCAAATCTAAATAGATACATATACGTTTCCTTCTTGAGTTTAGGGAAAAAGATTTTACTTTGCTTCCTTGCAAAGGAACATGTATATCTGCGTTCTTCTAGAGAGTTGGAGCCAGTCTTTCACTTCTCTTCTGTCTTTCACTTCTCTTCTGTCTTTCACTTCTCTTCTCTGCAAAGAATAAAAGTACAAAATGATATCTTTGATTTTATGTTTTATGTGTGTTCTATTTGTGTACATGACTATATATCAAGAAATTTTGAACATGAAAATATTCATAAAAAGCATAATGCATCGAGATAATTATCGAAAAACCAAGAGGAATGGAAATAATTGGTCTATTCATCAACATGTGCATTGAAAAATACATCGGTAAATGGGTGCTCCATAAAACACAACATAAATGTTCTCCACACATCCCCTCTCTTACATTATTCTACTCTTTTCGTACGTCCCTTGAATTCTTCAAAATAATTGTTTTCAATAGTTTACACACACATACACATAATACACGCACGTATATAAAAGCATGTCCACATTTACACACATACATGCATACACGGACATCTATAAACATATATACATATACATAACTTGAACACAAGAATATACATAATATGAATTGATACATACATATGTCAGGTCGTCGGAATACTATTTAGAAGATTAATTGTAACTATAAAAGTCGTGCACTGAAATGGCGTTGCGCAAAATGTTGTAACATTTTTTTGTTTAATAGAAGCAATGTGTGGAAGAGACGATAGACGCGTCGTCAGACTGTCTTGTCTGAGCGATCGGTTGGAGTTGATTCTGTCGCAGATTATTCAAACTATGGTGTCATCTATGTTGTTAAATATTCAGTATTGAATGAATAAGGTACTGTGTTAACAATTAATTGTGTGGTGAATGAAGACGATTATAACAGTAATACTAAATGAATAGTAAAAGTTTTGCGCATGTGGTTACGGTGATTGTTATGAAGTTGTTATGTGCTAGAAGTAGTAGTTGAATATGTGGTAATAGCTAGAAGCTAATCGGTGACTGAGAAAATAAATAAAGGGCCTCTGTATTACAGACCCCTGACCATCCCAAGAACCCACGTATAGATTGGTTAATAATTCATATTAACCATAAAAGATTAACACTGGCACCGACCATGGGGCATGGAGTAGCCAGGCGGTGCATAGACTAGGATTTGAGAAAGAATCCGATGATATATGCCTGTAACACGTTCTGGAGAATCGTACCCGAAGTATAGAAGGGATCAGCATCCCTGGAAAATTCCTAGCGCATTGGGAACACCTTCGGGTAGTAGTGGTGACAGACAATCATCGGAGCGAAAGCAAGAAATCTGGGCTAGTGGGGTACCACCTCAACATTTTCTTGTGCAAGGATTACAGGGTATACCAGAAGTGCAACCAACCCCATCTGCGGAAAGTAAGGTTTGTGAAGGAAGCACTGGTTCCGGTGCCAGTGTGGAAATTTCCAGTAGTAGTTTGTGGAATTCCGGTGGAATTTCGGATAATTCCAGGGTCAGTTTGTAGAATTTCGGTGATAGCTCTACTTTGGGTTCTGATTTTGAGGACCCTGGTGATGATCCGGATGCACGTGTGAGAACTTTTGAAATCAATTATGCTATACTCAACTATCCGGTGGATCCGGCATATAAGGCTATAGTGTTCCAATCTACGCTAGTTAATGAGGCTGCTCGGTTGTTAACTGAATATGACATTAATCATTTCGATCAATACGACGATGTTAAGAATGCCTTCTTACAATGATTTTGGTTGAGGAAAAATGCGTTTGAGATCTTTGACTATCTGCAAAACAATAGACAAAAACCACACCAGAATGTGCAGGAGTATGCAACTTTATTCCGTACTCATCTACGACAACTGTTGTCAGCGCATGCTAACCTACCGAATGATGTGATTACCCAGTGGTTTATTAATGGATTAAACCCTCAGCTCAAACAAGTAATGATCATAGGATGTGTGGGTGGTATGACTCTGGATGCGGTCATAGCCATGGCATTACAGTTGGAACATAAAGTGGGCAGGTTCACTGAAGATTTGGACTGGTTGAAGGCGACCAAGGGTATGAGTGAGGATCCATTGAAACAAGTGTAATGCACAAAATGTAAGAACCCAAGACACACTGCTTCTGCTTCTGCTTCTGCTTCTGCACTAAATCAAATGTACTACGCTATTTGTAATACGGCGAGTCACTCCACCGAAACATGTCCATATAATGCTAGAGTACAGGCCAAGCAAATCATAAATGCTATAATACAGGAGAAGGGACAAAAAACTACCCACTATGTACCACCGTAGTTGAGGAATACTTCCTACCAAAGTTATAAAACCTACAGGGGAATGCGAGAAAACAACTTCGGCCAGACCCGGTGGACTCCGATCAATCGGGTGAAGGCACATCTCTTCCACCAACCAGATGTCATTTCTGTGGTGAGATTGGACATATTCGCAGATATTGCAAAGAGGCATCCGAGCATGATAAACGACGAAAAGAATGACAACATCCAATAGCAAACATGGTATATATTTCAGCAGTCGATACTCAAGCAACAGTAATTCAAACACGGTCCGGCACGAAATTACAACCAGCTGCTAATATTTTTGAGCCTGGAATTCGAGAACAACAGAGAGTTTTTTCCAAAGCCAGTGCGTGGGCAAGTCAAGAACCAACAGTTTTTCCCAATCCAATACATGTGGTCCAGCAAACAACATCGAATCTACCACCGGAAGAACTGAGTCCGGTGAATGGGTCACTAGAGAGCCCACCGAATTCGGTATCGAGTACGTCGAATTTTGAATCTATGTGGAATATTCTATCATAGGCATCTATTACAATATCGTTGGGGCAATTGTTAGCCTTGGTTTCGGGTGTACGACAACAATTCCAGCAACAAGTTTGTCCAAGATCTTCGTGTACACTTGTTATGGCCACTGTCAGTCCTGAAACTAATTCTACGATGGACCATGTTGTTCCTTTAATTACGGAATGGTATAAAAACCACAAAATTACTCAAGTATTAATTGATGGAGGGTCTGGTGTGAATATTGCTACGGCCGCACTTTGTAAAAGATTAGAATGGACTCAGATTAAACCTGTTCAATTTTTTGTGAGAATGGCTGATCAATCAAGGGTCTATCCAGTGGGCTTGGTGCGAGATATACCCATTACTCTTCAGGGAGCAGTGTTCAAAATGACTTTTGTTGTTCTAGAATTACTTGCTGGATTACAACTTACTGTTTGAGGAGCCCTGGCTGAAACAAGCCAAAGTGTTGCAGGACTGGTCTACACACGAACTTATTTTCAAAAGTAATCATTGGAAATATGTAGTACCGTTGGACGAGATGAAGCTGTGCGACCTTCATGCTCAACCTTATGTACCCCAACCTATGCATATGTTGGATGGACTTTCAAAAATGATGAAGAAGAAGCTTTTATCAATGCTAACCAGGATTTGCTCGCCTTGGGTAAAGTCGACTTACAAGAGGTTGCGGATAATTAGAACCCGGTCGTTTATTCGGTAGTTCCGGTTACAGAAGAGTGAAGGATTAGGAATGGTTTATGACGTAAAGAAATTTAGACATTACCTATTGGGGAACAAATTCAAACTTTTTATAGACCATCAAGCATTGTTATAGGTAGTCAACAAGCCTTATAACACGGGAAGACTGGTACGATGGCTTCTACCATAAATTGAGTATTTTTTTGAAGTGGTAGTCAGAAAAGGGAAGACGCGTCTTAGAGCCGATCATCTCTCATGTCTGACTACAAGAGAATCCACTCAAGGGATAGCGAACGACTTACCAGATGCATATTTGTTTAATCTTGAAGTGGTGGCTGAATGGGCCAAGCCAATTGTCCCTATTCCCACTTTTGGACCCAAGAACCCTTAAATCAGGATCACAGAAGGGGAGGTAACTAAGTCACAAAGATATCAACATTGTAGGAAGTATTTACAAACAAGATAATCAAAAAATCCTCTCTTGCTGCGTAGAGGAGTCAAAGTATGATAAATGGTTGCAATTAGCACATGTAGGTGCAATAGAGCAACACCGTTCTAGACACCACACCCTATAGACTTTGCATAGGTTAGGAGTGTATTGGCCTTCCACGGAAGCAGACCTCTATAGGATATGGAAGGAATGTCCAATCTATTGTGTTAGACCACCAGTCAAGCATGCTACCTTATACCATGTGTGTGTCTAACACCAGAATGAACCGAACCAATGATAAGCATTATGCACACTTCAAATGGATCCACACCAACCTATGTACTATCCAATTTGTGACGAGAGCCAAGGCATTTCTACAAAATCAACAAACAAACCCTTACAAGATAGCTGAGACTAATGGTGCGAGAGTCAAATGGAAGGAAAACCAGATCTTGGAAGGATTCACCAGAAAGAATTGAGAGAAAATGGAGTAAGAAAATAAATTATTTAGAAGGAAACTTAAAGGAGACTTGAGCCAAAATCTTAGAATTAGCATCGAAAGAGTCAAATCAGGTAAATCAGACACTGAGACCAGGATCTATTCTAGCTAAACCTATACCTGAGAATCTAGATATGATGTTATAAGCATACCAAGCAAGACTAAGAGAAGGACCCTACGTGGGAGAATTAACTAAGAACTATCCCAGGGCAGACCTAGAAATCGAGAGAACCAGATTGCCCTATTCAAAGAATACAGAGGCATGCTTCCATGGAGCTACAAGGATTTAAAAGGATTGGACCCTCACATATGCTCCCATAGAATTCCCATGAGTCAAGAAGCTAAGCCTTCCAAACAGAAACCATACACCTATAATGATAACTATGCCACCAAGATTAAGGAAGAGATAGATCATTTAATAGAAGCCGGATTTATCTATGAGATTGAGCATACCGAATTGGTATCAACCATTCTGGTAGTGCCCAAAAATCACAGAAAGCTACACGTGTGCATTAACTTGAAAAAGTTCAATGTAGCCACTACTAGAGATAGTTATCCACTTCCTATCACTGAACACCTACTAGAACGAGTGGTGGGCAAGGAAGTATATAGCTTCCTTGATGAATTCTGTAGCTACAAACAAGTAGCCATTGCTCTTGAAGACCAACATAAGATTACTTTTGCAATAGAATGGGGCATATTTACGTTTCAAGTGATGCCATTTTGGCTCACAAATGCACTAGCTACTTTTCAATGACTGATGTGTCATGTCTTTAAGGAGTTCCTACAAAAGAACTTGGAAGTCTATGTTGACGATTTATGTGCTCATTCTAGCATTAGGAAAACACACATTCCTGAATTGAAACAAGTTTTTGACAAATATCGAGAATATTAGGTTTGTTTGAACCTAAAAAAGTGTATTTTCATGGTCACTCAAGGCAGGATTCTAGGACACATTGTGTCAAAGAATGAATCTCAACAGATGAAGAGAAAGTTAGAGTGATTGCAGAACTACCTAGGCCGAAGAGTGTCAAGGAAGTACAAGCTTTCATGGGCAATGTGGTTACTATCAACGCTTTATACATATGTATGTGATCATTGCAAAGCCTTTGTACACCCTTCTAAATAAATTCGAGTGTACAGATGAATGTGAGGAATCATTTAATGAACTTAAACAACATTTGTGTTCCGCACCAATTCTCATGGCACCAGATTGGAGTAAGCCATTCCATGTACATGTGGATGGATCCATTTATGCTATCGGGTGTGTGCTAGCACAACCTTTATGTGAGGGCAATACAGACCTTCCTATAGCATATGCAAGTAGTCATTTAAATGGAGTTGAGAGAAACTACATCACCACGGCGAGTGAAGGATTAGCAATGGTTTATGAAGTAAAGAAATTCAGACATTTCCTGTTGGGGAACAAATTCAAACTTTTTATAGACTATCAAGCATTGTTATATGTAATCAACAAGACTTATAACACGAGAAGAATGGTAAGATGGCTTCTACAATTAATTGAGTATGATTTTGAAGTGGTAGTCAGAAAAGGGAAGATCCATCTTAGACCCGATCATCTCTCATGACTGAGTACGAGAGAATGACTATGGATAACGAATGACTTACCAGATGCATATTTGTTTAATCTTGAAGTGGTGGCTGAATGGGGCAAGCCAATTGTCCCTATTCTCACTTTTGGACCCAAGAACCCTCAAATGAGGATCAGGGAAGGAGAGGTAACTAAGTCACAAAGATATCAATCATGGAAGGAAGTATTTACAAATAAGATAATAAAAAAATACTCTCTTGCTGCATAGAGGAATCAGAGTATGATAAATGGTTGCAATTAGCACATGTAGGTGCATTAGAGCAACACCATTCTATACACTGCACCCTATAGACTTTGCATAGGTTAGGAGTGTATTGGCCTTCCATGGAAGCAGACGTCTATAGGGTATGAAAGGAATGTCCAATCTATTGTGTTAGACCACCAGTCGAGCATGCTACCTTATACCATGTGTCTCTAACACTAGAATGAAGCAAACCAATGATAAGCATTGTGCATACTTCAAATGGATCCACATCAACCTACGTACCTATCCAAGTTGTGATGAGAGCCCAAGCATTTCTTCAAAATCAACAAACAAACCCTCACAAGATAGTAGAGAGTAATGGTGGGAGATTCGAACATAAGGAAAACCAAATCTTCGAAGGATTTAAGAGAAAGACTTAAGACAAAATGGAGCAATAAAATAAATGATTTAAAAGGAAGCCTAAAGGATACTTGACCCAAAATCTTACAATTAGCATCAAAAGAGTCAAATCACGTAAACCAGACACTGGGACCAGGATCTACTCTAGCTAAACCTATACCTGAGAATCTAGATATGATGTTATAAGCATACCAAGCAAGACTAAGAGAAGGACCTCAGGTTGGAGAATTAAGTAAGAATTATCCCAAGGCAGACCTAGAAATCAAGAGAGCTAACTCTACATGAAAATGGTAGAATCGGCTCAAACCATGTTTGAAGAATCTCTGTATGTCAATTGAAGAAACCTAGTGAAGTCGGAGACTACTAGTGCACTTACAAATGCATCGACTACTTTTCAACGGCTGATGTGTCATGTCTTTAAGCAGTTCCTACGAAAGAACTTGGAAGTCTATGTTGATGATTTGTGTGCTCATTCTAGCATTATGCAAACACACATTTTTGAGTCGAAACAAGTTTTTGACAAATCTTGAGAATGTTAGGTTTGTTTGAACCCAAAAAAGTGTATTTTGATGGTTAGGCAAGGCAAGATTGTAGGATAAATTGTGTCAAAGAATAGAATCTCGACAGATGAAGAGAAAGTTAGGGTGATTGCAAAACTACTTAGGCTGAAGAATGTCAAGGAAGTACAAGCTTGCATGGGGCAGCGTGGTTACTATCGACGCTTTAAACACATGTATGCGATCATTACAAAGCCTCTGTACACCCTTCTAAATAATTTCGAGTGGACGGATGAATGTGAGGAATCATTTAATGAAGTTAAACAACATTTGTGTTCAACACCAATTCCGACAACACCAGATTGGATTCAGCCATTCCATGTACATGTGGATGCATCCAATTACATTATTGAGTGTGTGCTAGCACAACCTACATGTGAGGGCAATACATACCTTCGTATAGCATATGCAAGTAGGCAATTGAATGCAACACCACCACTTACAAAGAAGGAATATGAATGGTATATGAAGTAAAGAAATTTAGACATTACCTATTGGCAAGTTCACACTTTTTACAAACCATCAAGCATTGTTATACCTAGTCAACAAGCCTTGTAACACGAGAAGACTTGTACAATGGCTTCTACTATTCATTGAGTATGATTTTGAAGTGGTAGTCAGAAAAGGGAAGATCCATCTTAGAGCCGATCATCTCTCATGAGTGACTACAAGAGAAGCCCCTCAAGGGATAACGACTGACTTACCAAATGCATATTTGTTTAATCTTGAAGTGGTGGGTGAATGGGCCAAGCAAGTTGTCCCTATTCTCACTTTTGGAACCAAAAACCCTCAAATCAAGATTAGGGAAGGGGAGATAACTAAGTCACAAAGATATCAATCATGGTAGGAAGTATTTACAAGCAAGATAATAAAAAAAATCCATTCTTCTTGCATAGACGAAGCAGAGTATGATAAATGGTTGCAATTAGCACATGTAGGTGCATTAGAGCAACACCATTCTATACATTGCACCCTATAGACTCTACATAGGTTAGTAGTGTATTGGCCTTCCATGGAAGAAGAGGCCTATAGGATATGCAAGGAATGTCCAATCTATTGTGTTAGACCACGAGTCTTGCATTCTACCTTATACCATGTGTCTCTAACCTAAAATGAATCCAACCAATGATAAGCATTATGCACACCTCAAATGGATCCACACCAACCTATGTGCCTATCCAAGTTGTGACGAGAGCCGAGGCATTTCTACAAAATCAACAAACAAACCCTCACAAGATAGCTGAGAGTAATGGTGGAAGAGTCAAATGGAAGGAAAACCAAATCTTGGAAGGATTCACGAGAAAGACTTAAGAGAAAATGGAGCAAGAAAATAAATGATTTAGAAGGAAGCTTGAGTAGACTTGAGCCAAAATCTTAGAATTAGCATCAAAAGAGTCAAATTAGGTAAACCAAACACCGAGAGTAGGATCTATTCTAGCTAAACCTATACCTGAGAATCTAGATATGATGTTATAAGCATACCAAGCAAGACTAAGAGAAGGACCCCAGGTGGAGAATTAAGGAAGAACTATCCCAGGAGAGACCTAGAAATGGAGAGAACTAAGCTCTACATGAAAATGGAGAGAACAAGCTCTACATGAAACCATGTTTGAATAATCTAAGTATGTCGATTGAAGAAACCTAGTGAAGCCAGAGCTACGCTTTCAAGGACTACTAGAGAGATTAGAACACTTGATTTCTAACACCGAGAAGAATAATCCTAAGAGGATCTATTCTATCATGAAACCACAAAAAGATACTACACCTTCCTTGTTGCATGTGCCTAATACTACAAATTGGGAGAGTTTGTCTTTGATACATAAGTACTCATAAGGATTTTTGAGAGAAATTCAAGAAGAGAAATGGAAGTTGGAGCAAGAAACTCACCTAGTGATTCAAGCGATAGATGATCTCCAAGAACATTTCCCACAAGACATTCTCAATATATGGTGAACAAGAGGACGAGCAGCCTATGAACGAAGAACAATGGACTCCTCACTGCAATGAGGATGGCTATGATATCTCTATCTCTATGATAGAACCCATGAAGATAAGCCCATTTTAGAATAGTGTATGGTGATGACCCTAGAGCGAGACGAGGCAAGCAACGAAGATCTAGAGTCCATTATCACGAAACCCTTTTGTTGTTCAGAAGAGGAATACCTTTATTTTCTAGAAGCCACCACCCCTTATGTAAGGGAGGATAAGCAAAATAAGCAACTCACACCACTCCCAGAGAGTAAGGAGAATAAGTAGAAGAAGGAAAGAAAGAAATCTTATATGCAAGAAGAACAAGAACCCCTATTGGAAGTGCCAGAGAACTTTAAGGAACATGAAATTGAAGATAGAAGAATGATGGTAAGAATGCCTAAGATAGAAACAAGCACATGAGAAGCATATGACAATCGGGAAAAAACTAAGAAGATTGTAGTTACATTCAAAGAAGGAGAAGAAAAATGCACATATATCCAACATAATTTGACAAGAGAAGAAGAAGAAGAGTTGATTGCCCTATTGAGAGAATATAGAGGCATGTTGCATGGAGCTACAAGGATTGTAAAGGATTAGGCCTGACATATGCTCCTATAGAATTCCCATGACTCAAGAAGCCAAGCCTTCCAAATACAAACCATACACCTATAATGATAGATATGCCGCCAAGATTAAGGAAGAGATAGATCATTTGATAAAAGCCGGATTGATCTATCAGATTGAGCATACCGAATGGGTATCACCCATTGTGGTAGTGCCAAAAAATAATGGAAAGCTACATGTGTGCATTAACTTGAAAAAGTTAATGTAGGCACTATTAGAGATAGTTATCCACTTCCTATCATTGAACACCTACTAGAAGGAGTGGTGGGCAAGGAAGTATATAACTTCTTTGATGAATTCTCTAGCTAGAATCAAGTAGCCATTGCTCTTCAAGACCAACATAAGACAACTTTTGCAACATAATGGGGCATATTTGAATTATGAGTGATGCCATTTGGGCTCACAAATGCATCTACTACTTTTCAAAGGTTGATGTGTCATGTCTTTAAAGAGTTCCTACGAAAGAGCTTGGAAGTCTATGTTTATGATTTATGTGCTCATTCCAGCATTATGCAAACACACATTCTTGAATTGAAACAAGTTTTTGACAAATGTCGAGAATATTAGGTTTGTTTGAACCCAAAAAAGTGTATTTTCATGGTCAGGCAAGACAAGATTCTAGGACACATTATGTCAAAAAATGGAATCTCGACAGATGAAGAGAAAGTTAGAGTGATTGAAAAACTATCTAGGCCAAAGAATGTCAAGGAAATAAAATCTTTCATGGGGCATTGTGGTTACTATCAACGCCTTATACACATGTATGCGATCATTGCAAAGCCTATGTACACCCTTCTAAATAAGTTTGAGTGGACAGATGAATGTGAGAAATCATTTAATGAACTTTAACAACGTTTTTGTTTAGCACCAATTTTGATGACACCAGATTGGAGTAATCCATTCCATGTACATGTGGCTGCATCCAATTATGCTATAGCATATGCAAGTAGGCAATTGAATGGAGTTGAGAGAAACTACACCACCACTGAGAGAGAAGGATTAGGAATGGTTTATGTAGTAAAGAAATTTAGACATTATCTATTGGCAAACAAATTCAAACTTTTTAACAGACCACCATGCATTGTTATACCTAATCAACAAGCCTTGTAACACGGGAAGGCTGGTATGATGACTTCTAGTATTAAGTTAGTATGATTTTGAAGTGGTATTCAGAAAAGGGAAGACCCATCTTAGAGCCGATCATCTCATATGATTGACTACAAGAGAAGCCCCTCAAGGGATAGTGAATGGCTTACCAAATCCATATTTGTTTAATCTTGAAGTGGTGGCTGAATGGGCCAAGCCAATTGTTACTATTCTCAATTTTGGACTGAGGAACCCTCAAATCAAGATTAGGGAAGGGGAGGTAACTAAGTCATAAAGTTATCAATCATGGTCGGAAGTATTTACAAACAAGACAATAAAAAAGTCCTCTCTTGTTGCATAGAGGAATCAGAGTATGATAAATGGTTGTAATTAGCACATGTAGGTGCATTAGAGCAACACCATTCTAGACACTGCACCCTATAGACTCTACATAGATTAGGAGTGTATTGGCCTTCCATGGAAGCAGAGGTCTATAGGATATGGAAGGAATGTCCAATCTATTGTGTTAGACCACCAGTCGAGCATGCTACCTTATACCATGTGTCTCTAACACCAGAGTGAAGCGAAACAATGATAACTTACTTGAGGATGAAAACATTCCCTCAAGGAATGAGTTTAGCAAGATGAAGCAGTCTAGAGGAGGAAGCTCAAGACTACCCACTCATTGGTGATAATGTGTACAAAAGAGGAAGAGATGTATAGATAAGACAATGTGTTCATGAAGTGACTACTTCAACATATTAGATATTGTGCACTAGAGTGTTGTAGGGAGTCATTTTAGCCTCGATCACATAATCAAGTCCATAATATTCTCAGGACTATGGTGGCCTGAATGTCTTTACAAGGTATGGATTACCTATAGAATTGGTGAGTGACAGAGAGAATCACTTTCTTAACAAAGTCATAGAATATTTGTTACAAGATTTTATGGTGATTCACAAGAAGTCCGCACCATATCATCCTCAAGCCAATGGACATGTAGAAAGTACTAACAAGATCCTTTATAATGTACTGACTAAACTCGTAAACAATAAACATTGAGATTGGGATAAACATTGAGATTGGGATCCTTTATAATGTACTGACTAAACTCGTAAACAATAAACATTGAGATTGGCATATTGAGTGGCATACAATATGGTACTCAATGCAACTCCATTTCAAAACAGGTCCATTATGCATGTTACAAATCAAGCTTTCTTAGCTAGTCGAAAGGGTGAAGGTAAATGGAGCTCATCTACTAGTAAAAAAAAATTATGCTAATGCTGCATAGTCAAAGAAAAAAGACAAAGATGAAAAGAAATAAAAAAAACAAAAATTGTTTTGCAAATATTGTAAAGGAAATGATCATAAAGAGTTTTCCAAAACTGGCTACAAAAGAGGCAAAGAAAAAAGAGGCTGGAATGGTTGTTGCAAAGGCCTCGACACCCAAAACAGATTTTGTGAATCTTATGCAAAATGAAGAATGGGCATTTACTACTGTTTGCAATTATGAACCAGCTTCTCATGAGGAGTGTATGTCTACACTAGACTCAAATGTTTGGTACTTTGATAGTGGGGAAACCAAACATATTACCTCACAACGTAGTTTCTTCAGTTTGCTTGAGCCTGCCCCTACAAGAAATACTGTCACATGAGCCAACAACTCCTCTTATCATGTCATAGAATTTGGTAAGATCAATCTGTTTACTATTCATGGTAGTTCTTTCACATTGTCAGATGCTTTGTTTGTGTGAGGGATTAAAAAAAATGTTATTAATTTCAACATTAGCCAAGATCGGCTCGGACTGTTCTTGCAACAAAACAGAGACTAACTCATCAAATGTTAAGGCATTAGGATTTCCTTTCATCATCAATTGAAGAGTAGAAGCAAAAACCTAATATGAATCTAGAAGACCATTGAGAACGATCTACACAAGTGAACTATTTGGCAAGAGTTCATCTACAAAAATCATCTGCTCCTTCAAATCTTTGATCTTTGTCAAAAAATTGTCCATAGAGTCTCCTTCATTCATATGCTCACTTTCCAATGATTTTTGGAGGTAAGCAACACGAGCCTCATTTCTTGCCTGATACAAAGTGGTAAGTGTATCCCAAGCATTCTTTACTATTTTGCAAGAGTGAATATGAGGGATAATGGAATGTCTGACAGACAAAGCTATCAATGCATATGCATGAGCATCTTTGCCATCCCAACGAAGTTTCTCTATAGTAGGTGCAGTAGGAAATGTAGCACAAACAAGAACCTGAAGATCATCATCTTCAACACCATCTGGATCACCTTCAATAATTGTATTCACAAGTGTAGTAGGTCATTTTTCAACACCTTGCACAATATTCCAGAGTCCTTTTGCGACTAGTACATGATGCATCATATATGCCCATAATGGGTGATTGGTGCCATCCAACTTATCCTCAACAACCAACGTAAGGAATATATCATTGCTTTCAGCCATGGCAACTCACTAAAATACCCTCATGCAAAAAAATGATTATATCTCAAAAAGTTGAACAGAATTAGCTTGTCGAGATCTGCTAAACCTTTAGCAGACTTCGAGGCGCTTATATTGGTGAACCGAAACCTATATATATGTTTGGCACAAAAAGATGAAATTGCATGCCGAGGCACTGCGATAGTGCGTTCGAAGGTCGAAATGAGCTAAGATCAAATTTTTGACAGTGCAGAGCAAAGCCGTTTTGAACTGCTAATCACCCTGAGTATGGTCACCAAATTTCATGCGACTCTGAGATTGTGAGCAGAGGGGTGTCGATGATGCTCTCAATGAAGCAGTGACCTACTATGATACCAATTGTTGGAATTTGAGGTCTTCAAAAGCATGCAAACAACACGAAGAAGAAGAAGAAGCTTGGAGCACATCACACAATAGTGAATGTGGTACCACATGAATGTACAAAGATAAGTAATCTGTTAGGGTTATAGGCATATATACAAACCATGGGAAAAAACCTCCTTAAGAGGGAAAAAAGTGCCCCAGAGGTCTTAAGTGTGCTCACACACATCACTACCAAAATATATTAACAAATACAAGTGAATACTTTCTTATGCGATAAGTTTGGATTTTTACTTGTAAACCTCTCTTGAAGTAACTTTATATACACTAATAGTCAGAGTTCTATTCACGATGTACACAATACTGTGCACAACTTCTATCGAATAACAATGAGGTATATTTTTCTCAACCATCAAGGCTCTTGATATTTCTACAATAATTCATTTGCCTCTGTGTTCCATAGTTTCTTTGCATCAAGAACATGCTTCATCATGTAAGAACACATTGAATAATTGGTCCCATAAGGCTTATCTTCAACTTGAAGCATGTCAACCAAGTCATTGTTGCTTGCCATTGCACCAATGAATCCAAAAGTAGCAAGGTATGAACTTCCAAAAAACTGAAATGCAACTCACAATATGTAACTCTAATGGAAATTTTGATTGCACGTATGGCTTCGTAAGGGAGATAAAACCCCAATGCACTTGATGAAAAATGAGCTTAGAATGCTAAACTTTGTAGTTCTATGCTACGCAACTAATTTGCACGGTGAAAAAGGAACCGAACTTACTTTGATACCACTGTTGGGCATGTGAATGAGTGAGGAAGCATGAATAGAAGAGTACACAAGCATGAAGAAGGAGATAGACACACAAGGACACACAATGGTTGTAAGATCTCTCTGTAGATAGATGATCATTAATATGAGAATGAGTATAGGGAGATTTATAAGTGAAATCCCTAAGTATAATGTATGGCCACATATGAGTATATCATGTATATGTGGTTAGATGAGGAAAAGCCTAGAGTAAAAATTGCCCATGTATAGCAAAATAATTCACATCAAAGTTACTCGAGGGACACATAAGTGTAACATGTGTTGTCAAAGATACAAGCGCTAGAACCTAAAAAAATGGATAGCTTTTCTTTTCTCATCATTGGACTAGCCTGGTATGCAGATAAGAGTCACCAAGTGTTCAATTATAACTCTTGTTTTCATGGAGATTAAATAACATTTAAAATAGCAATGAGATGATCATGGAAAATCACTAGTTTCCAATAGTAAACCTTCTTTTTCATCATGGAAACATTCATTGAATCAAGAAGAAGGTGTTCCTGAGCCTCAAAGAGCAATCAAGGGTGTGTCATGACTCCATTAGGGAATGCTTACAATTATTAGAACATCTTTCAAATAACAATCCCCATTTTTTTATAAGAAAAAAACAAATTGTTCCAAGTAACCACCAATTTACCCAGAAGCAATTGTTTATCACAAGAAACAATAAACTCTAGCATTGACTCTAGCTTCTTCAAGAGCCTCAGATAATGATCAAGAAAACCATCTAGAGGTTATGTAATACGGATTCCACTTTAGAATGCTTAACTCTTATATCATCCACTTTTCAATTAAATAAATGTTTGTACAAATAGAGTAATAAAATTTGTTCATCAAAGTTAATGGTGGCCAACAAGGATTATAACAAGGAACTCCATCAAAATCAAATTACACACATCTTCAATTCATTTAGAAGACTTGATCAAGGTCAAAATGTTATGGACATGTAGAAAAGGGAAAGAAATTTATAAATGGCATGAATGTTAATATGAAGGCTCATGAAAAACTGATGAAGAATATTGATGAAAGACACTCATCTATTGCACACACATTGAGAAAAAAATCTCTACAATAATCTTGACCAAGATTGTAGGATTGGCCTGAATGCTCCTCACATCCTGTGGCTTGAAATAATTATCTCCCCCAACAACATATATTGAAATTTTATAGGAAAGATGAACATAAAATCTATAGACTTTCACACTTTATCTTGCATACATGGCATCATTTAGACTCCACACTCTTACCTTGAAATGTAGATTATAGAATGGAGAGACACCTAGACAACACATGTCAAAGCCTACAAAAATCAAAGAATCCAAATGCAAACTTAAAAGTTGAAGCACACGACAATGTCTCACAGATTAAGTCAATGTCATGACTCACACTCAACAGAATCACCACTATAATGAAAACAACCTCTAAGCAAGTTGATTGCATGACTCAATTCACCATAAACCACTTCCACAAATATAAAATGTAGATTTTCAAGTCATAATAACAACTATAGTGACGAGTCCATGAGTCTCATAGGTCATGACTCATTGCTCAAGCTTTAGGAGTCAAGCTTCAAAGTTAAGCTCCAGAAAATAGGTCTAAGGTCCATCCTGATACACTATATAGAGACTCAGACTACATGCCATTGACGAGGAGTCACAATTCACGACTCATACTTGAATTTTCTAGTGACATTGGCTATGGAGTCTAGAGTTTGAACTTTGAGCTCATAATGCACAAAATTAGAGACAAAGTCAACTTCAAAAGTTTAAGACCTCATCCTTCAAGATTCATGAATCATGATGTCCGTGAGAGTTGAGAGCAAGAGTGAGACAATACTCGGGTCAGGCCCAAGATGAGTGACATGATAAGCTTGGAGTGTGATACGTTCATTGTTCATTGCTAGTTCGAAGAGTAACAATGGGTTCGCACTCCTCGACAGCATATTCAATGCTTCTATATGGCGGAACTTGACTTGTTTTAAAAAAATGAAAGAGTTTTGGGGCCATCATTCTTTGGGTCGGGCTCCCCCTTCGAAACAGATTTGTACCATTATGACAATAAAGTTTGATTGGTTGTTTACCTTGTTCTTCTAATAATATCATGTAAAAATTTTGATTTTGAGAAGCTTCCACTGCTCTCTGTGAACTAAATACATTGGCACATACGATGGCTCAACATGGACGTGCCACCTTGTCTGAACCCACCCTAAGGTCTCTCGACTCTCCAGTCTCAAGCTTCAAATCACTTGCATGCATGCAAAAATGATGCGTTGATGAGTCAACGAGGTGGCACAATAGCACATTCAATGACCAACGTCATAAGGTTTCAAAAACTCATAAGTCACTTCAATGACAAATTTACAATCTACAAAATCTCATATAAAAAAATAAGCCATTATGGCCATTGCGAAGTGGACCTATCCACCTAGCACTCGCTAGATTTTTCTTTTTATGACATTGTACCTAAACGTGATATACATCTAAAAATAAGGTAGACTACCATTTAGGACAACAAGTCCTAAATGACATCGTAATTTAATCTTGAGGAGTCCTATAACGCCTATGGAGAGAGTAGGGATACCCATTGAGATCGAGTGAGTCCTGGCCATCTATTTTCTTTCCTTTATCTTTATACTCTCGTATCCAAAGAGTTGTAACTTGTCAGTTTTGTCTTGTCTGCACATGCTAAGCAGTGTGGTTGGGTCCTTTGCCTCTTGAGGTAAGGGTGAGCGTTTCATCTCCTCCTCCTGTAGCTGGACATTGTAATGTCTTTTGGAAGTTAAACCAATTGTCGTATTCGCTTTCGAGCTATCCTTCCCAGTTGTTGTTTTTAGACAGTATGTAACCCTTGCTTTGTGAAACGGGGGAGATCCCATGGGAACTATGCCCATTCACATGTACAAATGTTCTTTCGATTAATTCAAGCTATCAAGGAGGTTAGGCTTGGACCGAACTTCCTCTTTTCAAAAAACTTGAAAGTTTTGGGTCACAAAACCCTCTATCGTGAATCGTGCTTCTATCGAATAAAGAGTTGTAACTTGGAAGTTTTTGGTAAGAAAACTCTCTATCGTGGACCATGAATCGTTATTCTACCGAATGTACCCGATGATGAGTGTCATTTTTTTTTAAGAGTACAATAAATTGGAAAGACACACACACCCGACATTGTAAGGTAGAGACACCCATCTTGGGGAACTTCATAGACACCAACTTTGAGAACTCATAGATATATATCGAGCCAAGATTTGAACTCAAAACTTTCTCCTTAAGATTCAAAGCATCAACCACTATGCTATGCAGGCTTGGACATGAGTGTCATTTATTACAATTATATTAATGAAAGAAAAAAAAATCACGAATGTAATAAGGGAAAATGACATGCACAAGGGACAAAATATGTCCATCTAGGACTGCTGGTGGGACGTATGCTGCATGCATATCAAAGTACCAACTAGAACTCTTTCTCTCTCTAAAACTCACATCATTCTTTTACCTCTGGCTTGGTAACCATTGGTCTGATACCGCAGGGGCTCTCGTAAAGAAGATGGCGACGCGGCGCGCTTTGATTGGTTGATCAACATCGAGTCTGGAGCAGGAGAACGGGGAAACTCGAAGCTTGGCTTTGTCCTTTCCCTCTTACAGACTTTTTTGGCTCGCTTTCTCGTCTTCACTCCGCTCACGCACACACGGCTCTGGAAGCACGTACGCGCGCCTGAGAAAGTTCCAAAGCTCGAGATATCATCCTACCAATTCGATTTACATTTTGAAACCGATATTACGGCGTAGAGGAGCGCGGCGCGTAACAGATTCGGAAACAACGACAATGAAATGGACTTTTGCTTCCAAACTGATGCAGAATGACTGAAATCTTTTGCTTCAGGTATTTCAATTATTCTTCTGTGTGAACAGTGTCTCTGTAAATAATTCAGTTAATCATTCAGAGTGCAGAGGTTTCGACTTTAGCGATTTTTCAAGTTACGTTTGCTATCTTCGCGTATAATTTTCTATTTTGTTAGCATTGACACTGCTATGTGGATAGCTAGATAGATGGTTGTAGTTATAGAGCTCTCACATAGATACATAGACGGGAGGATAGGAATAGATAGCAAAAAATACACACAGAGAGAGAGAGAGAGAGAGAGAGAGAGAGAGAGAGAGAGAGAGAGAGAGAGAGAGAGAGAGAGAGATGAAACAAAATTAGAAGATCTATTAACGTCTTTCAAAGGCCAGAATGACTTATAAGTCCAAAACGTTACAATATGACACATTAGATACAATATCTGGATAACAAAATAAGAATTAAAAAGGTGCAGAGTAGGCCTAGAGGGGGCTACGAGTGGAAAAAAATCCTGACGTGGGGTGACTGAGGTCTACTCGACTAGATGCTATGATGATGCTAATACAGTGTGGGGAATACAAGGCACATTCACTCATACAGTGAAGTACTATACAATATGGAGGAACACAAGGCACAGTGACACATTAGATACAATATCTGGATAACAAAATAAGAATTAAAAAGGTCAGAGTAGGCCTAGAGGGGGCTACGAGTGGAAAAAAATCCTGACGTGGGGTGACTGAGGTCTACTCGACTAGATGCTATGATGATGCTAATACAGTGTGGGGAATACAAGGCACATTCACTCATACAGTGAAGTACTATACAATATGGAGGAACACAAGGCACAGTGAGTCCTCCCTTACAGTAGCTTGAGCATCCGGTCTTGAGGAACTTCCTTAATATCTGCCAAGGTCAACACCCTGTCTGAATGCCACAGATGGTGTGCTAGAATGATCTGAATCCTAATGGTTCGGGGGTACTCTCCTCCTCAATTGTGGCTGCCTGGATATCCTTATTTCGGTTTCCAAATTTAGCAGTGAACCTCTGGTATAGGTGAGATCTGCTGTGATGCCTATCTATATATATTATAGCTGCTCTGAAATTTTTAACTTGATACATTCAAGGGCTGTACTTCTTTGCCCCTGACAAGAGGTTGTCATGGCATTGTATTGAGAGACTAGTGCAATGGAAAGACAGAAACTGGGGATATAGATGTCTATTGGTCACACAAACTGATGCAGGAAAAGCACAACCAAGTTATTTTGGGTCAGTTTTTGGTCTTTTTGGAGGCTGAAATATGTGCTTTTTGTGTGTTCAATGCAGAGGACACAGTTTTTGGAACTTCAACCATTCAGCAAATGCACATTGCATATAGTATGGAATTTTGGAAAACAAGTTCGGTTCACCATCAGTAGCTCAAGAAATGTGCTCATAAAAAAAAAACATTTGTTATTTCTAATCTAAGTAAGGAATACTGAAATTCGGCAGAAAAGAGAGAATGAAATAGGTTCTAAGTCCCAACTATGAAGACAAAAAACAAGCTATATTCACAAACATAAAGGGAGGATGTAAGATTCACCTCCCAAAGCTTTGAAACTATAGCTACACTATTGGCCACCACCTGAATGTCTTGCATCCCATACCACCAAACACACCATACAGGTATATGGGTAATAACAAATGAACCCAAGGATTTTATTTATAGATTGATTTCAGGAGGCGGCCCAATTCACGTTGGTTGGACATGCTCTGCATGGTTGGAGGTTTTTTCTATGGGCAGCCATCAAGATGTCCTTTGGGTTTGGGGATTTAAAACTTCCTTATTTTCAATAACTATCCAAAGCAATTTCCTCGGTTACAAATAGGAGGATCAATCCTTTAATGGCTTAATTTCCTGCATAGGGCATGTCCTCCCAAACGATCAGATACACCAAATAAGAAGCCTTGCAAGGCTTCCTAATCCTTTGATATAGAATCATCAGATGCCGGATCGGAACATATTGGGTAAAATCCTCCAAGCTTTGGACCTTCTCCTCTCGTGTCACCAAATCCTCTTGATTGAGCCCCTTTTTCAAGCTACACATGCAATACAAGCATTGTGATTCTTCGAGGCAAATTCAGCTTGTAGGACAACCCTAGTTACATTTTCTGTGAAAGGACCACAATCCTTGGAAGATAACACCTTGACTCATTGGTTTTGGATCGTCTCACAAACTTGAGGTATCCTAAGGTACCACCCTCTCTCCCCTACCCCCTTCGAAACCTCCCCCTTTTCTTCCCTTCCCCCTCCCCTATCCCCAATAAAAATTTTCCTCTTCCACCTTGGAGGTCATGAGGTGAATTAAGTAGGATAACAAGAAGGCAACATGGTGCTATGATATCTTTTGTGAAGACAACAAGGTGCTCGGCCATCTTCATGCTCTTCTTGTCAGCAAATGTTAAAAAAGGGTCAACCTTCCACTAAGTGAACCCCTAAATGTGTAACTCAACTCAAACATTGTAGGTCAATGCCCGGTCGAGCTTGGTAAAAAAAAAAAACGGTCAAATGTTGGGAGAAAATAGTTTTACATATCTCTCTAGAGCTTAGAGAGAGGTATCCAATCATATATAACACTTGTGTATCTAGATCCATTTTCGCCTTCAAAAGTCAAACCCTAATTTGTGGTTGAAAGCCAAAAGCAATGTGAAAAACACTTCTTCACGAAGAGGACTAGATTTAAAGTTATAAAAAGCATACATGAACAACCAGAAGTGCTTTTCACAACCATACATGGATACTAGTGCCAAAGAAGCAAGGGATGAAGGTAATAGGAGTCCCATACCACAAACTCTTCACTGGTACGGACGATGAGGCTTTGCCAAAGGGCCAAGAGTCCAAGACTCAAGTGCCTCATGGGAGGGCCGAGGGATTCATCACAAATGAGCCCATGGGTCCTATTTATAGACTCAAATGAGGTGGCCCATTTCACATTGGTGGCCGATTTATACTTGGCTGAACACTTTGACTATAGGCGCCTATCTAGATGTCCTTAAGTTTTGGGATGTAATGCTTCCCTTCTTACTTTTAGTTGTTCTCCTCTACAATTTCCTTGGCCGCAAATCAATAGTCCAATCCTTTGACAACCTAATTGACTCCCAAGTCATAAGGGACTTAAGTTGATGCTCCCAATAATGAGATACACATGACAAGAAGTTCCTTGAAACTTCCTCTCCCTAGTCTCGAACCAAATCGGGTTCTAGTGGAACAAGTCGTGTAATGTATTCCAAGTTGAGATCTGGAGGTATCACAAAAAAAAATTGGCCCTATGATCTATCGGAGTTGTTAGGCAAGACAACTGCCATGGAAATAGGATGCTTGTCCAAGTTGCCAAATGGGCAATTAATGTGAGACCAAGATACCTGTCCAAGTCTCTAATATGTCAACCATCATCGAGCAAGGATATCATTGATTCCTCGAGATAGATTCGAGGAATACTATCATGACCAAATATCAACATCAACAAGCTATACAATAACCGCTGTTGAATACTATCATGAGCATACACCATGCAGGGAAAGTCACTCACCCCATTGGATCATATATGGGAGGTATATGCTTGGTGAAACCATACCATATATAGGCGTTACAATGGAGCATACTCTCGTGGGCAACATCTCTTGGGTAAATAACTAAGGGGCAACCATCACTGCTTAAGGGTCTAAGAGGCCTTCCATCAAGGGCAACATCCTTCATTATGTATCTGGCTCCATAACGGTCATGTCTACATAGATATCCCTGATGGCTATACCATCCAAGGTCAGTCGACATCATCAGACCTATGATTATCACACCATTGACATATTCTCCACTCCCTAAGGTATGTGTACATTGTACAATCGATCCTTTGATCTATTAATGATCTCTAGATAAGCACAAATGGTGCTCCCAAAGTAAACCAAATGCATTATGCTAGGAGCTGCTGAAATAGTAAAACTCCCTTTCAAAAAGACAACACAACTCCTCTTTGGGCATACAACACAACTTCCTTTCGTGAATACAACACAACTTCCTTTATGACATCACTTTCGGGCTTCCCAATGGGAACCGAATGCCAAGAGTTGTCAAATCACCAACAACTCCCTTTTAGGATCAACAACAATGAACATAACAATCCCACAAGATGGTGAGCAAAGCCTATTGCTTCCAATGGTGGAACTAATGACTAGGACCCTTGCCACATTTAGTCTCATGATAGAGTCCATAGTGGTCCTAGCTCTTCCCTATCGAGACTCTGAACAAGAGACAACATACATGCACGTGTTGTGCTAAGCTATCGCAAGTGTAGTACCATGTGCATCCCAATGGATACCTCAAGAGAGAGGTTTTCATCTTGTGCATCTCGTGCTCAGTCGATACTGGCATGACATGTATATCTGTGGATACCACATACAGGTTATCTCAAATATACACGTACCTTGTGCCTAGCCCATGTTGGCTTGGTACCGCATGCATATTAGTGTACACTTTGTATAGAAGGTCCCCCATCTTGTAATGGTGAACAAATACTGGCCTACTAGGGTCAAGGTGCACAAGGTAGTGATGGGACACAACTGTTTGCATATCCCCATCCTAGTCCATGCCTATTTTTCTCTATCCAAGAAGCAATCCAGTAATATTGGAATCTCTTCCTACCATCTTTGTCTCCTTTTGACTAGTCATATAGATTTGTATTTTCTTTATTTGATAGTAATATTATTTATTTATCTATTGTTATTTCATCTTTTTTGTTATTTGCTTTTTATTTTTATTATTATTTGTTTGTTTTTTGTGCAAGACTTTATCATGGCTGAGTTTGCCCTTCACTTCCAGAAGTGATAGAAACTCAGTTTGTTGACTTTGTTAGAGATCTTTATTTAGAAAGGCTCTTTATTAAAGTCTAGACCTACTCTAGGGCATTGATGACGTGAGTAGGGATGTCATAGCTATTTGTCCAAGCTATGCATGATAAATTTTAATTCTGATACTTCTTGTTTTGGATAGACATAGAAGTCGACGATGCACTTTTTTTTGGTTTTTGTTTTTGTTTAATTTGCATTTTTATATATTTATATATTTATGCAATTATTATTATTTTTATTTATTCTCTTTTATATTTATATTTTTATTTTTTATACTTATTATTATTATTATTAATATATATATATATATATATATATATATATATGTGTGTGTGTGTGTGTGTGTGTACACATATATATATATATATATATATATATGTATATATATATATATATATATATTTTTTTTTTTTCAAAATTTAAATATTGATTATTATTTTTTGGTGTGGTTCATTTTGTATTGGTTTTCTTTTTTGTTTGTATTTTTCATGTCTTATATTGATCTTATTTTTTTTGTAGTCTCTTGCTATTGTTTGTTATTTTTTCTTATGTGTATGTGTTTGTGTTCTCTATCTTGGGTTTGTAAGTTTGGATAACTCTGAACTTATGAAGGTATATATAGATACCCGGGACCCATGACTATCAAGTCAGAAATATGCTCGTGGACTAACTACTTGATGCTAAAGATGGAAGTTATATAATAGTCCCCTCCGAGGGAAAGATGAACATAGTTGAGTTCTTTATGGAACCGAAAAGAGCACACCTCATAAATCCAAGGGAAACTGTCACCCTCAGGTAACACCCTATGTAAGGTATCTTATAAGTCCATAACAACATAATTGCCCATGGAGGTTGGATTGACTTAGGAACACGTGTCAATCGATCCCCCCCCCTTTCCCTTCCCCCCAATGCACTAGCTAGAGTCACCTAGATTCTAGTATCCAATGCATATTCATGTGTGGTTCAAGGCATAAATTAGGAAGAAGCTCGTGGCTTACTATAGAAATTAGATCATATGCCACTTGAGTGTTAAAAAAACATTGATGAACTCCTATGTCCACTACATGTGGGCTAGAACCATGCTTGATTTTTCGGTATCCTTCACTAATAGAAGGAAAATGGCAATAGCCAAACACAATCATTGATGGTTATACCATAAATATGGCTCACCCTATGGGCGCTTGCATGAATGATCAAATCATCCCATAGCACTACAATGCTCTTGCTAGTCCTCCATGATCCCTCAGGATGTCCTAACACAGAACAATCAACACATGTTCTCTCTCATATAACAACTTTGAGTGCCGCTACTAGTAGTTTCCCACTAGCCCCTCTTGGAGAGTGCATCCACACCATGCCAAAAACAAAGACCAAAGCATTATCACACAAGTGAAAAGAATGTAGAGCAAGAAATGAATTGAAATCCATGAATGCTATGGCAATCAAAGAAAAATAATGTGCAAATGATGCAATGAATCCAATCTTACTATGTGGATGCATCTCTCTCCAACAATCTTTTGGGGAAATCTCAGCCTCATGATAGACACCACTATGTGACTCTTGGGGACCATAGTTGTAGCTACAAGATAACTAAGTAAACCAACTAACAAGACCACACTAGGGAGAGAGATGCTCCATTCACCCAACCAACCCCTCCAATATATAGCTCCAAAGCCAAGGGGGCAACTAAACCACAAGGAGGAGTGTACCTTCCATCACATGGGTGTCGAGGTAAGCTAGGAAATCACGTCTTCTAAAAGAAGACCCTCCAAGCTCTCACGTACATACTACATATGAAGTGGCTAGGAGAAGCTTCGAATCAAGCTTAAGGCACTCAACCTTAGAGAATCAATCCTAAGTTCAAGACCCTTCAAATAGGGGTAAATAAACAATAAATCCCAAGGGTTTCACACCTAGAAACCAAAGGGATGTACCCTTAGACTCGTGTAATTATACAACATTCCCCTCCCCTTAAAAGCATTTCCATTCTCAAAAATGAGTGGAGATATATACCTTGGGGTATTCCTCAGTACCCCATGATCTGCCTCATAGATCATGTTCTTTTGCTCTCTAATTTGCCTCTTTATTCAGAAGGGGATCCTATCTTTGAATTTGGAAAGAGGAGAATCCACATGTGGTCTTATCTTTGCTCGAATCATTCAAAATCTCATCTAGGTTTTTGTACGGGAGGAATTGAATCAAGTGCAAAGTATGAAAAGAATGGCAAGGGTGGAACAAAGCATCCTTGCCTATTTCACTATTTTAGTTATGTGCAAATTCGGCCTCCATAGCATAAACATGTGCATCAGGCAGATCCTAAGCATAAATCGCTATCTTGGTTCATTTCTATGCACCACTTGTGCATAAACCTAACAAAATAGTTGGATGGTTTAGTTAGATTAGATTTATCTATCAAGTCAGACCTTATCTTGATCTAAAAGGAAGATTAATCTTTTATATCGGTGCCCAAATCATTGATTTTGCTAGATGTACACATACTCTATACCTTTGGACTAGGGAAAGGGGTGGATTTCTTTCTTGTGATTCACCTTTACTAAATCAATCTAACTAGAGGGGAATTTTTTTATAATCTGTGTCCAACCATCCTCATTAGAATGGTATAAGTGGATCAACTTCCTAGTTTATATCCTTTGCATAAATTACTCAAAGTGGGCTTAAGGCTCTTTCAAAACTTTACTTAGTTTTGAGATTCTATTTTAGTTTTTAACAGATTAAAGCTCATAGAGATCAATCAAGCTTTTGAAGACTCCGTTTGGTTGAAAATATATTACAATCTATTTTTACTTGTTCTTTCGAAAAGATTAAGATCTTTTCAACTTTCTTTTAATTTTCCCAAAATGGGAACTCATAGCTTTTGTAAAAGATCTTACTAACGCTACTCTAGATCTTTTTTAAATAGATCTTGTTGATATATTTCGGTAGTGGTGTGTGAACACATTTAGGACCGTTGGGCTACTTTTTTCCCTCTTTAGGAGGTTTTTTCCCGGCTTGTATACACACCTATAACCCTAACGGGTTACTAAGCTTTCTACATTCAGCTTTCTACATTCATTTGGTAATACATTCAGTATTGTGTGTTGTGCTCCAAGCTTCTTCTTCTTCCTTGTGCTTTTCAAACTCCTACAATTGGTATCAGAGTTACCAAGCATGAATCAAAAACCACTAGTGGACATACGAGTGGCATAGCAACTAGCTTGGTCAGAGTCTGAAAAAGCATGTAAATATGGCAGTAGTGACCCCCCTTGGGATAAAACAATCCAATTAGCCAAGTACCACTCAAGTAGTGAAAGATGCGCATAACCACCTGCCAATGCTTGACACGAGGGCAATGCATAAACCTGCTCATATGTGAGCTTACACATTGAATATTAGGCCAGGTTATGCATAAGCAAATCAAGCATCCAATAGCGTGCTGATAGAGAACAACATGAGATGCATCTCCAACATCATGAAGACTCAATCATAAACCTGTTAGGGGTAGTGATCCAAGGCCACTTTTTGATGAAGAAAACCCTACTCATGCTCAAAGAAGAGCAAAATGTCAATATATTTTGTTTGACACAAAGCTATTCCCCCGTCAACTTGCATAAACTTAATGCCTTGGAGTCATATTGTAGTGGTGGTAGTGTGTCTACATCAAATACATGATGGGCTAGCCAATTCCATGTCTTTGCGTACCATGAGGAGTCGTCTCCTACTAAGGTGATGTCACGTGATGCCTAGAAGGCTTTGTAAGTGATGCTCTCTGTGTCCATGCTCTAGATCTTGTGTAATAGGAATACTGTCTGGAAGACTACCTCTACTAACATCAGTGGTGTAGCAAGCTATGCCTTGATGATATCATGGGGTACAACGAATTTGTTGGAGATGAGTCTCTCAATCATGAGAATCTGCGGTCTCTCCAATGCTGCAGCCTATCCATGCTGATGCGGCTAACCTTGGTCCCCATATGGCTGCTCCATACATGAGTGTTGGGGTAACCAAAGGCTCAAAGAGCCACCCCTTCGTGCGGGTCCCCTGAAAATATGCCTGGTGGCATTGTCTCTCCATCAAAGCTAGTGTTGGGTATCCTCGTGTGATGCAATCATGGGCTGCCTGAGACATGGAGAAGAGGTTACTCTGAATGTCACTCCCAAGTAGACATATGATGTGACTATTTCGATGGGTCCACCTGCCACTTAAAGAACTGTGCCTCCTCACTTGTGCTAAACCTTGGTTTTACCAAGGTTCACTGATAGCCCTCTATGCGTGCAAAAATCGTCTAGCTATAGGTGATGTTGTAGACCCTCTATAGACTCTGAAACTAGCACAATACCATCAGTATATAAAAGAATGTAGACAATGGTCCCTCATGATCACTAGTTGGTTCATTCTCAATGGAAGTAAGTGCTAAAATATTATGAATCTTAAAATGTTGTGCATTATTTACTTGGTCTGTTTGTTGTCTCCTTGTTTGACTTTTGGTTCTTCCAGTGTACTACTTTATATCAGGGTCCTTCCAGGTTTGATATAACTACTTTGGCGTATCCTTGAAAAGTGTTGGTATCCTTTCTGTTTCTTCAGTATCTCTTTCTTCTGGAACCTTCTCCAACTTCATAAGTCAGATCATGAAGAGGTACTGATGATAGACTAGGTACTGGTGTAGGTAATGAAACTCTCTCTTCACCTGTATCTCTTAGGGTTTGAGAAGGTTCATCACCCCCCTTGTATGGCTAAATGTAAGAATCCAAATTCCTTTTAAAAAATGCATAGTCAACTGCATTTATGAATTCTTGAATCTCTTTCTTCTTATCATAAATCTGTCATTATGCTATGTATGCATTGCATGAGAGTAGGATATCACCTTGTATCGGGAACTAGAATCTGTATCCTTTGCTTTCAATTGCATAACGGATAAAGACTGCTTTAATGGCTTTTACATCAAGCTTACCACGATCTTTCTTCTCAACGTGAATATAAGCTTCGGAACCAAAAACTTTGAAGTAACCATAGTTACCGGAAACGGCGTTTCCGGGGTCCGGTAACGGACCGGCCGTTTCCGCGGTCCGTTTCCATTTGGAAACATCGTTTCCGGCCTACATTTTTTTTGCTTTAGGTTTGTTGGGACTCACTTCTGACCTATTGTTTGCCACTTGCTCACCACCAATCCTTTGCCTCTTCCACACTGTTTCTAACTTGCTTCCTTTAGCAACCAAAGAGGGCTGCCCTTCCCAACCAAAGAGGGCTGCCCTTCCCAACCAAAAGGGGCTGCCCTTGCCAAGGTTCACCTTCATATAGATTTCATCCCTTTATATTTGCTTGGTCATGTGTTTGTATGCCTACATACCTCTCTATTCACATCAAGCCCATTCTTTATTTCCCCTCATGTATGGATATTCCACTCTCACATTGATACTAAGCCACTACTAAATGAAGGAGCATGATGCATCTATTATCGATGGTGGCATGTGCATACTATATAGACTTGTCACTTGAGTGCATGAATCATGATTCATGATGCGTCTATGAGCTATGATATATGCATTGTGCACACATCCTACATGAGACATAAGATTAAAGCGACACACATGTAACCCACGTAACAATATACACACATGCATTGTACATATGTTACATGTACATGTGTCATGTATGTACTATAAAGCATGATGTAACATAATGTATTATGTAAATTGTAAATTTCTAATATCATATGAATCATGATGTATGTATATATGTGTGTGTGTGTATGTATGTATTACTGTTTCCTGTTTCCTACTGTTTCCAGATTTTTGGAAACTCGGAAACTCCGTTTCCGGCCAGTCCGAACCGAACGTTTCCGACCGTGCTGGTAATTATGGAAGTAACTCACATTGGGTTTCTTCCGATAATAAGCTTCATAAGGTTTGATTACCTTTAAAGCTTTTGTGGAAGACCTATTTAAAATGTGATTAGCCGAATGTATTCCATCAAACCAAAACTTGGGAGAAAGGTTTTTGGATGACATCATACTAAACATCATCTCAACAAGTATCCAATTCTTTCTCTCAACAAGTATCCTATTCTTTCTCTCAACAAGTATCCTATTCTTTCTCTGTGCAACACCATTATGTTCTTGTGTCTAAGCAATAGTGAGTTGCTGAGAGATACTTTTGTCTTCAAGAAAAGACTCAAAGTCTTTATACATGTACTCTCCTCCTCTATCAATTCTCTAAATCTGGATCTGTGACTAACTTTCATTTTCAACCATAGCTAAGAATTTCTTAAAAGTCGGAAAAACCTCTGGCTTCACTTTAAGATCGTAAATCCACGAATACCTTGAGAAATCATCAATAAAAGTAACAAAGTACTTGAGACCTTGAATAGAATCTGTTCTCATCGGGACCATTCATATTTGAATGTGTGATCTGCAACTTCCTTGTGGTCTTGATGTATCCATGCTTTTTGAAAGGTAGTTTGTGAAGCTTTCCTTCAAGACATCATTCACATGACTCTGCATCATTTGGGAAAGCAAAAGTAGGCAAACTCTCCATCATACCTTGATCTTTGATATGCTTGAGAGCTGTGTAACTGATATGGTCAAATCTAGATGCCATAACTTCATGTTCTCCTTAGGTGTAGTAGATCTAGCAACATTAGCATGCCTTATTTTGGACAATACAAACATGGCTCCCAAGGCTTGTGCCTTCTACTTCATCACAAGGAGAAGATTATCTTGCTAATTAGGTCAATTTCTGATTTAGGGTTTCTGGAACCCTAATTTCAGAATTAGGGTTTGCTGTACAAATAGCAAAGTCACCAGGGGACGGGGACGGGTCCCGGGAACGGTGGTGTCCCCGGGACGGGGACGGAGCCTGGGGTGTCCCGGGGACGCGTCCCCGGGACGACACCAAAAATTGCTTATATTGTACAAATAATCCAATGGAAGTCATATAGAATGAATTTGTTAGCATATGAAATGACCTATAACAAGAAAACCATAGAACAAAGGTGTTTTTTAAGTATAAATAATGCACACGTACAAAGAAATGTCTTCTTCTAACTACCAATACATCAACACTGCCATCAAAGTTCTAAGGGTTATGGCAACCTGAATAATTGTTACAAGCCACCAATATTAACAAATTGGCATTCCTTCCACATAGTCAATGATGATGCATGGATAATAAATGCAAAGAGCTCACAACTTTGGAGATCATATCCATCTTTAGGAATTGAAGTTTGAACATTTCACCTAAAAGAGAATTACAAAATAAAGATCATTGAACAATTCTCATAAAGAAAATGGAATGCCATGTCTTCATAGGAATCTTCCTCAAGCTCTTTCTTTTCCTCTTCAATATTCTCCTCCTAAATTGCTTCAGAGGCCAGTGCCCTAGTACACTGCTAATAGGTGCACTAACAACCCCTCCCGTAGCCATTCTTGAGAGAGAGAGGCAACCTTCTCCTTCTCTACAGAAATAAGCTCCACAATATTTTCCTTTTAATTAACAATCTATCCTTTCATCATCAACTTCAGCTCCCACTAAACCTAGGAAACACTAAATCATTAATGTCATTAACGGAAACAAAAAAAGTTACAACCACCTTCATGGCAAGACAACCTCCAAAAAGGGTGCAAACATTAGTGAAAAAATTCAAAAACTTTTGAAGTGTTTTCCTCCAAATTTTGGCTCTCCATTTTCAACGTCCCCGTCCCGAATCGGGTATGTCACATATGTCCGTCCCGGGAACGCGTCCCGGGGACG
Organism: Ceratopteris richardii; assembly: GCA_020310875.1. Taxonomy (NCBI): domain Eukaryota; kingdom Viridiplantae; phylum Streptophyta; class Polypodiopsida; order Polypodiales; family Pteridaceae; genus Ceratopteris; species Ceratopteris richardii. The sequence goes on from CM035413.1 coordinate 181,438,542, forward strand.
GGAGCCTGTTTCAAAAGAATGCTTGGGGACGTTTTCCGTCCCCTAAAACCGTCCCGGGGATTTTGGGGTCGGGGACGGCGTCCCGGCGTCCCTAGGGTCCCGGGACGCGTCCCCCTGTGACTATGACAAATAGCTCTAATCTGTTTCTATTCACTTCAATTGCACATACACACACTCTTCATACCTCATAGGCACTTTATCCACAATTTCTTGTATCTAGAACCCTGAATTCAGCCTAGATTCAGTTTTGTATTAGCATTTATTCAATCTCGTGTCATTACACACATTGAAATTTGACATTCATATTAGATAGTGTGTATAAGTAAGCATTCAACTTACTTTGACACTTTGACAAATTGTGTATTCTCTCTTTATTTCTCATTCATCTAATTTTCAGTCTTATGGTGTGTATGCTAAGGTTCATGTGTTGGAAGATCTTATAAACGTGTGAATATTATTATTAGGGCTCACCTCACTTCCAACACTTGCTCCATCATGTGGTTGTGGCCTATCTTGATGCGTGAGAAATCCTCCTGGTGTAGTCGTGGTCGTCGATATCCAGCCATACGTGGTCTTCGTTGCATTTTTTGTGCTTCTGCCCGCTGGAGGGTGAGCCCTATGCCTCTGGGAGGTTGGTCCATCTGATGTGGCCAAGCTCGCTGAAAGAATTGAGTAATAGTTTGTTGGGTAGTCACCTGTGTCTTATGTGTGGGATGTAGCGTCCACTCTAGTCTCTCATATGAGCGTCCCATCCTCCGTTGTCTCATGTGGCCATGCACAACTTGAGTGACTCCTCTATCCGGAACTCTGCTTGAGGGTCTGAGAATGCTTGGCATTTGGTAACCAAGTTCTCCTCTCTCTCTCTCTCTTTGTGTATGGCATACTAGGCACCACCTCTCCTCTTGAGGGACTCCTCTGACTCGGCCTCTCTCGATCTCTAGTTGATGATGAAACTCCAAGCTTCCCAATAACGACTCGAAGGTGGTGTGGTAGGTATGTCTCCATGTAGCGTGGAGTCTCAATGAATCTCTAGCCTGAGACCTGTAGAAAATGCTCATGGTAGTGGAGCATTTTCTGTGGCAATATATCCCTTGGGCTGATCCATGTCCTCTGTATGTATGTGTGCCATATCTCCCGACTGATGATCTTATTCCTCTCTTGGTGGGAGAGCGAATAGGTGGGGGCCTTGGAGTCGTATTGTACTGACGGTAGGTTGTCTATGTCAAATCCATGATGGGATAGCCAATCATGTGTCTGTGTGTATCATGGGAGGTATCTCTTGCTAGCGCCATGTCACGTGATGCCTGGAAAGCTTTATAAGTGATGCACTTTGTGTCCATGCTTTGGATCCTTTGTAATAGGCATACTGTATGGAAGAGTGCCTCTACTAGTAGAGGTGGTTGGATGGAGGGAGGGGGGGGGAGAGTGTTGGAAATTTAGTAGGCCCATTACTAATACAACAAGTCCATGGTTCCATAGGTCCAAGATCTATAACATAAATTTCAGCATTCTTCCAATATTGACATAACATGAACATACCACACTTAATCATACAATTGATGTGTCAAAGATAGAGAAAGATTAGACAACATATGTAAAGTGTTACGTAAGCCACTGCTTACTCACACTATCAAATATACAAATGTCAATTTACAATGTGGGAATCAAAATCTCAACCACTTTATGTGAACAAAAATAGATGGATGAGTGAATGTACAGAATTTACAAGAATACTCAGATGTAGGGACAGAAATCTGAATATGTATGAGATGTATGACCTGATAGGTTGTAGAAGAGTGTATATGAGTGACAAAAAGAGGAAAGATCAGTGTGAAACTGATATTCAGCAAATCCTAATGTGATTTTAGGCTATGGAAGACCCTAAATCAGATGTGTGTGTGAAAGATCACATACTTACAGAATTAGCAAAGTATGCTAACATGTTGCTGACAGAAATCCTCATGCTCATGTGAACACACCTTCTCTAATACCTCATCCGAATGCATGTAGCATGCATGTACTGATTCTCCTTCAGATATGGCGAATAGGACTCCTCCTGATATGGATGCCATTGCCTCCATAAACTCCAAGTAGTACCTGTGTGCATAAAGAGAATATGTACCTGAATCCTTAACATAAGATGCAATCTTATGTTAACCTCCATCCAATGTCTTTGAAGTACACCGAAATCTTCATGTAGAAGACAATCTTCAAATACATTATGTAGATGGCTGATCTACACCACCAAGCTGCTGATGGGCAAGTCCTCTCCATAAGCAAGAGTGTGAGCACACTCTTCTCCAAGAAGAACTCCATAGCTTCTCCTCAACATGCTCCTAGAGTGCACCATGGCTGCCCCATGTGTGCTAGAGCACCACCTCTAAAGAGGTACCAAAATCTGGCATTGAATTTGCTGTAGGATGTCTAAAAGTGACCCCAAGGTACTTCTTATATAGGCCACCAAGCTGCTAAGCGATAGAAATAAAGTTGAATTGCAAAAAGCTGTTTTTTCGCGTCAAACTTGATAAATCACAAGTTTTAGCTTTATTTTAAAGTGCTTTTGATTATTTTTAAAGTTGCTTTTAGTCAACTTTAAAAATAGCTTTTTAACATGCTTTTTCACACTTCTTACTATCTGATGAATGATCTGACAACATTTTTATGATCCTCATGCCGAGAGCTATTGTCATGGACACAAAGGAAACCAGCTAAAACCTTAGATTTCATGTTACTTTCCGTATCTTATGATTGGTTCAGAATTAGGAGAAACCAATGCTTTCATTGGGTCCGGAACGTGTCCAAACCTTAAGATCGACTGCGTATTTGCTAAATTTTGACATTCTGAGCTCCGATCGATGTGCTGACATCATTGATGACATCATCACCTCGCAACCGCCCTTGGAAGCCTATATAAGGAGGGGTTGGTAACATTCATTCTCAGTATTGCCAATACCAGTCTTGGGAGCTCCAGGAGTCGTGACAGCCAAGTAAGTACTCTCCAAGTTCCAGTTCCAGTTCCTGTCTTGTTTCTTGTTCTAGTCCTATCTAGTCTAGTTCTTGGACATCCTGTCTTGTCCTCTTGTAATCTCGTAGTACGAGATCTTGTCGAGCTCTTTCTTGTATTCGGTTTATCTCCCAGAAGGGAGTTCTTGTAATCCAGACATCTTGTCTCATACTTACGATCTCGGGTTTTGGGATCTCCTGTATCATCTCTAGTCGAGTTTTCCATACCTATTGGTCCCGGGTTGTGGGACGTCTTGTATCAAATCCGTCTTCTTGTATTATTTTCCCTACGTGGGTGTTCTTGTAATCATAAGTTTTTTTCCGAAATCTTGTCTACTCTAGTCAGAGAGCACAATCTAGTGCTCCCCTGACATATTGGAAAGACTACCTTCATCAAGACCAAGAACCATACCTTCAAAGGCAAATTCAAAAGCTATAGATCATTGTAAGTCAATCTTCTTCAAGTACCCCCATGACAACTAACATGAAGAAAAGTTCGAAAGTGAGCATGCTTGAGAAGTTTGACGGGAGAAGATCAAAGTTTCGAGGATTTGTGCAACAAGTGAAGCTATTCATACGGATGCAACCAGACAGGTACCTAGATGATGCTTCTCAAGTAGGACTCATAGGAACTCTATTATGTGGTCCTGCTCTTTCATGGTTTGCACCTATCCTTGAGAAGGACATGGATATTTTGCATGATTTCAAGGCCTTTATTCGAGAGTTCACATCTTCATTTGGAGATACCAATTGTTCACGTGTTTCGGAAACAAAGCTAAGGAAGCTACATCAAGGAAATAGACCTGCGTCTACCTATGCATCAGAATTCAGACAAATCATTTGTGATCTCACATGGCACGAGGATTATTTTATCAACCAATTTCGATGGGGCTTACGTGACGATGTCAAGGACCTCATGTTAACCATGCCCAAGGTAAATACTTTGAATGAATTCATGAATCAAGCAATTGCTTCTTCTTCTTAGGACATTCGAATACCATATGATCATGATCTCCGCAATAAAAGCATAATCCATTGTCTTTTCGATGTTTTCTTTCCTTTGGTGTAAGTCGTCTTACTCTGATGTTATCCAACTGCATGGGTTCTGATTCACATTCTTCCAACATATGTTGCTGAGGAACTGAGGTACACTTGTATTCTCGATCATGGACAAAAATCTTCTTCTCTTGCTTTCTCTCAAACAACCTATTGTCACACTGCAACACAAATATGATAGAATCTAAATCTTTGACTTACTTCCTCCAATGCTAAGAACTTTTCAAACAAAGGATAGACATGTGAATCATAAATACTCAAGATCGTACAAGATCTGTCTAGATCTATCAAGATCATACAAGATCTATCCAAGATCTTACAAGATCATAGATCTCTCTGACAAAACACCTGTGTAGAATCTGCTCTCATCAAGCCTTCATGACTGAATGTTTGATTTATTACCTTAATGTCTCTATGTGTTATGCTTTTTAGAAAATTGTAAAACTTTTCTTTAACCAAATCCTTCCCAAAAATCTGCAAATTCCTACTGGAACATAAGTGGACAAACACTCACCTTGAGAACTCCAAAAGCTGCAAGTTGATACTTCATCTTTTCATATTCTACCCGGGTGAAATGTGAAAATATCTGCATGACTTTCTTTTGGCTAACTCCACTTCCCAATCAAGTGATAGGATTTGATGGAACATCTTTTTGAATACAAGCATGTATCCAAAAATCTAGACAATCATAGAAAGTAGATTCTCCAACTGATTGGTACAATACAAAAATCTGAATTTTCTTGAATTTACTTGAATTTTCTGAATTTTCTCAAAATAATGAAATTTCTGAAATTTTCTGAAAATACTGAATTTTCTGAAAATACTGAAATTTCATAATTTTCCTGCAAATTCTAAAATTCTGAATTTTGTGAAAAATCCAGAAATTCTGAAAATACTGATTTTTCTGAATTTTCATCCTGAAAAACTCTGAATTTTCTGAATATACTGAATATACTGAATATGAGGTACCTTTTCCAAATAAAAACCTCACTCCAAGTCTCCAACATCTGCTACAAATACTCTTTTACCTCAAGAGTTAGGTCGAGAAGAAAAATGCTTTTTTGCAACTTGTCATATACCAAGTAGCTCTGAATTGACATTCCAAGAATTCTTTGAGGGAACATATAGCTGCCTGCTCAAAATCTTCAATTTACTCATACACATATGAGTCAAAACATATAAGCTGCCTTTCTTTCTCTCAATGCAATTCTTTGTCAAAACCTACTGAAACATGACCAAGTATAATGCAAAACAAGAAACTGCTTCTTCTTTAAACTATCTTCTTCACAAGATGTTCTCGTAGACTTGTCTTTGGGTGTAGAGGATAAAAGTAGGAAAAGTATATGGAAAATAGAAGAGAAAGAAGTCTTACTCTTCCTTTGGAATTGTTGGACCTTCTTCTTCTGCATCTTTCTTCCACCTGATGATGATGTCAGCATCTTCAAACTTCTCTTCCATTCCTTTTGTTTTCTTCATCTTGAAGTAGCAAACACTCTTAACTTCTTCAAATGAACTTTTTTCTCTTCCTCTAGTGCTAAGAGTAAGAGACAAAACAAACATGATGAATTTGAAGTAGCCTTCTCTTCATTAAGTCTTAGTCTTCAAACAATACTTCTGTAAAGTATTTTCATACTCTTCCAAAAGTATTTGGCTGTTAACAGATCATCAACTTCATAGTCCACATTGATGAACAAACTTGTGACTGAATTGTCTAATTCTCTAATCTCTACTCATCTAGATTATGTGTGTATGTCAAATGTCAAATGTTAGAAGATGCTCTTAAAACATATGTTGTAAACCTGGAAGTCTGGGAACCTGGGAATCTGAGAGCCTGGATGCTCTGATACCAAATGTTGGAAATTTAGTAGGCCCATTACTAATACCTCATGTCCATGGTTCCATAGGTCCAGGATCTACAACATAAATTTCAGCATTCTTTCAATATTGACATAACATGAACATACCACACTTAATCATACAAACGATGAGTCAAAGATAGAGAAAGATTAGACAACATGTGTAAAGCGTGACGTAAGCCACTACTTACTCACACTATCAAATATACAAATGTCAATTTACAATGTGGGAGTCAAAATCTCAACCACTCTATGTGAACAGAAATAGATGGATGAGTGAATGTACGGAGTTTACAAGAATATTCAGATGTAGGGACAGAAATCTGAATATGTATGAGATGTATGACCTGATAGGTTGTAGGAGAGTGTATATGAGTGACAGAAAGAGGAAAGATCAGTGTGAAACTGATATTCAGCAAATCCTAATCTGATTTTAGGCTATGGAAGACCCTATATCAGATGTGTGTGTGAAAGATCACATACTTACAGAACTAGCAAAGAATGCTAACATGTTGTTGACAGAAATCCTCATACTCATGTGAACACACCTTCTCTAACACCTCATCTGAATGCATGTAGCATGCATATACTGATTCTCCTTTAGATGTGGCGAATAGGACTCTTGATATGGATGCCACTGCCTCCATAAACTCCAAGTAGTACTTGTGTGCATAAAGAGAATATGTACCTGAATCCTTAACATAAGATGCAATCTTATGTTAACCTCTATCCAATGTCTTTGAAGTACACCGAAATCTTCATGTAGAAGACAATCTTCTAATACATTATGTAGATGGCTGATCTGCACCACCAAGCTGCTGATTGGCAAGTCCTCTCCATAAGCAAGAGTGTGAGCACACTCTTCTCCAAGAAGAACTCCATAGCTACTCCTCAACATGCTCCTAGAGTGCACCATGGTTGCCCCATGTGTGCTAGAGCACCACCTCTAAAGAGGTACCAAAATCTGGCATTGAATTTGCTGTAGGATGTCTAAAAGTTACCCCAAGGTACTTCTTATATAGGCCACCAAGCTGCTAAGCGATAGAAATAAAGCTGAATCGCAAAAAGCTGTTTTTTCACGTTAAAATTGATAAATCGCAAGTTTTAGCTTTATTTTAAAGTGCTTTTGATTATTTTTAAAGTCGCTTTTAGTCAACTTTAAAAATAGCTTTTTAACCTGCTTTTTCACACTTCTGACTATCTGATGAATGATCTGACAACATTTTTATGATCCTCATGCTGAGAGCTATCATATGAGGTCAAAACCCTAAATCAGCAAAAAAATAGGGTCAGGGTTTTCTCCCAAATCTGATCTCTGATGACTGCATGTTGTATACCATCAGAAAGCTCTCTTCAAGCTCTACAAGATAGGGTCATAAAAATTTTACTCATTTTTGTGCCAAAAATGACGAAGTACCAAAATTAGGGTTTCTGCCTTAAATGGATTTTGGACTGATGTGACATTGTTTTCCAACGGAGAGAGAGAGAGAGAGAGAGAGAGAGAGAGAGAGAGAGAGAGAGAGAGAGAGAGAGAGAGAGAGAGAGAGAGAGAGAGAGAGAGAGAGAGAGAGAGACTTTTAACGTCTATTAGAGGCCAAAATCAGCGTATGAGACAAAACATATACATGAGCATGATCCGATCCAATGTGGTTCCAAAAGGAAAATTAAATATGAGTACAAAACAAAGTATAAAGGGAGTGGATAATAGCTAGCATGGAGGGGGTGGGGTGCTATGGGTATGCACTCTATATTCTGGGCAGGTGAGATACAAATATGATATTCATAGGGAGGGGAGGGTGGGTGATGTCATAACCCTCTATATGCTTGGAGTGGATGTAGGATTAAGGCATCGGTGGGTATCTCCATGTCATGGCGTGCATGAATCGCCTGGATCTCTCTCTGGTGGGGATGGGCTTTACGGAGCGGGGGTCTTGGTCGTCGGCACTGTCGTCTAAGCTCCTTTGCTCTGTGTAATGTGACACCCCGCGTCGAGCTGGGCTCCCTAGTGGCTTTGGGTATGAAGAAATCTGTAATATGAGTCTATCTCCATCTACTAGAGAAGTGAGGCACGGCGGCGCTGGAGCTCTACTAAGAAATGACCTAGAGGACGCTGGTCCTCCGTCTCTAATAAAGTCCTGATATCTCTTGACCTGTTGAAGAGCGGTGGGTAGCGGTCTTTGATATCCTCATATGCTTGGCATCTACATGTGTAGTGCTCCTCGTCCTCCACCTCCTCTCTGCACATGGTGTGATGATACTCTGAGCTGCCCAATGGCCACTCTCTCTGCTGGTGCCATGTATGTATCCATGTATCGTGGTCTCTGAATGAAACCATCCGTTGTCACTGTTAGGAAGTGCTCTCTGTAGTGTTGCCTCTTTGTGGGAAGAGGCTCCTGTGGTGCTATCCATGTTTCCGTGACGTGTATTTGTAGTAGGTCCTGACAGATGATCTTTTTCCTCTCTAAGAGAGAGAGGGTGATGTAGGGGGAAGAGAGGTTGTACTGAAAAGGAGGGAGGTCGGTAATGCTCATGCCATGGTCTGCCGACCATCGGTAGGTCTGTGCATACCATACTCTCTCATGCCCTGTCTCTGCCAAATTTCTAGAGCTCTCAAATGCAATCCTGGTGAGTCGACCGGTGGGGAGCTCTATGACTCTCAGGATAAAGGTCACCAGCTGAAAGAGGGCCTATGCCAGCATCGGTGGTGTGCCAAGCTAAGCTCGTATAATGTCATGTGGAACCGAGGGCTTGCTGCGGAGCAAGCGTGAGATCATGGTGACCTGGGGCCTCTCAATCCGCGTTCACATCGCCTCCGTAATGCCTGGTGCCCATATTGCCACTGCATACATCAGTGCGGGTGTCATTACAGTATCAAAGAGCCACCCCTTGGTATGGGGCTCTTGGAAATGTGCCTGAAAGTAGCGTCTCTCCAATTCAGCAAGCGCTGCATAGCCTCGCATCAATCTGTCTCTCACTGCCTGTGCCATGGAGAACACACCTATGCTACCCGAGAAGGTCACACCTAAGTAGACGTAGGAGTCCACTACCTCTATCTGTCCTCCAGCTGCAATGAAAAAGGCTCGACGACGTACTGTCCTGGAGCTGCAGAGAGGGGGAGGGGGGAAGGGGGGGGAGGGTGGGGGAGAGAGAGAGGGAGGGATGGGGGGGGGGGGAGAGAGAGAGGGGGGGGGGGAGAGAGAGAGAGAGAGAGAGAGAGAGAGAGAGAGAGAGAGAGAGAGAGAGAGAGAGAGAGAGAGAGAGAGAGAGAGAGAGAGAGAGAGAGAGAGAGAGACTTTTTAACATCTATTAGAGGTCAAAATCGACCTATGAGACAAAACATATCCATCAGTATGATCCAATCCATTGTGATCCCAAAAGGAAAATAAAGTGTGAGTACAAAACAGAGTATAAAAGGAGTGGATAATAGCTGGAGTCAAGGGTGTGGGGTGCTATGGGTATGCACTCTATATGCTCAATAGGTGAGATACAAATATGATATGCATATGGAGGGGATGCTCGGTGGTGTCATAACGCTCTAAATGCTTGGAGTGGGTGTAGGATATAATGCATCGGTGGGTAAGGCCTCGTGGAGGAGAGAGAGAGAGAGAGAGAGAGAGAGAGAGAGAGAGAGAGAGAGAGAGAGAGAGAGAGAGAGAGAGAGAGAGAGAGAGAGAGAGAGAGAGAGAGAGAGAGAGAGAGAGAGAGAGAGAGAGAGAGAGAGAGAGAGAGAGATATTTGGTAGGAGTCGATAATGGATGGTACTGGATTGGAAAGCAGTGATGCACCACTCTCTCCTGAAACTTCGTATGACAATCCCTTTCCAAAGGTGGAAGATGAGTCCAAGGAACCTCCATCTGTACCTCCTCATCTGTTGCAAAGGTCACTACTCAATGCACAACAAGATGAATGGGACAGCTATGTTTCAAAGCCCCCACACGTCTTATTGAACCATCTTTACATAGAGAATGGGGAGATTGCAAAGTCTGTGCTTGCGTTAGGCTTGACTCACAGATACCGTGCGAAGTATGTGACTGTTGTTCTATACAAGCCAATTCCAAGATGATGGTTATGATTTGAATTGTACAACTTTGAGGTATATTACTCCATTTCTGGTCCTGCATAAAAGTAGCAACATTCAGGGCAGTAGATAACTTGTCATTCTTATCTTTAGAATTGGATCACGTATGCAGACTATGAAAGCTCAGGTCTTTGTTGTTAACGAACACAGTAGCATCTTCCTTTATTTGTAGTTATTTTCAACTAGCAAGTATTTCCAGGAATTGAGGACATCGATAACACAGCACACAGGGATTGTCATCCTATTGTAGTACCAGCACTCAGATAAGAAGGCCAGTCATTTTTGTATGGGGTTATGTATAAGTTGAACAACCTTGTCGTTCTTGATTTATCAGGTGAAAAGAACCCCTAGTCTGGAATTTGGTTGGTGTGTGCATGTATCTACACTCTTGGACTATAATGAGCTTTGCTTGGACTTAACCTGGATACAAACTTTGTGGGAGCAAAATAATGGGAACCCCCCTAATATATTCTTTTGTTCATTTGCTTTTCTATAGGAGAGTGACAATATATTGATGCAGGCAAGCTCGTCAATTTCTCTAAATTGCAGGGAAAGCCCCATGTCCCTTATGTTTACCCAAGGTGTGCAAGTAAGAACTGGGACATCAATTGATGGGGCGTTGTCTGTTGAAACAACATGCTACTGGAAGGTGCATATTTTTGCATATGACAAAATGTCCGACAATGGAGGTGTTTCGAGGTGGACATGTCCATGTGCTGTCTCACACTGTGCATGTGGAGGTTTCCTTTCAAGGATTGGCCATTTGTAAGTAGAAAATAAGGATGAAGTCAAGAAAATGTGGAAAGGGGAAATATACAGTGCGCAACATGCTACTGTGGGATACCTTACCTAGATTTATGTAATTTTTAAAGGGAATGATGAATGCAATCTACACCAAAATTTAGGTATGGTAATAACGGCTATACTGTTGAGTGATTGAATTCAAGTAGGATGTTATTTAGAGTTATGTTTACTCGTGGTATAACATATTCAGGGACTGATACTATGAGGTAAATATGTCAACACAATTGTATGGAAGAGTTGAAGATGTCTTCTTGGATATAAGCATTGTTTAGTGCATTGAGATCAATCAAAAACATTTCTATAATATGTTTTTGAATTAGTGTAATACGAATTGAGGAAGCAGTGTGAGATGGTTGCCTTAGGCCATAAAGACGAGAGCTTAACCTTGTAATTAGCATATATCATCCAAAAAACATCCTCTGTGAATCCATGCCATAGGGACCCCTTTTACCCCCTCTGAGCATGGTTATTTCTAACTTGCAAGCATTGAGATAAATTATACTAACGTAATGGTTATGAAAGCATTGAAGGAAAATCATTTGCTTGAATTTAAGATTCGTTTAGTGTACTGAGATCAGTTGTAACATTTCTATGGTATGGTTTTGGATGATTGATACTTAGCTGGTAATGGAAGTTATGATTGGAATGTATGAAAACTTAGATGGTTATAGGATGAGTATGGTAGACAATAAAGTAGGTGAAAGGACACACAGAAAAGTTCCCAACGGTTGTGGAGGATTGTTTTAATAGTGTTGTAAGAAATGGAAGTTGATAGTGCATTCCCACTCTCCAAACTCTAACAATTAGTATCACAGCAGGTTTTCTTGTGGTTCATCATTTGGGAATCTTAGGTCCTTGTGTTTCATTAGGAAGCACTCTTATTCATGGATCTTCAATATCTTTGATAGAACAAAACTTGCCTAACTCTTCCCGGTCATACAAGTCTAGGTATGGCTTCTTAAATAAGAATTCCTTGAACCTTGTGATTCATTTGGAATTTAATCATACTTCAAAGTCAGTTGCTGCCCAAGGTTGTAAATGTTGAGGTACTGTTGCTGCTTCTTCAAGACCATTACTAGATTTCTATTCTCAAATCCATTTCTATCAAAGGTGGATTGAAATAGGTATTCCATGGATCTTCCGAATTTCTGTCATGGAAACTTGTTTTTACTCCATAATTCCCGCATGGAAGATCTTTTACATAAGTCTCAAATGGGTTACTTAAAGTCATTATCTTACTGAAAGTATCACTTTGGATATCCTTAACTTATGTATTCCAATGTTTTGTATAATCATTTATGCTTTCTTTATGGAGTACGAACCAAAGTTGGATGTGTCATTGGTGTATCCTATACTTAGAAATTTTATGGCAAGTATAATTACGTACTTTGTAGATAAATATCTATTCTATCCTCAAAATTTGTGTTTTGAGGTCTTACATATTTTATCTCCAATCTCTATATCCCATGTCTTATTCATATAAGAATTAGGATATATGAGGTAATATTTTTTCATAAATTATGAACGAATTACCTAAGTTTGACTCATGTCTTACGTCAATGGACTACGTACCATTACCAACCTAGAGAGTGGAGCTTTAAGATTATATCCTCAATGATGTTTATCTTAATTAACTTCGGCTTTCAACTCAATATTACACATCTTTGCATGTATATACTTTAATGCACGAAATATCTATGCAAGAATTTAAGAAGCTTTCCACTTTACTATGCAATCTTGCATGGCTTATTTCCTTTTGCATGCTTTCTTCACGAAAATAGTTTTAAGAAATAAACTCTTTCTGGTGCATGCCAACCATGTTATTCCGTATGCTTACAATTTACAGAACTTCTACTTTCTATTATCACATGTTCTATTGTTGAATTAAGAATACAAACACCCATGTGTGGACTGCATGAGAATGATGCACATGAAACCACCTTATGTGCTTATCTAACTATGCTCATATGATACAAAAATACTTGAGGAAATTTTCATTTTAGGATTCATGAATAGTGTGACAAATCCTAAATCTTCGTAGGATGAATTCATCCAAATCAAATGCTAATTAAAGAATGAAAATTGAACTGTACTTCCTTGAGTTGGCTTGAAGGAGATCTACTGAATTATATCCCTTCGCATCCTCTTGAAACTCCACTTCCATGCAATAGCTTTGCAAGCTTTCTTTCCTTCACTTATTATGCGGGCTAGATTTTCTTCAAAGAAAGTCTCTACAAAGTGTTCATAGATTATGTATAGTTGTAGAGAGAAAGAAATTTGGATTCTTTGTGGATATACAAAGGTAAAAAAGCTGCAAATGATGCATGGGATGGAAATATAGAAGATAAATACCATGGTGTCATCCATAGGTTTGAAACAGAAAATTGTGCTTGGATCTAGTTATCTCGTTAGGGAGAAACTTGTAGGAAGAAGAAGACTATAAGATCAATCTCATATATCTTCATTCAAATATCTCCATGGGATGGCATGCTTCCTTTCCCCTTCCACACTCAAAGATGGCACATGGGTGTGTAAAGCATGTGAATGGGACCTTTCTTTTGCAAAAGCACCCCTTCCACTCACACGAATGGCACATGGGTGTGTACAGCATGTGATTGGGACCTTTCTTTGGGAGAGAGAATATGGGAGATGATGGACGTGCATGACCTCCATAGCTCCATTCAAGCATAGAGAATCCCATATATGAGGGAAGCAAGCAAGAAATTTGGGTATACATAGAAAATAACACCACACAAAGCGTCAACATCAAGAGAGGAAGTGAAGATGCACAGGGGTGCCTCCTTACATGGGGGTTTGGGTTGTGGTCAAAGGTGGAGCATCTAGCTAATTCATTGTGTCAATCGTAAGGCTTTTAGGTTGTTCTTGCCTCCAAGGAACTCCAAAAAAATTGTTCTTTTGTAGAACATGCTCAAGAAATGAGTAGAGAAGCGCAAACATCTAGGATATATATATATATATATATATATATATATATATATATATATATATATATATATATATATATATATATATATATATATATATATATATATATATATATACATACACACATACATACATACATACACACAGAGAGAGAGAGAGAGAGAGAGAAGTTCGATGCCTAAAACTCTATAGCCAAGCTGTTTAACTGAGTTTTGACACCACTAATAGAATTGTGACTCACACACGAGAAAATGATGTGTGAATATGCTCTCATTTGACTATTATATAGATTTCTAAGTTGAGGGTGACCTTTTGAGTTAACTTGAGCTCACTTTTTCATGTTTGATCTCCACCATCGCATGTGCAACCTCAATTGGACCTCAATTAGGCAAGTGTCCCACTTGACTAGAGTCTACACATGTTAGATGTGCTAGCACACTCGAGTTAACTCAAAGTTGCTTGACTTAGAAGGCTTTAGATAGTCTTTGGGAAAATACCACTCTCTTTGCAATTTGTAGGGATTGAACTTAAGATCATCTCCTTTCCATCGTTTAGACTTCCTTGCCTAATAGTCCACACTACTTCATAACAATAATGTATGCAAATGGTGTGTTTCTTATCATTGTTATTTATGTTGATGATATGCTATTGTTGGGTATGTAAGGACATATGATACGTAATGATTATCCACTTCATAACAATAGTGGATGCAAGTGATGTGTTTCTTATCATTGTTATTTATGTTGATGATATGCTATTGTTGGGTACATAAGGACATATGATACATAACGATTATCCATAAAGCGTTTGCTTGAGATATGGAATATGTTTATGGTGGTGAACCACATGATACTCAACTCTCATCACTCCCAAGACACACAATGTGTCCTCATTGAAAGACACACACACAAGAAGGAATACCAATCAAAATAGAACTTAAGACAACAATAAGATACAATTCTTTTGTTGTAGCTACATTGAGAAGAAAAGCCCAACTAGGAAAAGGGCAATAGACAACAAGGAGAAGGAGAGGATGTACTACTGCACATAGACTACTCAGATACAAAGATAAGTTTAGGATAGAAGGACATGAACTTAAATGACACATGATGAAGACCATGGGGTCATGCGGCATTGATGATGAGACTTTGGCGCTCCAATGCAAGATGTTGTTTTGTCAAGTGCCAAGATGTTGAGATGCTACAAAGAGTCTTCTACACTTCTTATATCAAATGCATATATCTTCCAAGCTACATATTCACACACCATGATCCTTCATGAATGGTCCATTAGGCCATTGGCTGATGGGCCCAATGAAATCCATCCCCTATCTTTGAATAGGTTCTCAATTATTGGCAACATCAAGCACATGTAAAATGTAGCTTTGATGGCTTTGGTGCACATGTATGACATGGCTCACACTTCCTTGTGACCAACATATCATCTATAAACACATTTGGACACCAAATTCCCTTATAGAATAGCTTTTGAGCCAATTCCTTGCATGTTGGATGACCTCTTGCGTGTGCCATGTCTAGGATTTCAATAAGTTCAATTGATGCCATGCACAAGTTGTATTAATCATGGGTTCAGAAGGCTAAATATATGGATTCTAAGGGTTAAATTATGACATATAATATCCTTAGTTTAGCCCTTTATTTACCCTCGGTACATGCTTGAACCTTTGGGTTAAACCCTTAGTTTGAACGATTGGGGTATTTATTCATATGAGCTCCCAATTGAATGGTTGTGATCCTTAGGCTTGATTTATCTTAAGGTGCACGAACCTTAGTCTTGGGAGAAGCTTCTGTAAGTGCCACCTTGGTATGTACATAAGAGAAAAATACTATTGATTTAGAAGTAATGTGATAGCCCTCGGGAAATTAGAAGGAATGTGATGACCCTTGGGAAAGTGTCCACGTGAGGGACATTTGGTTGGACACTTGGATGACCCCAAGGACATGCACCATCTTGGCCTAGACCTATATATATGGGTGGAGTTGGATGGGTGGATACATGCTCTCTCTTCTAGGTGGTGTCCTTGCTAGGTAGATTAGTTGGTAGCAATGTTGTTTTTACATTATTATTTAAAGCAACTTACATCGTTTTTCAAGTAGGAGACAACTCTATCATTCTCTCTATGTGTAGATTTAACCCACATTCAAGAGTGCTTGTTTATTACTTGTGCCCAGGAGCTTCTTCTTGAAGATGAACCTACAAAAATAATGCTTCATATGAGACCCCCCATCAAGCTTCTTTAGTCATCAAAGACGGCTACCAGATAGCCTATCTGCCTAGATGCCTATGTCTAGCCTGTAACGGAAGGAAGGACCACCCACATTGTCTCTCTCCCTCCTCTCTTGCTTTATAATGGAGAATAGAATGGGCTCTAGTCTATGTAGCCTTTGAGCACCTTTCAATACTTGCATATGGGATAAAAATACTATATCAACTGTCCGCATGAGATGCAAACCATCCATGTGAAGAACAAGCTCCAATGAAACCCACTTTCACTTGTGAAAAGAGAGTGAATTACCTTTCTTATAGAAGAAGGTTTACATGCTTGGAGCATCTAATGAACAACATAGGAAAGAAGAGAGCCTTCTTGAAGGATCTGTTGGAGTGTGAGGTCTGCGGAAGCACACGAACAACACAAGGAAGAAGAAGAAGCTTGGAGCACAACACACAATATTGAATGTATTACCAAGAGAATGTACAAAGATAAGTAACTTGTTAGGGTTATAGGGATATATACAAGCCGGGGAAAAAAACCTCCTAAAGATGGAAAAAAGTATCCTTGGCAATCCTAGTGTGTTCACACACATCACTACCTAAAAATATCAACAAATCCTCCCTGAGAGTGATGCGATGAACAAGGAGCTGGCACTCATTATAAGGAAGTTCCAAGCTATGTGGAATCAATCCACAAAAGGCCAAAGCTTTGCGGACAGCTTCAAACTTCTCCCTAGGTAGAGCCTTTATGAAAAGGTCTGCAATGTTCTCTTGCGTGGGCACATATGCCAAGCTGATCTCTGTAGCGGAGAACCTCTCCTTGACGTAATGATAGTGCACCTCGATGTGCTTAGTGCTAGCATGGAACACAAGGTTCCTCACAACTGCGAATGTGCTCTGACTGTCAGTGAAGATGGTGGTGGCAGAAGATTGAGCAACATCCAAATCAGCCATAAGGCATCTGAGCCATGCACACTCAACAGTCACTGTGAAAGCAACCCTATACTCAACCTCACAACTGGAAGTGGCCACAATAGGCTTCTTCTTTCTCAACCAACATGTACATGAGCTACCAAGCATGAAACAAAAGCCACTAGTGGACACACGAGTGTCATAGGAACCAACCCACTCAGAGTCAGGAAAAGCATGCAAATCTGGCAGTAGTGATCCCCCTTTGGGATAAAACAATCCAAGTAATTGGGTACTACTCAAGTAGCAAAAGGTGCGCTTAACTGCGTGCTACCTGACACCTAAGCAATACATAAATCTGCTCATCTGTGAGACAACAAACTGAATATTTGACCTAATAATGCATAAGTAAATCAAGCATCCAATAGTGTGTTGATAGACATCAAATGCATCTTCAACATCATGAAGACTCAACCATAAACCTATCTCCATAGGTGTGGCAATAGGTTTGGAGTCTTCAAGGCCAAAACACTGCAATAATGTGTCAATATATTTTGTTTGACACAAAGCTATTCTGCCATCAACTTGCATAAATTGAATGCCCAAATAATGACGCAAATGCCCCAAATCTGACATCGCAAATGAGGCATGCAAATCAGCCTCAAAATCAGCAATATGCTTCTCATGAGGACCGGTGAGTAGCATGTTATCAACATAGATAACAATGACCAGAAGCACATCATTTGCACGCTTAACATATAAGGTGTTCTCAGTTGGACTCTTCTCAAAACCATGTGCAATCAGATAGGCATGCATCTTTTCATACCAAGCACGTGGTGCTTGCTTCAAACCATATAATGCCTTTCTCAATCTGTAGACTTTGTTTTCATGCCCTTTCTGCACAAAACCATGGGGCTGAAAAACATACACTTCTTCAAGTCCCCATTTAGAGATGCAGTTTTAATGTCCAACTAATGTACATTCCAACCATTATGAGCTGCAAGTGCACAGATGCTACGAACAATAGTCATTCGGAATATCAAGTCTCTCATCAACAAGTGCATCATGTAAGTCTCCATAACAAATGGAATGATCTACATCATCACATGAAGCCTATAAAGTCTAAGAAGTTTCCTCATTAGGACCAACACTAGACTACCCACCTATAAAAAGAGGCAGCAAAGTGTCATACATGTCTTTGGAGCTAACTAATGTCTTCTTCGTACATGAAAGTAATGGCTGAATAGCATCTTCCACAAAAACAACATCATGGCTAACCAAAATGCATTTAATCTGCAGAGGATACAACTAATAGCCTTTGCTTTCAGAACTATACCCAACAAAAATACATATCACTGCTTCATCATCCAATTTCTTGCATTGTTGTTCATGCACTAATGCATATGCCTGACAACCAAAAACATGCAGGTGAGCAATAGATGGCTTACGACCATGCCAAGCCTCATATGGAGTGATAGACTACAATGCTTTGGTGGGACACCTGTTAAGTACATATGCTGCACACATAACATCCTCAAGCTAGAAACTGTGTGGTAAAGCCTGACTCTTGACCATACACCTTGCCATATCCATGAGAGATCTGTTCTTCCTTTGTAACTCCATTCTGTTGAGGTGTATACGGCACTGTACACTGATGTTTTATCCCACGTTCAATCAGAAATGCATTAAAATAAGAAGACATATATTCCTCCCCTCGATTAAAATGGAGGGTGCCCATTTTACATGCTGAAAGATTTTTAGCCAAAACCAAAAACTGTTTGAAGCACATAAACACTTCGGACTTTGCTTTCAATGGATATACCCATGCATGCCTAGAAAAATCATCGATGAAAGTCACAAAGTAAAGATACTTCCCAAAACGAGGTGTCTGCATAGGACCATAGACATCACTGTGAACAAGCTATAATTTTTGAGTAGCTCGAACTAAACCATCTTTTGGGAGGGAGGAATGCTACATTTTGCCCAAAATACAACCTTCACATACATGTTTACCAGGTGCCTCAAGTTTGGGCAAAGAGGACACCATTTCATATTTTTGTAGGCATAACAAACTAACAAGATGACCAAAGCGTGCATGCCAAAGCTTTGCTTCTGACATAACCTAAGAATCTTGAATTGCACATGCTGAATCATTCACATATTTTTCATAATCTATGAGCTTATACAAACCCACGGCATAAAATGCCAAAAGCAATAATGATGTTGCCATTTGACAGATCATGAACTGTACATCTGTCATCAATAAATTTCATGACCAAGCAAATCTTGGCTAACGTTAAAATTGATAACAAATTTTTCTTGATATCGGACACAAATAAAGCATCTGACAATGTAAAAGAACTACCATCAGCAGTAGTCAAAATGATCTTACCAGCTCCCATAACAAGATAAGAGGAGTTGTTGGTGCATGTGACAGTATTCCCTATAGGGACAAGCTAAAGCTAAACTATATGTTTGGTTGCCCCACCATCAAAGTACCAAACATCGGAGTCTACTACAGACATACACTATTCATGTGAAGATGGGTCATAGCTGCAAACAATAGTAAATGCCCATTCTTCAGTCTTCACAAGATTAGCAGACTCTATTTTGGGTGTAGAGGGCTCTGCAACAACCATTCGAGCTGCGCTCTTCTTTGCTTCTTTTGCAGCCAGTTTAGGACAACTCTTTATGACATGATCATTTCCTTTACAGTATTTGCAAAACATTTTCTGCTTTCCTATCTTCTCGTCTATGTCATCCTTCTTTGATTGTGCAAAATTATCAGATTTTTGCTTACTAGTAGAAGAGCTCCATGTACCTTTGCCCTTCTAACTAGCTAGTAAAGCTTGATCTGCAACACACATAATGGACCTGTTCTGCCTAGATTGATCTCCCTGCAACAAAACATAGACTAACTCCTCAAATGTTAAGGCATTTGGATTTCTTTTCATCATCAATCGAAGAGTAGAAGCAAAACTCTGATATGAATCTGGAAGACCATTCAGAACAGTCTTCACAAGTGAACTGTCAGGTAAGACTTCATCAACTGAGCAAACGAGGTACATGTTGAGGTAAACCCATATCACAAGCAAGAAGAGAAAGCCACAATGCTTCTTTACATGGCTCACTTGCTGCAACATACTCTGCTTTTGTGGTGGAAACAACTGTACATTCTTCAAGATGAGATCTCCAAGAGATAGCACCTCCAACAAAATGAAAAATGTACCTTGATGTAGACTTATGATTGTCTACACAACCAACATAGTCATAATCTTTGTAACCAATAATGGATGATTTCTCTCTACCTAAGCACAAACACTTGTCCTTAGTGCCACTCTGATATCTCAAAATCATCATGACTGCTTCCCAATGTTTCTTGCCGGGGTTAGACATATATCTACTCACAACTCCCACTCCAAATGCAATGTGTGGTCTCGTAGCCACCATAGTATACATGAGACTACCAACAATAGACTGATAAGTGTTAGGGGGGGGAGGAGGGGTTCTTGGACAAGAAGGGATTTGAGAGTTTGTAGGAAAAAAGGAAAGACAAGAAGAAAGATATACACTAGAAGCCTCTGTCGATTGATTATAAGAAGACAAATACAATGGTGATGCACAATACAATCCAACAATAAAACCCAATGGTTCTGTGCAAATCCCACAGAGTGCTCAATCACAAATACCAAATACCCAAGGGTCTTGTTGTTGTCGGCCTTCTCTGCACCAGACCTCCACCTTCTCCAAGCCTGCACTTGTGCACACCTTGCACCAAGCTTCCAATAAGGGGAGGGATGGACACCTTCTGTCGGCACGTGCACACTGAAATGAGACCCTGGGATCCTTGGGGGGAATAGCTTAACACTTCTCTGCACACTTCTTAGTCACTCCTCATGCACACCTTGCACTTCACTTCTTTGCGTCACACGCTATGTGTCTCTTGCACTTCTCTCTCTTTTCTCACTTAGACTATGCTCACCTTGCTTAGTCTTGCTTACGCTTGCTTGCTCCAAGAATAGTCCTTGCCTTGATTTTGAGTGTCGATTCACGTACGCTCCTAACTGCAAGAGTATCTTGGTGCTCACTTTGATGTCCCAAGATTGTCTCGAAAAGTGGGCAGCCAACGAATCCCTATTTTGTCCTGTAGTGACTTTAGCTTAAAACAAAAATTTTAATTGGGAGGGCCATACTTTCACTTCTGCGTACGCTGCCACTTCACATACCTTCACATTTTGCCCTTTAATTCTTCACTTGTGCACCTAAGAGAGGGTTCACCTGAACCTTCCAAAACACTTTAAAACACTTTTGAACCTTAGGGAAATTACAAAAATATGTATGCACCCTGCAACCATCTTTCTGCAATTTACAACCCTTGTGAACAATTACTTGTGCACTACTTGTGCATTTTGACACCAGAACTTTACACACTTTGACTTTGCCCATGTTGACTTTGCCCATGTTGACTTTGACCTTGAACATCTTGACTTGGATCGATTTGACTTTGATCTTTTGACTTTGACTGTAGTTGACTTTAACTATAGTTGACTTTAACTATAGTTGACTTTGACCAATATGACTTTTATGGGTTCAACAGTTGCCCACTACCTAATGTGCTCTCCGTCCCGGAGAGCTACAACCAAAACCTCTGAGCAGATAGGACACCATAATACTTGTGCTGCAAAATCTTCAAAAGAACACCTGAGTATCTACCAAGTCCACCAAAAGCAAGAGAGAACAAGCACGAGAGAAGAACCCAAAAGTGGAATTTGCATGGAAAAGCAAAGGAGAGCAATGGGAGGGTAGAAAGGAGGGGGAAGAGAGGCTGAGGGGGCCGAGATGGATAGGGCAGGGAGGGGTAATGATGCGGCTGACAAAAGGGTAAGGGGAGGGTGAGGGAGTAGGATTATGGGGCTGTAGAGGGTCAAAATGATCATACAGGAGAGTGACAGGGGTTGCATATGTGAAATTTTGAAACAAAAGTAAAAACAAAGTGAGAATAGACTATGTGGACCATGTGGGAAATGAAAAACCCGTGAGAAATGTGCTCAAAATATGTGGATTTTGATCAAAAGTCAGAGAAAAGATGGGATTTTGGAAAAACTAAGGCTGAAAATGAGTTCAGAGGTGCCACAATACTTGAAAATGACCCCAAGTTTGAAAAAAATGGCCATCCGAGGTGCAATCTAGCGCCAAAAGCATGGACCATAGAAAATAAAAATTAACTATAAGTTAAGGGGGGGGGGGGGAAACGGTGGGGGGGACGGTGGGGGGTGGGTGGGGGGGGGGACGGTGGGGGGTTGGGGGAGGAAGGGAACGATGGGGGGTGGGGGGGAGGAACGGTTGGGGGGGTGGGGGGGGGGAGAACGATGGGGGATGGGGGGTCCGTGGGGGGTGGGGGGGGGGGGAACGGTGGGGGGTGGGTGGGGGAACGGTGGGGGGTGGGTGGGGGAACGATGGGGGGTGGGTGGGTGGGGGAACGGTGGGGGGTGGGTGGGGGGTGGGGGGAGGGGAGGCGGTGGGGGGTGGAGGGGGGGAACAGTGGGGGGTGGGGGGGCAGTGGGGGAACGGTGGGGGGTGGGGGGGCGGTGGGGAAACGGTGGGGGAACGATGGGGGGTGGGTGGGGGAACGGTGGGGGGGACGGTGGGGGGTGGGTGGGAGGAGGGGGGATGGGGGGGTGGGTGGGGGAATGGTGGGGGGTGGGTGGGGGAATGGTGGGGGTGGGTGGGGGGCGGTGGGGGGTGGGTGGGGGAACGGTGGGGGGTGGTGGGGGAACGGTGGGTGGGGGGGCGAGCAAGCGGGGGGGGAGGGGGGTACCTTTTTTTTTTATGAGGGGACGGCCTTTTTTTTTTTTGAGGGGGCGGGGGCAGGGTGGGCGACCGAGGGGGTGGCTGATTATTTGTTTTTTTTTGGCGGAAAAGAAATCCGTGGAGTTTTTTTTTTTGGTGAAAATACCCAAAATTTGGAAAAAATCTTTAAAAAATCCAAAAAAATCTCAAAAAAATTTCAGAAAATTCCCTATAGGTTTAGGCCAATTTCCCCATTCAAAATCATAGATAGATTCCCTTATTCCTCCAATTTTGCAAGAAAATGATATGTGAAATGGATGAAAAAATGCTTGAAAAATTCCCAAAAATTGTACTTATGCAAAAGCTATGTAAGGGTTGCTAAAATTGCTGAAAGCTCAAAGGAACAAGTATGAAAGTGGATAAAAACTACTAAAACTTAAGCAAAAATGACATGAGAAGGCTATGTACAACCTGGACAAATTCTGCAGGTTCCAAGTAATCCATGAATCTTCATTTGTGCTGATGATAGGCCTTGAGCCTTGATATATTGACTAGTGGCAAGGCCTCTCCTCTTAGTGTCTCTAACTCTACAACACCCCAATTCAACATTGTTTTAACTCGATAAGGTCCTTCCTAGTGTGGAAGCTATTTTCCTCTAACTTGTGTTTGGATTTGAGGTCTATGGAGAAGAACTAACATGCCTAGCTCTATGTTGTTGTTCCATAGATTCCGATCGTGTGCCTCCTTCCTCTTCATCTGAGTCTCTATGAATTGTTTTGCTGCATGTAGACGTATCTCCTCCACTTTATGCAGTGCTCCAAGCCTCTGAAAACACCACAAACTTTTGTGGGCTGTAACATACATTCTTTCCTTAACATGGTAATTAATACCTTAGTATTTGATTCTACCTATCCATTAGCTCTTGGATAATAGGCACAAGAGGTCCTATGTAGAATTCTGTATCTGTTGAAAATTTCCTGTAGGACCTTATTCACAAAATAAGTACCTTGGTCTGTACAAATTTCAAGTGGACATCCAAACCTACAAACGATGCTATTGTAAATGAAATCAGCAAGAGCTTGAGCAGTGCAGTCAGGGGAGGCAATAGCTTCAACCCACTTTGTCGCATAGTCTGTGGCGATCAATAGATACTTCTCTCTTTTTGGAGTCGATGGAGGGTAGATGGGCCCTACAAAATCTAGCCCCCACTTCTCAAATGGTTGCCAACAAGTGGAAATAATCAAGGGGTTGTGCCTCTACTTTGTTGGCTTAGGTCCACACCTCTGGCAAACGTCACATGCCTTTCCCCATTCATCTGCATCTTTGAATAATGTAGGCCACCATAAACCAGCATCAAGTATCCTCTGACTCATCCTGGAAGGTGCCCACCACCTGTTCCTTCATGTGCAGATTGAAGGACTTCTTCGAAGCACTTCCTAAACCTATTGTCCTTTCCCTGTCTATATATTTTTTCTTCAATGAAGGTGTAAGGTCTGCTCTTGATTAGTAGTCTCTTTCTTTGCACAACACTTGCCTTCTCTGGATACACTCTAGTTTTAATGAAATCCTTGATATCATAATACCAACATTGAGCTTGTACATCGAACATATTAGCATCTTGAAAATCATCATTGACTCCACTAGCTTGATCCATCATATTGATCCTGGATAGGTGATCCGCCATAACATTTTCTTTACCTGGTCTATGGACTACAGAAAAATCAAACTCATGGAACAAAAGTAGCCACCTCCATATCCTCCCAGTTGCTTGTGGCTTGTTCAGTAAGTACTTGAGTGGTTGATGATCACTGATGATGACAAACTTCACACCTAGCAAATAATGATAAAATTTTTGTACTGCAAAAACCATTGCTAGAGCTTCCCTTTCTGTTGTGCTATAATTCTTTTCAGCTTTAGTCAAAATTCTACTAGCATATTGAATAGGCCTGTCAAGTTTGAATTCTTCACTATGTTGAGCCAATACTACACCCACTGCATATGCACTGGCATCTACATGCACATGAAAAATTTTTTACCAATCAGGGGTGATAAGAATTGGTGCAGCCACCAATTTGGACCTTAATGTCTGATAAGTCTTCTCTTCTTCCTCTTCCCATTTAAAGGGCACTTCTTTACCTGTAAGTCTAGCCAGTGGCCTGGCTATCTCTGCATACATTTTTATAAACCTTCTGTGGTATCCAATATGCCCCAAGAAACTCTGAATCTCTTTAGGAGATTTAGGTTTAGGCAACTTTAATATAGAAATAATTTTATCAGGATCTGGGACCATACCTTTAGCCGACACCACATGTCCCAAGAGAGTTCCTTCTGTCACAAGGAAATGACATTTGTTTGGGTTGAGCTTTAGCTTAGTCTTCTTGCATCTCTTAAAAACATTCTGCAGCTGTCGCAAGTGATGGTCCAAGCAATCAAAAGGGGTCTCATTGTGAGAAGCTGAAAATCAAGAAAAGTCATCCATGAAAATTCTAAGTGTTTCCAGCAATAAGGGGCCAAAAATGAGGTTGAGAGTTCTGTTAAAGGTGGCTGGAGCATTTCTGAGTCCAAATGGCATTTTTACATACACATATGTTCCCCAAGGTGTGATAAAAGTAGTCTTTTCACGATCCTCTGGGTGTATGGATATTTGATTATAGCCACTAAAACCATCCATAACGCTATATAATGCATGTCGAGCCACTTCTTCAATGACCTGCTCTGCAAATGGCATGGGGAATCCATCTGGAATGGTCACCTTGTTGAGTGCTCTAAAGTCAACACAAATTCTAATTTTGTTGGTGTTCTTCTTTGGTACTATAACCATAGGTGAGAGCCATTCTGAGTGTTCCACAAGAATGATGATTCCTGCATCCTCCATCTTCTGTATCTCCACATAAACAGCTTCATCATATTTTGGGTTAAGTCTATAACTCTTTCCTCTTATTGGTTTGGCTCTATCAGCCAGAGGGATTCGGTGCTCTCCATAATTGGCAGGCATGCCTTCTAAGTCTTTATAATGCCAAGCAAAAATATTTGCATAGTGGGTCAAGAAGGATTTTACCTTTTCAAGGAGCTCTAGGTGGCTCCACAACCACGTGGCCACCAAAACTGGATGATTATTTTCCTGAGTGCCTAATTGTATTTCTTTGACAGGGTTTCTCTCTACCATAGTATCTTCATGCTCACCTCCAACCTTGTTTTCTTCCAATAGCTTTTCATGCATTGTTGCAAAAGCCGGAGTGTTCTGGATCTCAATATATTCTTCTTTGTCCTGCATCCATCCTGAAGGGATTTCTTGAATTGGTAAAGAACACTCTTCACTAGTATGTTTTACCTTGTCTTTAACTTTAGTAACTTCTTTCTCGGCTGTTGTTGCATCCTCCTCCAAGTTGTATTTGAGGGGTGTCTTCCTCCCCCTTCTGTGGTCTGTGATGGGTTCTCCCAATCCATCAACCTGAACTTTATCCTCATTTTCATTATAACATTCCTCTGTACAAGAATTATTAAGAAAAATTCCAAAACAAGAGGAAGAGTTGCCTGCTTGGAGCCAATTTAGAATATCTTCTTCTTCCTTGAACTCTATTTGGGGTTGGTCCTCTATTTCTGATTCCATGCAAATGCCAACTGATTGCATCATGCTGGTGTTCCCTTGATGATCTAGGCCCTCCTCTAAATGTAGCTATGTCAGTTCTTGCCCTTTCTTTTGTACCCACATAGCGTCTTTACCCCAATCATGGATGACACTTGCATGCCTCAGCCATGGTCTTCCAATTAAGAGGGGAAATCCTCCTTTAACCTGGGGTAATTTCAATACCACAAAATCCAGAATGAAGATATTACCCTATACTTCCAATGGAACCTTTGGAATCACTCCCAAGGGCCTTACTTTGCTTTCATCTGCCAAAGTAACAGTGAAATTTGCAGGCCTTGAAGGGTGGAGTCCAATCTTTTTCATTGTATGTTCAGGCATCAAGTTAATGCCAGAACCACCATCCACAATAACTCCTTGAAACTCATGACCTTTAATAGATACTATCAGCCAAGGACTCTTATAATCTGTAAGGGGGTGCTTCCCCTACAATTTTACTTTTATGCATAACATTAGCCTTTGCCACTAAAAACTTGTAGTGGAAGCCTCATCAAATTATCTGCAAGAGTTCTTACCTGAATTTCCCATCCATCTTTATTAAATCAAAAATAATAACCTTCTTCTTCATGGACTTGAGTAGTTTTGAAGCCTCTGATTCCTTAAGAGCATGGGCTCCAATTGACTGGTCAAACTCCTCATGAGCCTTGTTGAATGCATGCCCAATGGCATCACTGGTACATATGAGATCTCCTTGTTGCCTTGTCATGTAGTGGCTTTGTCTTCAGATGTCTCTTTGTCTTTATTCAATCCATTAATTCTTCATTATTGACCCACGTCTACTTGAGCCTTCCCCTTGCTTCTTGTCTGCAATGTAAAAGATTCAATTTCTTCTAACTACCCTGGTAGATGGTAAGGGCCCATTGATTTGATCTAACATTTCTTCTTTGTGCACAGAAATCATTTGAATGTGGGGCCCAGATGAAGAGGCTTGATTCTTAGGACAACAATTTGTATAGTGGTCTCTGGCCTCTAGGCAGTTTCTGCAAGGAGGGGCATTTTCCGGTAGAGTGCACCTACTTTGGTAGTGCCCACATCCTCCACATCTGAAACAAATGATTGGCCTCCTAGGCCCATTTCCAAAGTTATTCCTCTGTCTAGGGTTGTAATTTTTACCTTGATTGGGTGCAGCCGCCATCACATTTGCTAGTGGTAAGGGTCGTTCTTGTGTCCAATATGTTGTTGCAAGCATTCCCCTTGATTGGGGTTCTTGGGCCTCATGACAAGATTTCTTGCATAATTGGCAAGTCACACTTAGGAGAGGACATTCACTTACTATATGCCCTTGCTTGGTGCACATGGTACACCAAAGTCCACTCTTGATGCCACCCCCTTTGAGTTCCTGCAACTCCTGTTGCAGCTGAGCCAATTGCTCTGCTTGGCCCTCCTCCTCCTTTTGGAGCTTTAATGCCTCAATCTCCCTCCTCAACTGAGTAACATCATTCTCGTCCTCTTTGTGGGGCTTATTCCTTTTTAATCCATCCAGCTCCTTCCTTAGCTAGATTATTGGATCCTCCATTTCTGTAGAATATGGTAGTTGGGAAGAAGTTGCTCCATACTGTTGCCTTATCTGCTCCAATCGTGTAGCTGTGTTGATGAATTCCTCTATGGAGACTATAGGGAACACTAATTCCTTGATTTTACATTGGGTGGTCACTAGAAGTGGCTTCGCTAACCATTTCTTAACAAAAAAATCATGTGGAGGATCTAACAACTTAGCCATTAGTGCCTTAGCCCTAGTTACAAACTTTTGAAATTTCTCACCTGGACCCACTCTCAAGTTTTCTAATTCCTCTATGATGATCTCTGCAGTATTTCCATGCTGGAATTGATTTTTGAATGCATCTTTCATTAAGTCCCAAGTTGTAAAATGGTTCTTGTTGGGTGTGTGTAGAAGTGCGAGAGACACACAAGAAGCACACACAAGGAGCACAAACGCGGCAAGACACACGGAGAAGACGATGGCTGGAATAGCTCTCTCTATTGATCGATGAACTAAACTGAAGTAAGAGCTGAATAATATCCCTAAGTACAAAGTACCACCACATATGAGAGTATCAAGTATGTGGTAACATGGGGAAAAAACCTCTAGCCAACACTAGAGTAAAAAGTGCCCATGTATAGGGAAAAGATTCACATCAAAGCTACACGAGGAACACATAAGTGTAACAAACCCCCCTGGAGCGAATGATGTGAACACATACAGGGAGTGACAGATTAGCCCCCACAAGGTAATAAGCCTAAAGCTTTGCGAAAAGCTTCAAACTTTTCCCGTGGAAGATCTTTGGTGAATATGTCTGCCACATTATCTTGTGTAGGCACATATACCAAATCAATATCTCCTGCATGAAGGCGCTCTCTCACATAGTGATAATGCACCTCAATATGTTTGGTCTGTGCATGAAACACTGGGTTTCATGCAACAGCCAAAGCACTCTGACTATCTGTGAGAATATGCGTAGCAGCATCAATCTCCATGCAAAGATCCATCAATAGGCATCTCAACCATATACACTCCACTGTAGTTGTGAAAACTGCCCTGTACTCAGCTTCACAACTCGATGTCGCCACTGTAGGTTGCTTCTTACTCAACCAAGATATGCATGAGTCTCCAAGGAAAAAGCAATTACCACTAGTGGACACGGGAGTATCATAACAACCAGCCCAATCACTATCTGTAAAAGCGTGCAAGCATGGCTGAACATCTCTGCCATAAAAGAGACCTAAGCTCAAAGTGCCTCGAAGATATCTAAACACATGTTTCACCGCTTGCCAATGCTGAGTGCCAGGGCTATGCATGAATCGACTCAACTGGGAAACTGCATACTGTATATCCGGCCTTGTGTTGCATGCATATATAAGACATCCCACAGCCTGCTGATAAAGAGAAGTGTCAAATGCATGACTGGAATCCTCAACTGAGAATCTAAATCCTGTCTCAACTGGTGTGGAAACTGGCTTGCAATCCTCAAAGTCAAAATGCTGAAATAGTTTTTCAACATACTTTGCTTGATGCATAACAATTCCCCCCTCAACGGATACAAACTGGATGCCAAGATAGTAGCTCAAAAGACCAAGATAAGTGACATCAAAAGTATGCTGCAAATCAGCCATAAGAATGTCAAGTTTTGCATCAAATGACCCAGTCAAGAGTATGTCATCAACATAAAGAACAAGCACTATAAGATCAGCCCCATTTTTGCGTACATAGAGTGTGCTTTCAATCGGACTACATGTGAAGCCAAGAGCAATCAAGTGCTTATGTATTTTGTCATACCATGCACGTGGAGCTTGCTTGAGACCATACAAAGCTTTATGCAAGCGATAAACCATATGCTCTTTCCCTTTCATAGCAAATCCAGGAGGTTGCTTCACATAGACCTCTTCTTTCAAATCTCCATTCAAGAAGGTTGTTTTTATGTCCAATTGATGCACTTTCCAACCTCGATGGGCAGCGAATGCAACCACGGTACAAATGGTAGTCATGCGTGAAGTAGGTGCAAAAGTTTCCTCATAGTCAATGCCATATTGTTGCGCATATCCTTTTGCAACCAATCTAGCTTTGTAGCGATCAATGCTACCATCATATTTTCTCTTAATCTTATAAACCCACTTTGTACCAATGGCATTCTTTCCTTTTGGCAATTCACATAACTCCCAAGTACCATTCCTATGTATGGAATCCATTTCTGATTGCATAGCACTCATCCATTGTGGATTGTCACATGCATATTCAAAAGAAAGTGGCTCTTCATTACATGATGTAGCAATAAGAGAATAATCCACAAAATTACTTGATGCATGGTGAGAGCTTGATCTTGTTCTACCAAGTAAAGGTGCACTCAATTTGTTGTCCTGCAAAGTTTGTTTCAGCCACTTTGGCATAGATTGTGCACTCTTGATAGACATGCATTCATTATGTAAAACATCTTCAATATGTACATCATGGGTGGGCTGAATTTCGTGCTCAGTTTCAGCCATATTTGAACGCAAATGTTCAGCCATATGTGGCTGAAAATTTCCAACAGTTTTGGCAATTTTTGGCTGAAATTTTTCAGCCATGTTTGGCTGAAAATTATCCACATTTTCAGCCCTATTTGGTTGGAATTCTTCAGCCTTTTGAACCTCAGTTGGCTGGTCTACATGGCCATAGTCAAGCGCACCATTTTGGAACAAAGGCATGAGTGTATCGAACACATCTTGTGAGCTAGCTGTTGGCAGTTTTTTGCATTCAAGTAGAGGGAAAACTGAATTTTCAGCAAATACCACATCTCGACTCACAATAATTGTGATCGTCAATGGATGGTACAACCGATATCCCTTACTTTCAGCACTATAACCAACAAATATACATTTCTTTGCCTTGTCATCAAGTTTGTGACGTTGTTGTGATGGCACAAGAGCATATGCCAAACAACCAAACACACGCATATGACTAACCATAGGCTTATGACCATTCCAAGCCTCATAAGGAGTGATGACTCTCGATGCTTTTGTAGGGCAGCGATTCAACACATAATTTGCACACATGACCGCTTCCATCCAAAATTTATGAGGAAGATGCTTTCCTTTAACCATACATCGTGCCATTTCAAGTAGAGTTCTATTTTTACGCTCGGCAACACCATTTTGTCGAGGTGTATATGGCACCGTACATTGGTGTGAAATACCTCTTTCATGAAGAAAAGCATTAAACTCATGTGACATGTATTCACCACCACGATCCGTGCGTAGAGTCAAAAGCTTTTGTGAAGAAAAATTTTCAGCCATAGCTAAAAATGCTTTGAAGCAAGAAAATACCTCATTCTTTGCTTTCATAGGATACACCCATGTATGGCGAGTAGCATCATCAATGAAGGTAACAAAATATACATGCTTCCCAAAAGATGGAGTCTTGACGGGACCACATACATCACTATGAACAAGTTGCAATTTTCTTGTAGTGTGTGTGTGACTATCTTTTGGAAAAGAAGCACGATGCATTTTTCCAAGAATGCAACCTTCACGTGCATGCTTTTCAATGGACTCAAGTGTAGGCAAGCCAATAACCATGTCCTTTTGCAAGTAGAGCAAACTATTGAAGTTTAAATGACCAAAACGAGCATGCCAAAGCTCCATTTCAGCCATGGAAGAAGTATGAGCAACCAAGGCATTCGAGGCAGCCCTCTTGTATGTATCCATGCGATACAAACCATCACATAATGTACTGGACATCACGATAACATCGCCATTGCTGAAATCATGAACCATACACTTATCATCAACAAAGTGTACATGAAGTCCAGCTTTGGCAATCAACAGAATTGAAATTAAGTTCTTCTTGATACCGGGCACATACAATGCATTTTTCAAGAGTATCACACCTCCATTTGCAGCCGTAAGCTCAATTTCTCCTACTCCAATGATAGGATAAGAGGCATTGTTTGCACACACCACATGTCCTCCTTTAGGTGCATCTTTCAAAGAGGCAAAAAATCTTTTGCATGATGTTATGTGCTTTGAAGCACCACTATCAAAGAACCAATCCGAATCAGCCTCACTCACAACCATACATTTAGAATGTAAAGAAGCATCATAATGACATGTAACAACACATGCCCAAAAATCTTGAGCCATGTTAGCTTCATCATTCTTTGCATTTGCTAAATTTTCAGCAATAGACATGCCCGATTCCTTCTTCTTTTCATTGCGTTTAGCAAGCTTTCTACACTCATCAATAGTATGACCAGCCTTCCGGCAATATTTGCATCTCTTCTTCTTTTGCAAATCACCATCATTAGAGGAATGAGTGGAAGAGGAAGCTTGAGGCTTTGGTTTTGATGAACCAAAAGCTGAACCATACTTGCTTTTCCCCTTTTGTGAGATAGCAAGTGCTTGCGTTCCTTCAATCAAACCACTCCTATTCACTCTAGATTGCTCTTCTTGCAAAAGAAGAGACACAACCTCATCAAATGCATACATATTAGGATTTCCTTTTGCAACCAAACGAAGTGTAGTAGCAAAGCTTTGAAAAGATTCTGGTAATCCTTTCAACAATGTAGAAATGAGTGATGCATCCGGAATGATCTCATCTATGTTTGCCAATTGCTCTTTCAAGTCCTTGATGCGTGTCACATACACATCCACTGACTCATTTTCAGCCATACATATATCCTCAAGTTGCTTCCTCAAGTATGCAACACGTGCTTCATTACGCACGGCATACAAAGAAGCAAGAGTGTCCCATGCCTGTCGTGATGTAGAACATGACCGAATGTGTGGAACTATATGACGCTTCACTGAAAGCGCAATCAAAGCATGAGCTTGAGCACCTTTTCCATCCCATCTAAGCTGCTCCTGTGTAGGTGGAGAAGGAGAAACCACTGTACTCGGAATCTGTGATAGTAGACTATGAAGTAGAAGCACCTACCGGTCTTCGATCTACATCTCCCACTATGTTCCAAAGTTGTTTTGCAACAAGAACGTGCTTCATCATGTAAGACCACATCGGATAGTTGGTCCCATCAAGCTTATCTTCAGCTTGAAGCATGCCAAACAAGTCATTGCTGCCCGCCATTTCACTAAGGAACAAGAATGTGACAAAATCTTCACTTCCACGAAAACTGAAATGAGTGCTGAAATTTCAGCTCACAAACCGTCACTCTGATGGCGATTCTGACTGCACGAATGGGGAAAAAACCTCTAGCCAGCACTAGAGTAAAAAGTGCCCATGTATAGGGAAAAGGTTCACATCAAAGCTACACAAGGAACACATAAGTGTAACAGTTCTCGGCGAATTGGTTGAACCATTTATCTGCTAATACTGTCGGCACTTGAACTCTTCTACCCTTTGCACTTGGCTTCTCCTTTGCACTTCAGTTCTCTGCATCGCACATTGTGTGTCTCTTGCACTTCTCTCTCTTTTCTCACTTAGACTATGCTCACCTTGCTTAGTCTTGCTTACACTTGCTTGCTCCAAGAATAGTCCTTGCCTTGATTGTGAGTGTCAATTCACATACGCTCCTAACTGCAAGAGTATCTTGGTGCTCACTTTGATGTCCCAAGATTTTCTCGAAAAGTGGGCAGCCAACAAATCCCTGTTTTGTCCTGTAGTGACTTTAGACTAAAACAAAAATTTTAATTGGGGGGCCATACTTTCACTTCTGCGTACGTTGTCGCTTCACATATCTTCACATTTTGCCTTTTAATTCTTCACTTGTGCACCTAAGAGAGGGTTCACCTGAACCTTGCAAAACACTTTAAAACACTTTTGAAGCTTAGGGAAATTACAGAAATACCTATGCACCCTGCAACCATCTTTCTGCAATTTACAACCCTTGTGAACAATTACTTGTGCACTACCTGTGCACTTTGAAACCTGAACTTTACACACTTTGACTTTGCCCATGTTGACTTTGACCTTGAACCTCTTGACTTGGATCGATTTGACTTTGATCTTTTGACTTTGATTGTAGTTGACTTTAACTATAGTTGACTTTGACCAATATGAATTTTATGGGCTCAACAATAAGGAATTTTGGTCATGAAATCCTTTTCCTCATCTGATTTGGGGCAATCATCCTTGCTCAATTTCACATATGTGGGTAAAGGTGTACTTAATGCCTTTCCACCTTGCATATTGAACCTGTGAAGTATTTTGGAGATGTACTCACTTTGAGATAAGTATATGCATCTTTTACTCCTATCACGAGTAATGCGCATGCCAAGAATATGTTTGACATCCCCCAAATACTTCATATCAAATGTTTGACTCAACTTATTTTTGAGAATTGACAAGTCATAAGAGGAATTCCCAGCAATGAACATATCATCGACATGAAGTATCAAGCATATCAAGCTGCCATCTAAGCATCTCTTTGTGTAGAGATAATGATCCTTATTTCTTCGAGAATATCCTTGAGACTTCATAAAAAGCATCAAAATTTTGGTACCATTATCTAGGGGACTGTTTAACTCCATACAAGCTCTTCTTGAGCTTACAAACTAGACTTTCCTTGCCAAGAACTACATAATCCTCAAGTTGTTCCATATAGATCTCATTTGTAAGATCTCCATGCAAGAAAGCAGTTTTCACATCCATTTGGACTAGCTCTAAGTTCTCCATTGCAACAAATCCAAGCAACATGTGTAGGGTAGTCATCTTGACCACTGCAAAGAAGATTTCCTCAAAATCAACACCATGTTGTTGCTTAAAATCCTTTGCAACAAATTTTGCTTTATGCCTTGGAGAAGCACTATCTGATGTGAATTTCAGCTTATATACCCATATACATGGTAAAGCTTTCTTGCCCTTTGGCAAAGGTACTAAATCCCAAGTACCATTGTTGTGAATATAATTCAAATCACTCTTCATGGCATGCTCCCACTTGACATGATCCTCTGTCTACATAGCCTCTTTGTAGCAAGAAGACTCACCGACATCTGTCAGCATAACAAAGTTTAAACCTGGAACATATCTATCAGGTGGATGTGAGACATGTCTAGAGCATCTCAATGGTTGCTGAATAGGAACATTTGCAGGCTAATCTGATCGAACATTCTCATGAATGTCCCTATGTGCAACATTTTTATGTATGCTAACTGGAGGACTAGTATACTCAAACACCACTCTTCTCACTTGAACCTCCTTAATGGGTTGTTTATACATCTTAGAATCATTGAAAATGACATCACTACTTCTGATCATTGACCGTGTTTCAGGATCCCATAAGCGATATCCAAATTGCCCTCTCGACCATAGCCAAGAAAAATGCATTTCGTTGACTTATGATCCAACTTTTGTCTAATATTCTTGGGTATATGAACATATGCTTCACACCCAAAAACTCAAAGATGATCATAATATGGTGGTTTCCTTGTTCATAACTCTTGTGCCACTTTTAGACCTTTGGCAATACTAGGTGAAAGGTTAATCACATGAGCTGGAGTCAATACTGCTTCTACCCAAAATCCTTGTGAAAGGTTTGCATGATGTAGCATAGAGACTACTCTATCTTGAATAGTTCTATTCATCCTTTCAACTACACCATTCTGTAGTGGGTTATAAGGAGGTGTAAACTCTCTACAAATTCCTCTACACTGGTAGAAAAGGTTGAATTCATGTGAGATATACTCACCCCCATTATGTGAATGTAAAGCTTTGAGCTTAGTTCCTTTTTCATTCTCAACTGAAGCAAGCCATTTTTTGAAAGTAAGGAATACCTCATCCTTCGGTTTGATAGGATATACCCCAAATTTTCTATTAGCATCATCTACGAAAGTGACAAAGTAAAGAGAACCACCTAATGACCTTGTGGTCATAGGACCATACACATCTATATGAATGAGATATAAAGGGTGAATTGAAGAGTCAATGTGCATTCTATGCACATGTTTGGTTTGTTTTCCATATTGAGAATGCTCACAAAATGAAAAATTAGAGAAAGATAACACATGTAAGTAGCCATAATGAGAAAGATTTTCCATTCCACTACGAGATATTTGGCCCAAAAGACCATGCCAAACACAAGCCATAGGATGTTCAGTAATAGCTAACAAGTGTTCTTTCTGTGATACAAATAAAGAATTAAGTGAGCGAACTTTGACTCCTTTTGCAATAACCATATTTCCCTTTGATATGCGAAAGGACTGAGCATAGAAGACCACCTTGTAGCCAAGGTCATCTAGTTGACTAATTGACATCAAAGTGCGGGATAACGGAGGTACAGGGCGTACATTATGCATAGTAAATTTTGAACCATCAATGTACTACACAATCACATCTCCAATCCCGACAACGTCACATTGATAAGAATCACCAAGTCTCACAGTACCAAGAGGTTTTGCTACATAAGTAGAGAACCACTCTCTATGTGGTGTCACATGGAAAGAAGCACCAAAATCTAGCAGCCATGTGTGGGAAAGAGAATCAGCCATAAGATCCTGGGTAGGCATAGTACTTACTATCAAGTGTCAACACATCAACATCATCAAAAATAGCATTAATTTCTTCAATCTTCACGGTTGAAGTAGATGGTGCAAGTAATTGTTTAACATGCCCATCAATATTTTTCCCTTTATTGTTAGCATTCTTTAACATGTAATAATGTTTCTTCGTGTGTCCTTTCTTATGACAATAATGGCATTCGATATCCCTCTTCCTTGAGTTACTTCTACTCTTATTTTGCTGACCATTCTTTTCCTTGTTCTTGCTCGTGCCACATTGTTGATTCTTTCCTTGGTGAGAATCATGAACATTATATGCATCTCCACTCTGAGTTCCAACCATAGAGTTTCTACGAATCTGCTCACTCAAGAGTGCTCCACATATGTCATCATAATCTAGTTTACCACCACGTTCACTATTGCTAATAGTTGTGCAAAATGTATCCCATGATGATGGCAAGGTGCATAGCAACAAGACTGCTTTCATTTCAT
The DNA here is from genome assembly GCA_020310875.1 of Ceratopteris richardii. Classification (NCBI taxonomy): domain Eukaryota; kingdom Viridiplantae; phylum Streptophyta; class Polypodiopsida; order Polypodiales; family Pteridaceae; genus Ceratopteris; species Ceratopteris richardii. Next base: position 181,475,275 of record CM035413.1, read on the forward strand.
TATCCATATCCATTTTCTAAGCCTGTAACTAGGAGAATATAGCATCAAACTCATTCAGATGAGCAGCAACACTATCTATATCCTTCATGCGAAGATCGTATAATTTTCTCATCAGGTACACGTTGTTTGATGCCATTTCTTTTTCATATGTATTGAATAACTTCTTCCAAAGCTCCTCTGCACTTTCACAGTCCAATACTATAAAGTAAACATTATCTTCCAGGTGCAATCAAATGGTAGACCTGGACATTTCATTTAACTCATCCCAATCATCTTCATCCATGTCATTAGGCTTCTTTGAGATTCCATTTAGTGGCTCCCATTGCCTCTTCAAAATTAGCACATCTTTAATCTGATTCTTCCATAGAGCAAAGTTTGAGCGATCAAATTTTTGAATCTCAAAATGCTCTTTGCCCTGCAAGTTATAGCTCCTCCTCAGAACACTGGCACTAGACCCCGATCCACTAGACATGCCTGAGACCTTTGATGCCATGATGATAGAGAACTAAATAGAATGATAATGGATCTAGAGGAGCTCAAAAATACCACACGCTCAAAGAAGGATGACCAAGTGTCAGATTCTAGGAAAAATTCAGTAGAGTCTTCCTAGAAAAATGATATAATGGACAGTAATGGACAACGAAAAGGATTATGTGAGAATAAATGTGCTCACACCAATAAGTGTATCAAGGAGTAAATCGACCACTATGTAGTTGACAAAACCAAAAAGAAATCTGGAAAAATTTTGCTAGAGTATCCTCTGCAAAATGGGCATATGACTAGTGTCGAAATCTCATAAAACTATAAGTATTGACATGTTTACTTGCATAGTGAATCACTGACTCCACTACATATAATCAGTTACCCAAAAGAAGCCAACTATGTGTATCGAGCACCTATGAACAACTATCATACATCTCTTATGGCGAGGCTGGGTAAGTCTTCCACCTGCATCACCAAAGAGACCCTGACATCTTGGTGTCTCCCAATTAAGAAAACCTCAATGTTCAAGGTCAAGGCAAAGGTCCGAGTACTGGTTCTCGTCATAGAAGAAGAGGGAGCACTTAAAGCTACTTAAATGAATTCATTAGGACAATGGTGATTTTTATCACTAAACCAATGTAGTATATGTATGTATATCCTCAGAAAGTAGTTTCATCCATCGTGCAGGAAGGGAGAGGGCCCCCATTGAAAGTGGAAGGATTGAACAAGAACCTCTCAGGGATCATAGGACACATAGGGGTGGGGATAGATGTCCCTTGCTTAGACCAAGAGACCACCCTAGAACCTTGAGGCCTACTCAATTAGTGAAGGCTATGAAGAATTGTTTTCACGGATCGGGAGATCCTTATGAGCATGTGGCAGAATCCAAGCAGGTGCTATAGGCTGAATAGGTGGAAGACATGTTTACCTAGTTTAATGCCTTTGGACTCTATCTAAAGGGTGATGCGTTGGATTGGTTCCAACCATTGCACCAACACCAATTTAGAGACATCCACCATATGATGTAGTCCTTCATTACAGACTTTTCCAAGAGTGGAATCAGACACAACACGTCTTCTTTGATACACACATTAAACAAACCCCTCAAGAGATAGTGAGGATGGCCGATCGAAGATTTAGACGGTATATAGAAAGATGTCCCCCATTGGAAGTACCCACTCCAGCGAAATTGATAGCTTTGTTCATAGACGGCCTACTGAGTGCTAAGCTAAGATCATACGTCTTCTTGAAGGAGCCAAGAACCTTGGATCAATGTTTACGGATATGTGTAGACATAGAAGATAACTTAGGAGATGAGCTAGAACTTCCTATGGTTTGCAAAGACTCTGATAGTACCACAGAAACTTCATCTAGACATTCCAACTCCATAGAAGACTTAGCAGAACAAGCGGCCAAACGATTGGGAGTGTCAAGTAAACCAAGCATCAAATTAGCCCCCACTCGAAGGTGTTATACTTGTGGAGGAAACCATATGGCGAACATGTATCCACATGTAGTGCAACCCATAGGAAACTCTAACGGAGTGTATTGTACTATAGAACGAAGGTACACAAACCACACTGCTCAGGATTGTCCTTATAACAAACAAGTGGTTAGGCAGAACTACCCTCAGCAATATCAGCGAGGTAGATACCAAGGGCAGTACCAGCCACAACAATATTATCGAGCCCCCCCTTATTATCAAACTCCATATCAAGCACAACCAAAACCGCAACCTGTCCTAGGACAAGAGCGTCCACCCCCTGCCAATGTAGTTTCGAAAAAGTATGCGACACCGAGGAGAATTCCAATATGGCAGTAGTACCATGACCCCTTTGATCACAGATAATGACCTGAATGCCAACAGTTTTGACTCCACTCATGTGGATAGCCCACCAGCATATTACACGGAGTCACCGGAAAACTATATTTGCCTGCACAATTATGTGGTTTCGATTGCGAAATGCACCAAGCACTTTTCAACGATGCATGTAGCAAATCGTTGCTCCCTACCTTACATCATTTATGCATATTTTTCTTGATGACTTCTCAGTTCTGGCACAATGACCACGCACCTGGAGCATTTGCGTGCCTACTTTAATTCATGTAGATAGGTACATCTTTGTTTGAACCCGAATAAATCTACTTTTGCAGTCAAATGCAGAAAGTTGTTATGCCATGTTATTTTCGAAAAAGGTATCGCAGTGGACCCGAATAAAGTCAAAGTGATATTGGAGACCCCAGCACCTTAGAATTCGAAGGAAGTCTTGCGATTCCTAGGCCAAGTACGATAGCACAGCAGACATCTTCGGGGGTTAGCACACATTGCTATTCTGTTGAACAAGCTAGCACATGTTCGACCTGCCGAATTTGTATGGACGGATGAGGCCAAGATTGCCTTTGAACATCTATGGAAAATGTTTGTACAACACCTATTTTGAAGGCCCCATATTGGAAGCAACCATTTCATGTGTTTGTGGATGCTTCAGACAAATCTATTGGAAGTGTCCTTATGCAGAAGGAAGACCGCAGCTGGTTCCACCCTATTATGCTAGTCGATGATTGACAGTAATCAAACAGAACTACTCGACTATGGAACGGGAATGCTTAGGACTCATTTATTCCATAAAGAAGTTTTGGCATTATTTGTTGGGCCAAGTGTTCACCTTCCATGTTGATCATAGTGCTCTTGTGTATTTGGTAAAGCAGCAAAATTTGGTGGGATGACTTGCCAGATGGGTCCTTTTGTTACAACAATTTGAATATGACATTGTTCATCACTCTGACACCAGTCATGCTATAGCAAATTTTTTCTTGTGCATTGACCATGGCAAACCCCCCGAAGGTGTTGATGATGCTCTTCTGGATGCAGAAGTTTTTTTGGTGGCCGAAGTCAAGAATCCTCCCCAGACTTACCCTACTTAGTACGAGGAAATGTTAACTTTTCTAGAAAACGGTATCGCTCCATCTTATTTATGGCCAGCGGCATGGAAGAAACTTGGACTTGGTAGTCACAGGTTTACAGTTATTATGGGACACCTATACCATAAGGACCCGACCGGAATTCGGTTGCACTGCATGCCTCCACACAAGGTTGAGGCAGTCATTTCGAAAGCTCATGCAAGTGAGGCCAGTGGGCACTTCAGCCATCTTATTACAGTCCGAAAAATTCAATAGTTTGGATTATGGTGGCCTACTATGTATGGAGATGTTCAACATGCATTGCGGAACTGTGATCCATGCCAATGCACTGGTGAACCTTGTGACAGTCAGTATTTTCTATTGCAACCAATTCTTCCACTAGAATCTTTCCAGAAATGGGGCTTGGACTTTATAGGTCCTATCAAACCTCCAGCTGCTTGAACAAGAGCTTTGTATATTTTGACCTATACGGATTATTACACATGTTGGGGCAACCAAACAAGCCAGCACACGAACAGTAGCAAGGAAATTGCAGAATGAAATTTATTCGTGCTATGGCCTACCATTGGAATTAGTCTTAGATAGGGAAGTCATTTTTTGAATTAGGTAATTGTAGAACTTACTTCAGTGTATTAGATTAAGCAACAATTTAGTTCTCCCTATTACCCATGCACAAATGGCTTGGCGAAATGTACTAACAAGGTTTTACTTCATATGCTACAAAAGATGCTATTGGATTTGACAAATCAGTGAGAAATTATGCTTCCCACTGTACGTTGGGCGCACAGGACTTCTTACAAAGTTTCTGTTGGTGGTACACATTTTAAATTGTTATACAGACAAGAGGCAATCCTCCCATTTGAATTTGTGGTACCCAGTCTCCGAATTGCGGTGAGGAAGAGATTGGTTCTGGAAGAGTCATTTGCTTATAGAATGGATTAGTTGCGGAAATTGGATGAATAGTAGTACCATATTTTTATATATTAGACGAAGTACAGAGTAGACAAAATAAGTGGCATGATCGGAATCTACAAATAAAGATTTTTCGACCTAGAGACTTGGTGCTGTATTTTCACTCTAAGATGAAGAGAAAGATGGGAAAATTAAAATTACGGTGGACTAGTCCATTCCATATTCATGAGATGTACGGACTAGGGACTTTTCGTTTGGCTAAGTTGACTTGAGAAGTTTTACCGACACTAATCAATGGGTCCAAATTATGGCCCTATCAAACTTTTAGCAGTTAATATCGATTTCGAGTTTATATATATATGTGTGTGTGTGTGTGTGTGTGTGTGTGTGTGTGTGTATATATATATATAGAACATAAAGTTTTGATAACAGGATCGTAGAATATCAGTAATAATGCATGGTGTAACTACGTTACATGCAATCATACATGCAATCAATGAGCGGTGGTGGCCACAATGTTTCAAATATGATAAGTGTTCCTTATTTTGTGAGCCATGATAAGTGCAAGTTCGAGAGTTAAGATCCCATAATTAGCAATCATGGCTCAGACTCGCAGTTCTCTACATAGGCAGGCAGGGCATAAAAGGTTGCACACTTTGCCGAATTCGACTTATTTGGAAAGTGTGCGCATAGAGCGATTACAACAATCAGTGTTTCAAACTTCTATATCAGTAAAGAGCAAAAGGACTGGTTCGATTGTAGAGGTTTATTGTAGTGCGCCATGTTAGATTGGAGAAGCATTCAACCTCACCTGTAGGCAAAAGATATTGCAATGGAGATAGCTAGGCAGACTAATGGTAATGACATCAATGCACAAGAGATCAATATCAGAATCGGACAAGAAGTCTTTCAGTTGTCATCTGTGTTAATCGCAGAGAGGTTTAATGCCACAAACAATGGGATCACATCCAGCACTGAGTGTGTGGAAGCAGTAGAAATGTGCGGATTACTTGGTAAGCCATGTTTGGGTGAATATCTATTTGCCCAACTTCTCGATGACAACCCTTTGAAGCTAGGCTTACTACTGACAACAATGATCATCAACTACAAGCAAAACATTATGGAGTATCCCAACAACTCTATGCATTGGTGAAAGAATCTGGTAAAAAATAGGTAAATTGGGCTGAAATCATTTTCCAAAAATTGAAGAAGGAAGTTCGAAGACTTTTTTGACGGTTCGAATGAGTAGTGAATGCAGTGTTGGATTCCAAGTTGGGAGTAGATTTCACTCTGCTTTTTATGGGGACCCCAATATACTTACCTCAAGAATACACAGTATGCTAGGTAAAAATTTTCTTGGAGGTCCTTAAGAAAAGGGCAGTAGAGCGGAAACGAGTGGATGATACTTTCTCATGAGCAGATGAAAATGGAGAGAGATGAGGAGGAGGAGTCCCGAAGGTGACAGGTAGAGGAGAATCAATGAAGGGAAGCGGAGCGGAAGGCCAAGGAAGAAGTAGTGAGGAATGTCAGGGAAGAAGTCAAGAGGAAGGCAAGAGATGAAGAGGCAGCACGAGAACAATTGGAAGAAGAAAGGTGGTGGCAGAAGGAGGAAGAAGAAGCCAAGAGAAGAGAAGGGGAAGAAAGGAACAAAAAGGCTGTCGAGGAAGAAAGATGCAGAAAACATCAACAGGAATAAGGAGATTGTTCAGGAGGATCATCCCGCAAAATTCGAGTCTTATATACATTTTTGTCTTATGGACTTATAGATAGATGGAAGAATGAAGAAGGTAAAGTCAAGTTGCTTGTAGTGCAGTGCAGTGCAGTGACTACATATATCCCTGGATGTATAACAATGAAACGGTTCGACTAGAGCTACTTGGTGATCTGGCCAGAGAATTAATGTGGAATGTAGTGAAGTTGGAAGAGTTCCAAAACAAGCACAATACTATGATTGCAGAAAAAGATAAATGGTTAATGGGGAGAGCTAATTTGATTGAAGAGCTGGATCGACTTCGGATTGAGGTAGAAGCTACCAGAATAGAAACTACTGCTAAGGAAAGTGTAGTTCATGAAGAAATAATGGATGAATTAAATGAAGCGGTAACATAGAATAATACATTGTGAGTCACTATTGAAGAAAAATAAAAAATTATAGCCAGACTTCAAGTGGAAGTAGGTCAGATGCAAAAAGTGTGGTATAAATTAAAGAAGATCAATAAGGAGTTGGTGACTAAGTTACAGAGGACAGAGCAGGAAATGCAAAAGTTAAAGCAAAAGTGAAAGAACATAGCAGACAGATAAAAGGCCAAAGCATTTTGACTACAGAAGTGGAGGAAAGATCGGTAGTAGAGAACTCGGAGTTCACGACACTTGAAGAAAAGCTTTGTACTATTCACGAAAATTTAGATACAGTGTCAGCATAGGATGCAGGAATTATGAAGCTAGAGAAGCAAGTAAATCAATGAAGCAACATTGTAATGATGCAAATGCAATTTTGGCGGAAAAAAGAAGCAGAGGTGGAGAAGCTGAGAAAGGATGCAACGATAACCTGAGAGAGTAATTCTTCGACTTGATTCTGCAAAAAGGCTTCTTAGAGGTAAAAATCATTAGCGAGCGCAGCATCGCGACATAATTTCATTTCTCTATCTTTGCATCAATGCAAGATAATCGCTCTTGCTGGATACCAAGTTGTTTCTCCCTTCTTTCAAGCTCTTGTGACTGAAACTGCATTGTTTTGAAAAAATCCTTCCTTTCTTTCTGGATGGCTTCAACATCCTTCTTGAGCTTAAGATTTCGGCCTATTTCCTCTTCCAGTGACCAGCTTTTCTGGAAGAGTTCTTCTGTGAATTTCATTAATTCCATCTCTGCTTGTAAGGCTTGCTCAGCCATCTCTTGACCCTTTTGTTCAACCGTAAGGAGTCGAAGTCATGTTGTTTTAACAGATCACCCAAGGCCTTCAGTGCATCCTCCTTATCAGTCATTGTCTGAGTCAGGTGTTTGATCTCCTCATCGCGAGCTGCAATGAAGGGATCCTTCTCGGTCAACTATCCTTGGAGAATTTGGAGTTGTTCTTGCAATAAGCTTGCATATGATTTCGCTGCTAAAACTTCTTCTTGGAGGGGTGCTATGTCCGCTTCAAGGAGATCAACCTTGAATTGATACTCCATACGTAGGGATTGCTGGGTAACTTGTAAGTGGTGAGGGAGATGCTGGGAAAGGTGAATAAGGTAATTTCTTATCTGGGTTAATTGAGCCAATGAGTCAAGGACAATGGAGGATAGAGGTTGAGAGGGATTAGTTGAGACTGTGGCAGAAGAAGAAGGAGGCGAGTAATCGGAAGAGGAAGGGAGAGGAAGGGCTACTGAATGGCGCGGTGAAGGAGGAGGGCTATGTGGCAAAGGTACTTTGGATAGAGAAAGGGGAAGAGGTGGATTTTTGCGTGATGATGGCAGAGCAAGAGTGGTTATTGTAATGGGCTGGATGTCCAATTGTACGATCACTTCCTCGGCTTGCACTTGTTCCACGATTTGCACAGCCTCTGTGATGGTATCGGGTAGTTTCTCCTGGAAGTGAGGCTGCATTTGAATGATTGTATCAGCGCGATGGACGTCTTCCATTATCGTGTCTAGAGCAGCTTGATCCTTAGGAGAGGGTGGAGCAGAGAGGATCGGTGCGGAGGAGGCAGTATCTTGTAGTTGGACTGTGGATGAAGGTTGAATTTGACTTTGGGAGGGGCTCAATTTGCGATGCTTCCCACAGAAAAACTATAGGAGGTCGTCATTGTCTTCAACCTCCATCACCTACACGGATTCTTCGTGAAAGAGAAGAGCAGCCACCAGAAACTGTAGGGCTGAGCACTCCGGTTCATAATGACATAGAATCGCGAATTCATTGGATGATTGATGCGGAAAGAGCTTCTTCATGGTAGTCATAGGAAGGAGGGAAACATCTACACTACCCTCATGAGGGAGATGGAATCCCTCAGAATGGTGTTTAAGGTGACGACAACATGCAGGTTAAGATACGTGAGCGGCCAACATGTTTCTGTAGCTGGAGTATCAGCTATGGCAAAAATGATCTGGGCAAAAAATGGGTGGCATTCGACCGAATGCCATGGTAGTTCGAAGAAGGCTAAAAGTCCACTGGTGCGTAAAAACTCGCCCAATTCAAGCGCGAGGCCAGCACGGAAGGTAGCGATATTAGCTAAAGCTTCCATGGCAAGCAAGACAGCACAAATGCAGACAAGAACACAAATCACTCAGATCGCAAAAACACAATAGCGAGAGAGAGGGAGAAGAACAGGATTAAGTAAAAACACCGAATGGAAACGCGGGTAGCAAACACAATCATCACCAGTTGTTGGGAAAATACAGGCATAATGACAACATGCATGCATAAACGGAATCCTAGACACATAGTGCGGTGGTTAATCATGGTTAGGTAATAAAACGAGTATTTTACGGTCAATCAGCCAATCGAAACGCATGGAATGGAAAGAGAAAGCAGGCAACCATAGTGACATAAACCGGGTGGAGAATAAAAATACCAAGAAATAATCAAGATGAGGGAGGTGTGGCATAATACGGACGAAGTTTTGATCCATTTATGGATTTAGGTAGAAGAGTACCAGTTAAAGTGGATAACCGAAATGTACCAGGTCCGACCTGATCTTCAATACGGTAAGGACCAAACCACCAAAGTTTGAACTTGCCCACGCTAATTATCCTCTGGTAAAAATGGGAGTGCGGAGAAACTAATCATGTGTCTTAGCTTGGTGCAGTTGCACTTCTTGCAGCATCAGAAAACTTTCCAGGCACTGTTCGTCCAAGGACCACAACACATCCAATCGAAAAGGAAAGGATTCCTCCGGTAAGAGCTTATGATCTAGTGCCACCCTTAGGCTAGGTACCACCACCTCCATGGGTGCAATGGCCTCCAACCCATATGCCAATTTGAAAGGCGTATTGCCTGTAGCCACTTTGTAAGTAGTACGGTAAGCCCACAGCAGCGAAGGAAGGAATTGATCCCAACGCTCCGAACATTCCAAAACTAGTTTCTTAAGCATGTTAAGAAGGGTTTTATTGGTACTTTCAGCAAGACCATTGGCTCGAGGATAATACGAGGAGCTAAATTTATGAACAATCTTCAGGGTTCACGTAAGTGCTTGCATTAAGGAATTAACAAAATGTGCCCTGATCCGAAACAATTTCTAAGGGAAGACTGAACCGAGGGAAAACATTAGTCATCAAACATTTGACCACCACTAACACAGTTGCTGACCGTAAAGCCTAGGCTTCAGCCCACCGATTAGCATAATCCGTACAAGTAAGTATATATCGATGATTGGTAATTGTAGCAGGAGGTGCAATAGGACCAATGAAATCCAAGCCCCACTTCTGAAAAAGTTCAAGGGGAGAGACAAGCTGTAGTGGAAAATGATGATGTTGTAAAGGCTGTCCTGATCGTTGGCAAGCATCACACATTTTGACATAAGGAGCAATATCATGCTGCATAGTGGGCCGCCATAAGCCACTGTGTAGAATTTTCCAATAATTGAGCTCGATCGAAAAATGACCACCGGAAGGAGTAGAATGGGCCATGTCAATAACCGAAGGAACTTCATGGGAAGGGATACAACATAAGAGTGCACCAAATGGATCCATATAATACAATTGTCCTACAATGATCCGAAACTGTCGACTATACATCGCCAATTTACGACGAGCCGAAGTAGAAGTATTATTCGGAGGGCATCCACTTGTGAGAAAGGTCAGAAGAGTATCATAATATGAAGGTGCCACCGGGAGCTCCTATCGACCATTCTGGATCAAATCAATGGCATAAATGGCAGGGGTAATATCGTCAATTCCATTGGGAAGTTCACCGAAATCAAGCCGAGATAAGAAATCAGCCAGCGCATGTGCTCACCCTGGATGATGTACAACCACATAATCAAATTCTTGCAGTAACAACACCCACTTGGCTAATCTGCCCCCCTAAATGTTGCTGGCAGACAAGATAAACCAGAGCAGCATGATCCACATGAAAGGTAAATTGGCGTCCCAACAAATAATGCCGAAATTTCTTCACCGAATAAACCAAGCCCAGACATTCATGCTCAGTGATGGAATAATTCCGTTCAACAACAGCTAATCGTCGACTAGCATAATAGACAGGACGGAACCACTTATCTTGTTGTTGCATGAGCACACTACCGATGGCACTGTCCGATGCATCTACAAAGACATGGAATGGAAGCTGCCAGTTTGGTGCTTGCAGTATAGGAGCCTGGGTCAAGAGTGTTTTTAGTCAATCAAAGGCAATTTGGCACTCCTCAGTCCACACGAACTGTCCAAGATTGCTAGTGACCAACTGATTCAGGAGTATGGCTAAATGTGCGAGCCATCGCAGATGCTGCCCATGCCAATGTATCTGGCCCAGGAATCTCATAACTTCCTTTGGTGTCGTAGGGGTAGGTGCATGCAACACGGCTTGCACTTTATCTGGATCCACTTGAATGCCTTGCTGTGAAATAATATGACCAAGCACCTTGCCATAGGAAACTAATAAGACCGACATGTTGGGATTTAAGCACAAATGAAACTCTCGTTTTGCAATGATCACATACATATGTATAAAGCCTTGATAGTAACCACAATGCCCCATAAAAGCTTGTACTTCCTTGACATTCTTCGGCCTAGGTAGTTCTGCAATCACTCTAACTTTCTCTTCATCTGTTGAGATTCCATTCTTTGACACAATGTGTCCTAGAATCCTGCCTTGCTTGACCATGAAAATACACTTTTTTAGGTTCAAACAAACCTAATATTCTTGATATTTGTCAAAAACTTGTTTCAATTCAGGAATGTGTGTTTTCCTAATGCTAGAATGAGCACATAAATCATCAACATAGACTTCCAAGTTCTTTTGTAGGAACTCCTGAAAGACATGACACATCAGTTGTTGAAAAGTAGCTGGTGCATTTGCAAGCCCAAATGGCATCACTCGAAACACAAATATGCCCCATTCTGTGGCAAAAGCCATCTTATGTTGGTCTTCAAGAGCAATGGCTACTTGGTTCTAACTAGAGAATTCATCAAGGAAGCTATATACTTCCTTGCCCGCCACTCGTTCTAGTAGGTGTTCAGTGATAGGAAGTGGATAACTATCTCTAATAATGGCTGCATTGAACTTTTTCAAGTTAATGCACACATGTAGCTTTCCGTTATTTTTGGGCACTACCACAATGGGTGATACCCATTTGGTATGCTCAATCTCATAGATTAATCTGGCTTCTATCAAATGATCTATCTCTTCCTTAATGTTGGCGGCATAGCTATCATTATAGGTGTATGGTTTCTGTTTGGAAGGCTTGGCTTCTTGAGTCATGGGAATTCTATGGGAGCATATGTTAGGGTCTAATCCTTTCAAATCCTTGTAGCTCCATGCAAACATGTCTCTATATTCTCTCAATAGGGCAATCAACTCTTCTTCTTCTTCTCCTATCAAATCATGTGAGATATATGTGTATTTTTTCTTCTCCTTCTTCGAATGTAACTACAATCTTCTTAGTTTTCTCTCGATTGTCATATGGTTCTCCTGTGCTTGTTTCTCTCTTAGGCATTCCTACCATCATTTTCCTATCTTCAATTTCATGTTTCTCAAAGCTCTTTGCCACTTCCCATAGGGGTTCTTCTTCTTCTTGCGTAAAATTTTTCTTTCTTTGCTTCTTCTACTTATTCTCCTTAGTCTCTAGGAGTGGTGTGAGTTTCTTATTTTGCTTATCCTCCCTTACATCATGGGTTCTATCATAGAGATAGAGATATCATAGCCATCGTCATCGGAGTGAGGAGTCCATTGTTCTTTGTTCATAGGCTCCTCCTCTTGTTCACCATATATAGAGGATATGTCTTGTGGGAAATGTTCTTGGAGATCCTCTATCCCTTGAATCAGTGGGTGAGCTTCTTGCTCCAACTTCTATTTCTCTTCTTGAATTTCTCACAAAAATCCTTATGAGTTCTTATGTATCCAAGACAAACTGTTCCAATTTGTATAGGCACTTGTGACAAGGGGTCGTATCTTCCTATGCTTTCACGATAGAATAGGTCCTCTTAGGATCGTTCTTCTTCATGTTAGAAATCAAGTGTTCTCATCTCTCTAGTATTCCTTGAAAGGATAACTATGGCTTCACTAGGTTTCTTCAATCAACATAGTGAGATTCTTCAAACATGGTTTGAGCCAATTCTTCCATTTTCATGTAGAGCTTAGTTCTCTCGATTTCTAGGTCTGCCCTAGGATAGTTCTTAGTCAATTCTCCCACGTGGGGTCCTTCTCTTAGTCTTGCTTGGTATGTGTATAACATCATATCTAGATTCTCAGGTATAGTTTTAGCTAGAATAGATCCTCGTCTCAGTGTTTGATTTACCTGATTTGACTCTTTTGATGCTAATTCGAAGATTTTGGCTCAAGTCTCCTTTAAGCTTCCTTCTAAATCATTTATTTTCTTGCTCCATTTTCTCTCAATTCTTTCTCGTGAATCCTTCTAAGATTTGGTTTTCCTTCTGTTCTACTCTCCCGCCATTACTCTCAGCTATCTTGTAAGGGTTTGTTTGTTGATTTTGTAGAAATGCCTAGGCTCTCGTCACAACTTGGATAGGTACATAGGTTGGTGTGGATCCATTTCAAGTGTGCATAATGCTTATCATTGGTTCGCTTCATTCTGGTGTTAGAGACACATGGTATAAGGTAGCATGCTCGATTGGTGGTCTAACACAATAGATTGGACATTCCTTGCATATCCTATAGATGTCTGCTTCCATGGAAGGCCAATACACTCCTAACCTATGCAAAGTCTATAGGGTGCAATGTCTAGAATGGTGTTGCTCTATTGCACCTACATGTGCTAATTGCAACCATTTATCATACTTTGATTCCTCTATGTAACAAGAGAGGATTTTTTTATTATCTTGTTTGTAAATACTTCCTACCATGTTGATATCTTTGTGATTTAGTTACCTCCCCTTCCGTGATCTTGATTTGGGGGTTCTTGGGTCCAAAAGTGGGAATAGGGGCAATTGGCTTGGCCCATTGAGCCACCACTTCAAGATTAAACAAATATGCATCTGGTAAGTCGTTGGCTATCCCTTGAGTGGATTCTCTTGTAGTTAGTCATGAGAGATGATCGGCTCCAAGATGGGTCTTCCCTTTTCTGACTACCACTTCAAAAACATACTCAATTTATGGTAGAAGCTATCGTGCCAGTCTTCCCGTGTTATAAGGCTTGTTGACTACCTATAATAATGCCTGATGGTCTGTAAAAAGTTTGAATTTGTTCCCCAATAGGTAATGTCTAAATTTCTTTACTGCATAAACCATTCCTAATCCTTCACTCTCAGTGGTGGTGTCGTTTCTCTTAGCTGCATTCAAATGACTACTTGTGTATGCTATAAGAAGGTCTGTATTGCCCTCACATGTAGGTTGTGCTAGCACACACCCGATAGCATAATTGGATGCATCCACATGTACATGGAATGGCATACTCCAATCTTGTGTTGTCAAAATTGGTGCTCAACACAAACATTGTTTAAGTTCATTAAATGATTGCTCACATTCATCCGTCCACTCGAATTTATTTAGGAGTGTATACAAAGGCTTTGCAATGATCACATACATATGCATAAAGTGTTGATAGTAACCAAAATGCCCCATGACAGCTTGTACTTCCTTGACATTCTTCGGCCTAGGTAGTTCTGCAATCACTCTAACTTTCTCTTCATCTATTGAGATTCCATTCTTTGACACAATGTGTCCTAGAATCCTGCCTTGCTTGACCATGAAAATACACTTTTTTAGGTTCAAACAAACCTAATAGTCTTGATATTTGTCAAAAACTTGTTTCAATTTTGGAATGTGTGTTTGCCTAATGCTAGAATGAGCACATAAATCATCAACATAGACTTCCAAGTTCTTTTGTAGGAACTCTTGAAAGACATGACACATCAGCCATTGATAAGTAGGTGGCGCATTTGTAAGCCCAAATGGCATCACTCGAAACACAAATATGCCCCATTCTATGGCAAAGGCCATCTTATGTTGGTCTTCAAGGGCAATGGCTACTTGGTTGTAGCTAGAGAATTCATCAAGGAAGCTATATGCTTCCTTGCCCACCACTCGTTCTAGTAGGTGTTCAGTGATAGGAAGTGGATAACTATCTCTAATAATGGCTGCATTGAGCTTTTTCAAGTTAATGCACACATGTAGCTTTCCGTTATTTTTGGGCACTACCACAATGGGTGAGACCCATTTGGTATGCTCAATCTCATAGATTAATCTGGCTTCTATCAAATGATCTATCTCTTCCTTAATCTTGGTGGCATAGCTATCATTATAGGTGTATGGTTCCTGTTTGGAAGGCTTGGCTTCTTGAGTCATGGGAATTCTATGGAAGCATATGTCAGGGTCTAATCCTTTCAAATCCTTGTAGCTCCATGCAAACATGTCTCTATATTCTCTCAATAGGGCATTCAACTCTTCTTCTTCTCCTCCTATCAAATCATGTGATATATATGTGTATTTTTCTTCTCCTTCTTCGACTCTAACTACAATCTTCTTAGTTTTCTCTCGATTGTCATGTACTTCTCTTGTGCTTGTTTCTCTCTTAGGCATTCTTACCATCATTTTTCTAGCTTCAATTTCATGTTTCTCAAAGTTCTTTGGCACTTCCCATAGGGGTTCTTCTTCTTCTTGCATAGAAGATTTCTTTCTTTGCTTCTTCTACTTATTCTCCGTAGTCTCTAGGAGTGGTGTGAGTTGCTTATTTTGCTTATCCTCCCTTACATCATGGGTTCTATCATAGAGATAGAGATATCATAGCCATCCTCATTGCAGTGAGGAGTCCATTGTTCTTTGTTCATAGGCTCCTCCTCTTGTTCACCATATATAGAGGATATGTCTTGTGGGAAATGTTCTTGGAGATACTCTATCCCTTGAATCAGTGGGTGAGTTTCTTGCTCCAACTTCTATTTCTCTTCTTGAATTTCTCTCAAATATCCTTGTGAGTTCTTATGTATCCAAGACAAAGTGTTCCAATTTGTCCTATTAGGCACTTGTGACAAGGAAGGTGTAGTATCTTCCTATGCTTTCACAATAGAATAGGTCCTCTTAGGACCGTTCTTCTCCGTGTTAGAAATCAAGTGTTCGAATCTCTCTAGTAGTCCTTGAAGGGATAACTATGGCTTCACTAGGTTTCTTCAATCAACATAGTGAGATTCTTCAAACATGGTTTGAGCCAATTCTTCCATTTTCATGTAGAGCTTAGTTCTCTCGATTTCTAGGTCTGCCCTAGGGTAGTTCTTAGTTAATTCTCCCATGTGGGTCCTTCTCTTAGTCTTGCTTGGTATGCTCATAACATCATATCTAGATTCTCAGGTATAGGTTTAGCTAGAATAGATCCTGGTCTCAGTGTCTGATTTACCTGATTTGACTCTTTCGATGCTAATTCTAAGATTTTGGCTCAAGTCTCCTTTAAGCTTCCTTCTAAATCATTTATTTTCTTGCTCCATTTTCTCTCAATTCTTTCTCGTGAATCTTTCCAAGATTTGGTTTTCCTTCCATTTGACTCTCCCACCATTATTCTCAGCTATCTTGTAAGGGTTTGTTTGTTGATTTTGTAGAAATGTCTGGGATCTCGTCACAAATTGGATAGGCACATAGGTTGGTGTGGATCCATTTGAAGTGTTCATAATGCTTATCATTGGTTCGCTTCATTCTGGTGTTAGAGACACATGGTATAAGGTAGCATGCTCGACTGGTGGTCTAACACAATAGATTGGACATTCCTTGCATATCCTATAGACGTCTGCTTCCATGGAAGGCCAATACACGTCTAACCTATGCAAAGTCTATAGGGTGTGGTGTCTAGAATGGTGTTGCTCTATTGCACCTACCTGTGCTAATTGCAACCATTTATCATACTTTGATTCCTCTATGCAGCAAGAGAGGATTTTTTTATTATCTTGTTTGTAAATACTTCCTACCATGTTGATATCTTTGTGACTTAGTTACCTCCCCTTCCGTGATCCTCATTTGAGGGTTCTTGGGTCCAAAAGTGGGAATAGGGATAATTGGCTTGGCCCATTCAGCCACCACTTCAAGATTAAACAAATATGCATCTGGTAAGTCGTTCGCTATCGCTTGAGTGGATTCTCTTGTAGTCAGTCATGAGAGATGATCAGCTCTAAGATGGGTCTTCCATTTTTTGACTACCACTTCAAAAACATACTCAATTTATGGTAGAAGCCATTGTACTAGTCTTCTCGTGTTATAAGGCTTGTTGACTACCTATAACAATGCTTGATGGTCTATAAAAAGTTTGAATTTGTTCCCCAATAGGTAATGTCTAAATTTCTTTACTACATAAACCATTCCTAATCCTTCATTCTCAGTGGTGGTGTCGTTTCTCTTAGCTGCATTCAAATGACTACTTGTGTATGCTATAGGAAGGTCTGTATTGCCCTCACATGTATGTTGTGCTAGCACACACCTAATAGCATAATTAGATGCATCCACATGTACATGGAGTGGATTACTCCGATCTGGTGTTGTCAAAATTGGTGTTCAACACAAACGTTGTTTAAGTTCATTAAATTATTGCTCACATTCATCTGTCCACTCGAATTTATTTAGGAGTGTGTACAAAGGCTTTGCAATGATCACATACATATGTATAAAGCGTTGATAATAACCACAATGCCCCATGAAAGCTTGTACTTCCTTGACATTCTTCGGCCTAGGTAGTTCTGCAATCACTCTAACTTTCTCTTCATCTATTGAGATTCCATTCTTTGACACAAGGTGTCGTAGAATCTTACCTTGCTTTACCATGAAAATACACTTTTTTAGGTTCAAACAAACCTAATATTCTCGATAGTTGTCAAAAACTTGTTTCAATTTAGGAATGTGTGTTTGCCTAATGCTAGAATGAGCACATAAATCATCAACATAGACTTCCAAGTTCTTTTGTAGGAACTCCTGAAAGACATGACACATCAGCCATTGAAAAGTAGCCTTTGCATTTGCAAGCCCAAATGGCATCACTCAAAACACAAATATGCCCCGTTCTGTGGCAAAAGCCATCTTATGTTGGTCTTCAAGGGCAGTGGCTACTTGGTTGTAGCTAGAGAATTCATCAAGGAAGCTATATACTTCCTTGCCCGCCACTCATTCTAGTAGGTGTTCAGTGATAGGAAGTGGATAACTATCTCTAATAGTGGCTGCATTGAACTTTTTCAAGTTAATTCACACATGTAGCTTTTCGTTATTTTTGGGCCCTACCACAATGGGTGATACCCATTTGATATGCTCAATCTCATAGATTAATATGGCTTCTATCAAATGATCTATCTCTTCCTTAATCTTGGCGGCATAGCTATCATTATAGGTGTATGGTTTCTGTTTGGAAGGCTTGGCTTCTTGAGTCATGGGAATTCTATGGGAGCATATGTCAGGGTCTAATCCTTTCAAATCCTTCTAGCTCCATGCAAACATGTCTCTATATTCTCTCGATAGGGCAATCAAATCTTCTTCTTCTTCTCCTATCAAATCATGTGAGATATATGTGTATTTTTCTTCTCCTTCTTCGACTGTAACTACAATCTTCTTAGTTTTCTCCTGATTGTCATATGCTTCTCTTGTGCTTGTTTCTCTCTTAGGCATTGATGAGCCTCTTAACCCAAGGGAAAATGCACATATACGATGACAACTTGTTCACCCTTCTCGTGTTAGGTCAACTTTTCATATTCTAAGTCTTCGATTGTATCCAAATGTGTTTATGTAAACGAGAGGAATGGGAACCGAAGCACGGTCATATATGGATACTTGACTTTGATTATCGACCCTTGCAATCTCACCTTTTCCTTCCTTATCTTCTCTCCATGTCTCCTGCTCTTCTTCTATTGCTACTCCTTTCTCTCACTCGCTCTCTCATATTGCTTCACTTGCTCTTCCTGCCTTTTCCACTTATACCCACCTCTCCCCGACACTCCCTAGCACATATGCCTACGCCCCCAGTCCCCTTACTTTCTCACACACTCCCCTTTCCCATCACTCTCTTTCTTCTCACTTTTTTTTTGGGTTTTCACTCTCTTTCTTGCCCTCTTTTGCCCTTTCTAGTTTCTCACCTGAACACCAAAATTTGAAACTCACACCAATTCGTAGTCCACAATTCTGATTAACTTAGATGTTGAAAAGCATGGGTTCATTTATCCTCATCATTTCTCATGTCAACACGTATTCTTGAGATGGCATCCATATCTACATGAGCAAGTAAAATTATGTGTCCACCCCCAGAAACTTAAAGCATGGTTCACGATTTCTTTCCTAATATAAAACTCTTTCGAAAAAACTTTCTGATCGTTTATGATGCACTATTGAACTAAGAGTGTCTTAAGAGGAACTTTCACAAAAAAACAGGTTGCTCCAATTCACTTCCTTTTGTGCACAACAACCAAGGTGCAGGCAGTTCCGGATGTCCTAAGTCTAAAGGTCATGTAGGGAGGATATGGGCATCTCTCAGGTTTGCAAAAGAAATCATCCCTCTTTTGATACTAAGCCTCTAGGATGAGGAGCTAGGCTCACAACAAACTATTTTAGGTCCTTGCATTACAAACAGATGACGGTTCAGAGGAAATCAAGCGAGTATTCTTCATTTGCATAGGAACACAGAACAACCAAAAACAATCGAAACAAAACTATGTTGCCTAGTGATGTTGCCTTGAACCAGACATTCAAGATGCATTCCCAATTGTAGTATGATATGCTCACTAGCCCCCTCTATGCATAGGGGGAAAATACTCTGTACCTTCAGCGTTTTCTAAGTATTTATGAAGATGAATCTGTCCATTTATTCTCTATGAAAATCTCTCAAGGAAACTTCACTACCCTCATCACATATTCATGATAATTAAGGGTTTTTCACATTAATGCTTCCCCTACACCTTACATATATAATCCCTATAGCAAGCGCCATATCTGATTCGGGACCCTCTCCATAATGAGACTAAACACAACACTCCACATACCTCGATGGCAGGTTTAGGAAATTAATCACAATTCCCAACAATTTCAAGCACACACTATGATGTATTGCTAGTAGAGGTGCAAAAAAAACAAGGCACAACATAGCAGAATCCTTTTGGGTTGCCGCAAAACACACATATCAATAAATCATATTCTCTCACAACCATTTTATCATATGTCAAACCAAAAGTACACAGTTTTGACATGTATCATATGGAGCACCATGAATCCTCAAACGCGAGCATACACAAAAATAAGATTATGCATTAAATCTGCTTACATCCGGATTGTTCAGTCCCCGTTGTTAGCACGATTGGATGTGATGCTAGCTGTGGTGATTGATATTGAACGAGTCGACCTTGAACAATAGAGGTGTAGTCACATCAGCCTCACCCGGGGGTAGTCTTGATCACAGCCATTGTCGGCGTTGGAGGCATGATAGAGTGTGTGTGTGTGTGTGACCTCTCTGTGTCTTCCTGCCTGAGACCCTCCACAATACACCCTGCTCTCTGATTATCTCCCAAAGCTTTCTCTCCCTTCAGGACACTTGATTCCGTACTCTTTCACCCCACTGCTTCTGTCCTCTTTCCTCGAAAAGATCCCTGCAGAGCTACTCCCTCCCCTCTTTTTCCTCACCTCTGATTCTTTTTCAGGGACTCCTCTCCACTATTCTGCATCATCCTCTCAGCCACCAAGGGTGAAAGAAAAAACACCGAAGAAGAAGAAGCCACCTTGAAGCTCCTCGCCTTCTCTGTCTATAATCAGTTCACCTTCGTAATAGCAGCAGCACCAGTCTCTACTCTACTCCCTCCTCTCAAATCCTACTATCACCCCCCTAAGTTAAGGCAACACTCCCCTGTTTCTTGCTGCTCTGATTCGGTCCCTCTATGGTGTGATGTAGTTGCCCCCCCCCCCCCCCCCCCCCCGTTGTCTCAACGATCACGACATCTTATGTCTCTGCCTTCGTCATTTTTCGTCCACCTGATCACCCCTTTTTTTTAGCCACTATGAACAACAACCCCCCTTTTTCGGATGCTCCTCTCTCCCTATGCCTGCCATGCGCACTCCTCCTGACCACACAAGGAGTCAACAACCTCTTAGTGGTGGCCCTAGTCTGCAACACGCCTGAAAAAAAATGTGTTGAACGACCTTTGGCAGCTTCTCTGATGTACCTGCGGATCAAAAACAAAAGAAAAAACAAAGGTGGCTCCCCTCCAAGACTTTTACGGTGTAGAAGTCACACGATTGATCAATACTTTTCCTTCAATATGTAGTTACTGACAAGGATAACGGTCCTCCTTTTGACAGCCTTGAAGGATAATTGATCCTCAAATAATGAGCATAATTGACTACCTAGAAGAAAGTAGCTGCCACCAAATTTCCACAATTCCACTTTGGTACCCTTTTCCACTGATCATGGATCAATTGCCCTTCTTCAATGGTGCCCATGAAGGCCACAATCCTTTTTAAGCCAAGACAATTGTGGTATTGTCCGGATCAATGTTATCAAATTGCATTTTGGGAAAACCATCAAGTGCTTCCTCATTAAAACCATGATTTACATGTCTTGAAATCAAACATTCCAATAATCTGGGAGATTATTACATGTTGTGCTTCAGTAAGTATCCCTCCACTTTCCATACATCTCAATAAAGATGGAGCTAAAGATATCCTCTTGCCACCCTAACTTGCAGTGTGCAAGGCTGATGCATCTGGCCCTATTCCCTCCTTTTGTAGCTGCCCATTTTCTTCTCGATCAAGAGACACTCCTCCCATACTGAAACAAGCGTTAAACTATAGGCAAAAGTAACACATTGGCTAGCAGTCCTTCAAGCTCCCTTTTGGCACTACATTCTAGTGCTTCTCTTCTTCATAACACCCACTTTCTCTTGAAGGTAACTGCAATCAAGCATGTATTCTACACAACAAAAACATATTAGTGCATTAAAAAAAAAACAGCTCATGAGCTAACATACTCCCCTCTCCTGCTCGCGAAGTCGTCCTCGACGAGCCACTCTATGCTGTAATATAATCCAAACAGCCATGATCATGTCAGTTTACAATTTGTTCGCATACCTTTTCATCGAGCCATCATTCCCACTGGACCTGCACTCATTGAAGCTATTAGTGCTAAAAAAAACACTCATGAATACATACAAATCATTCATTTACAAAATGATCCAAGAACATGCACATATATGCAACTCCATTTCCAACATGCATCAAATTGCTCATGCATTCCATTATTAAAATAGTCTCAACCAAAATAACACATTCATACCTTTCCACGTCTTACACATACAACTATCATTGCGAGAAAACAGAAATGAAAGTACCGAAATAAACAACAACAACTAAAATGAATCCGACAAGAGATGCAAAATACCCAAAATGCATACCCCTTTAATTGCACCTACTATTCGCTATGTACAAACGTTCCATGACTGGACACGCCTTAAGAATCCCCATCGTTGTCCTACAAAAGTCATCGAGACTTGAGTACAAGTCAAGCCCTACAAAAAAACCCTAGAGTATGCCATGCACTAGAAAACCCTTGGATAGAGCACACAAGTTATAAAGCAATACCATTGCATTACCTCGCTAAAGGTCTCATCCATAAGTACATATACAGTATCCGTGCCTTTGAGAATGTCGATTCAGAGTGAGCTGATACCAATTACACAAGCAAATAACGTTCCCTTCCAGGCGATCATCGCCCTCTCCTCTCTCTCTCTCTCTCTCCCTCAAGAGTGGGGAATAATTTCATATGTAAATTTTATTTATATTCACACGTTGGCCTACTTTGACATTGGATGCGATTCGTGGCCCTGACCACCCGGCCAGGTTGATCCCACCCATCTACCAATGCAACGCAGCGCACAACACACAACCACATAATGATAACAAATAACATAAAAGCTAACCCATAACGAAGCTGGATGTGGCTCGTGGTTGTGACCGCCTGGCCACAATGGCTCCACCTACCTACCAACCCGTTATGGCGCGTAGATAAAACACAAACATATACATCCCAAGCCTATGGCGAAACTAGCTGCGGCTCGTGGTCCTAACCACCCGGCTAAGATAACTCCACCCACCTACTAGCCCACCATTGCGCGTTGGTCCAATCACAACAACACAATGTTTTTTCTTTTCTTTTCTTTTCTTCTTTTTTTTTTTTATAATAGTTAATTAATTTATCCCAATCCTGAGAATTAGGGAGAGGAAGAAAGGGTTGCTCCCCACTTTCCCACACATGCATACAAACATACACACTCTAGCTTTTGACAGATCAACCATCTCTTTACTCCACTCTCTCAATTACAGACACTACTTATGTATCATCGATTTGACTTTTCACTAGGCAACTACAACCGGCTATGCCTTGGTCCCTCATATACCTATCCTTAGATGATCTAGAATGTGGGTCTCCTGGATGTCTCATATAGCCTCACCTCATACTCGCATCCCGACGACTTCCCTAGGGCGAGTCAGGCTCAACTTCAGGTGCTCCGTCATCGATACCTATCGTCAAAAGATTTGCCCAAGACCAATAGATATCATTTACCTCGTTAGGCAATTCCATCGTGCTATCATAGTAGAAGTACCGATCCTTGGCATACCCAGCCCAACTAAGTAGATACGCCTTGAATTGGGGAAATGGAAAGTCAATGTCCATACCTTGATTCCAAAAGTGTACAAGCCAGTGTGCCTCTTCCACGTCATAGTTTGTCCGCAAGCTCTCAACCAATATCTCCATGCTTTCTAACGCTTGATCCAAAAAATATACGACAAGGTCGAACAGAGTGCTCTGGTATACTTGATCAGCCATCGATCGCCTAGTCCTCAGTGATCTTGCATAGTAACACACTTGGTCTACCAGTTTTTTCAATTCTTGCAAACAGAAGGTAAATTGAATGAAAAAGTAGAGAAAGATCTTCTCGCTTCGTTCTCGTATCCAACCACACATCTCTCGTAAGCACACCCAAATCACACAAAAAAGTGCCATCATCCAATGGCTCGGTCGAAGTCCTGTCCATGCACATTCACCTATCCATCCTTGTACGTTCTGCTCGCTATCCTGACATCTAATCCCATCAAACCTACATCGGATAACTCTGGCATGCTCAGCATGAGCCACTCCTAACTCCTTTAAGCCGCCGCCATTTCTACACATATTCTTTGCAGGAAGCACTTTACTCACTATACTCTTTTCTGGCGCATTTCCTAATGCATGTTCTTTCTCCAATCTTTCATGTCTAAAAATCCTCTCTTCACCACCATCTTGGTTCTCCCTATCTCTTCCTTTCAAGAGGTTCTCCTTTCGATCAACTAATTCCTTACTAGAACTGTTGTGATCCACACACCACTTTTCTCTACCAGACCTACCTTTGACCTCGTGCTCTCCCTTGCATGTACCTTTGCTCATGGCGTCATGTACTCTCCTGGTGCTAGAGGACAGCTGACTATCTTGGTTCCTTGTCAACTTTTGATGATATCCTCGATCACGAGTTCCAAAAGAGCATTTTCTATTTTTCGAAGAGTTTTCCCTCCTTGCATGAGGATCCACCACCTGGCTCATTTTCTTCTCTTTCTCCACCGGGTCGATGTGCATTGTATAACACTTAGCCTCGCCTGTACTTGCCAACCATCCTAGCAGTTCCTGATCGGAATCGTCTTTATAGAGCAACGGATTTTGATATTCTCCCATCTTCGTGTCTTGATTCTTGGAGAGCTGCAATTTGAACCCGTCTTGAAGCAGATTCTTGTAGGTATTCATATTCAAAGAAGACCTAACTCACGCCATCTCTTGCCTTACTTTCTCCTTTTCTTTCTTTTCCATCTCATCGACTATCATTGTCTTCTTCTTGTCGATTGAGTTTGGGGATACTTGGATTTGAATCCGATCAGACTTTGGCCCTATTGAAATGAAACCTGTGTGCCAATCATGCACACAATTGGCTTGCATAAGCCATGGCCATCCAAGTAGGATCGAGAAAGTGGCCTCTGAGGTCCTTGGTCTTACTATCAGATAATCAACTTTAAATTCTAGACCGCCCACAATTGTGCTTAAATTCTTCAAAGGACACGCAGGCTTCACTTGCGTTTGATCTGCCATCCTCAAGGACATTGGAGTTTCTTCCATGTGGCTGAGGCCCAAAGCTTTCATCATGTACTCAGTCATTAGGTTGACTGCGGCTCCACTATCTAACCGAGCACCTGGGACTGCATACCCTTTAATTTCGATTGTCACCACTGGAGCATTCAAATCAATTTGCATCGTAATACTTTGAATGATCCCTTGGACATCTTTATCTTGTCTCTTTTTATCTCGAGCTTTCCTCGGCTTCTTGATATATTCGTTGTAGAATTGTTTCCTATATACAGGTGAACATTTCAGCAATGTGCCAATGTCCAACGTGACTTCTGTATCAGCTAACAATTTTACGATGTCAACTTCTTCCAAACTTTGTCTTTCCTTTCTACACTTTGGAACCCTTAATCTTTCAGGGAATGGTGCTATGCTTGGCACAAACTCCTTGGTCACTGGTGGAAGGACCTCAACTTCTTCCCCATCCTCAAATTGTTCAGCAAATCTTCTAACTTGATTTTCTACATCTCCATGTTCAGATATCTTTTCCTGACCTTCTGGATCTTTCTTCAAATTCTTTTGAGTTCTTGTGACTACCACCACAGTTGGCTCTTTGTGCGCCTTCTTGCCCTGTTCAGCACCCACAAAGTTCATTGACAAGCTAGAGCCTTCTTGAGGGTTCGGTGTCTTAAACACCACTCCGATCGTAGGAACGTGCTCTTGAGCTCTCGATGTGGAATGCATCTGAGTCTCAACATAATTCGAGGACCCTATTGGCCCCTTATCCTTGTCAGTGGCAGCTCTTCGTTTTGGACAATCTTCATCAAAGTGGCCCTCTCCACTACAGTACCGACATAGCGGGATATAATCAACTGGTTTCTTTTCATTTGGACATCTAGATTGAGTATGGCCAAAGCCATGGCATCTCTAACACTGGATTGGACCATCTCTTCTTTGATCCCTTGCGGCTCCTCTTGGATAGTCTCCTCCCTGACCCTGAGCACCATATCCATAAGTTTGTCTATTTTCCCAATGAGATGTAGGTGGGAGACTTTGAGCCGGCAATCCCTTGTAGGACCTTTACCTTGTATCTCCCGATTTCATGGTCCGCTCTTCATAGGCCCTCTTGTTGTAACATCGGTCTTCCGTGTGATTGGTCCTTCCACAAAAAGTGCAGCGCATTCCAGGTGGTGATCTATCTGTGAATACTCTCGAGACTGTAGGGCATTCTGAAGCCAGATGGCCGTAACCATGGCACTTTCCACACCATGTATTTGATCAAAACACTTGATTGGGGTTTGTAGTTACCTCTTGTTTCACTGTGTATGTTTCGTGGGTCATTGTGGCAGCTTTTATAGCTTGGGTGATCAACTCCAATACTCGTTCTTCAGTCAGCGCAGGCTTCACCTCGCCTGGCATGCTAGTGGCAGCTACAAAAGCTGGGCTTGTCAATGTGGGACTTCCTTGGCCAGGATCTTTCATCGGTATGTTTCCTTGGCCTCCCATTGGCTCGTATAAGAGCTCAATCTTCCTTTGTTGACATAATTGTACTTCCTCCCAAAGCCTTGCTTGTTCCTTAGCATCTATTAAAGTTGCAGGTCTTGTCAGGTTAATATGCTATTGTGCCGTAGGATCTCTCAATCCGACAATGAATCTTCTCTTCAATGTCTCATCGTTCGGGGCATTCGCGCCCATCTTTCTTACCAAGGTTTCCATTCTCTGAATGTAGTTATCAATGCTCTCATTGACTCCCTGTCGCAGATAATCCATCTGTTGGGCCAATCTATCTTGGAAGCCTTGTCGTCGAAACTTTGCCAAGAAGGCTTCCTTGAGCATCTGATAAGTTCCATGCTATTGTGGTGTCAAATTCCCATACCAGTTGGCTGCCTCATCGCGGAGAATAGCCAAAAAAATCCTCAATCTTTGACCTTGGTCAACTACCTCGTTGGCCTCACAACTAACTTCAAATAGTTGGATAAAACTATCTGGATCCTCGTCCCAAGCACCTGAGAACTTGGTGAAGTCCCCCAAAGGAACCGAAATCCGCTAAGCCATTTCAAACAAAGGTGTGATGTCAATATCACTTCGATCCAAGAAATTTAGTGCACGCGGCCTCAGGATCCCTCCTTCAAACTTTTGCACTTGATTCGCGACTCTCCTACGGGAGTACACGTTTTTGGCAGATTTCTTCAAGCTAGTCGAGGTCGACTCACCTTGCGACTCCCACGTCTTCCTTTCTCTTTCAAGGGCTCTTCTCTGAGCGCATTCCTCTCTTTGCGTTTGTGTTACTCCTGAGGATGAGCTCCCCTTGCTCATGTACTAGATCTGGGGTCCGCAAGCTCGGCCAACATGTGGCGCCAGGCGAACCTATGGCACTCCCTTATAGAGACGTGCCAAGCTTTTCCCGGCAAACGCACCAAAATGATGAGCCTTCTAACCCAAGGGAAAAAGCACATATACGATGACAACTTGTTCACCCTTCTGGTGTTAGGTCAACTTTTCATATTATAAGTCTTCGATTGTATCCAAATGTGTTTGTGTAAACGAGAGGAATGGGAACCGAAGCACGGTCATATATGGATACTTGACTTTGATTATCGACCCTTGCAATCTCACCTTTTCCTT
Source organism: Ceratopteris richardii (assembly GCA_020310875.1). Classification (NCBI taxonomy): domain Eukaryota; kingdom Viridiplantae; phylum Streptophyta; class Polypodiopsida; order Polypodiales; family Pteridaceae; genus Ceratopteris; species Ceratopteris richardii. Next base: position 181,502,384 of record CM035413.1, read on the forward strand.
CCTTACCTTCTCTCCATGTCTCCTGCTCTTCTTCTATTGCTACTCCTTTCTTTCACTCGCTCTCTCATATTGCTTCACTTGCTCTTCCTGCCTTTTCCACTTATACCCACCTCTCCCGCACACTCCCTAGCACATATGCCTACGCCCCCAGTCCCCTTACTTTCTCACACACTCCCCTTTCCCATCACTCTCTTTCTTCTCACTTTTTTTTTGGGTTTTCACTCTCTTTCTTGCTCTCTTTTGCCCTTTCTAGTTTCTCACCTGAACACCAAAATTTGAAACTCGCACCAATTTGTAGTCCACAATTCTGATTAACTTAGATGTTGAAAAGCATGGGTTCATTTATCCTCATCATTTCTCATGTCAACACGTATTCTTGAGATGGCGTCCATATCTACATGAGCAAGTAAAATTATGTGTCCACCCCCAGAAACTTAAAGCATGGTTCACGATTTCTTTCCTAATATAAGACTCTTTCGAAAAAACTTTCTGATCGTTTATGATGCACTATTGAACTAAGAGTGTCTTAAGAGGAACTTTCACAAAAAAACAGGTCGCTCCAGTTCACTTCCTTTTGTGCACAACAACCAAGGTGCAGGCAGTTCCGGATGTCCTAAGTCTAAAGGTCATGTAGGGAGGATATGGGCATCTCTCAGGTTATCAAAAGAAATCATCCCTCTTTTGACACTGAGCCTCCAGGATGAGGAGCTAAGCTCACAACAAACTATTTTAGGTCCTTTCATTACAAACAGATGACGGTTTAGAGGAAAACAAGCGAGTATTCTTCATTTGCATAGGAACACAGAACAACCAAAAACGATTGAAACGAAACTATGTTGCCTAGTGACGTTGCCTTGAGCCAGACATTCAAGATGCATTCCCAATTGTAGTATGATATGCTCACTAGCCCCCTCTATGCATAGGGGGAAAATACTTTGTACCTTCAGCATTTTCTAAGTATTTATGAAGATGAATCTGTCCATTTATTCTCTATGAAAATCTCTCAAGGAAACTTCACTACCCTCATCACATATTCATGATAATTAAGGGTTTTTCACATTAATGCTTCTCCTACTGCTTACATATAAAAACCCCTATAGCAAGCGCCATATCTGATTTGGGACCCTCTCCATATGAGACTAAACACAACACCCCACATACATCGATGGCAAGTTTAGGAAATTAATCACAATTCCCAACAATTTCAAGCACGCACTATGATGTACTGCTAGTAGAGGTGCAACAAAAACAAGGCACAACATAGCAGAATCCTTTCGGTTTGCCGCAAAACACACATATCAATAAATCATATTCTCTCAGAACCATTTTATCAGATGTCAAACCAAAAGTACATAGCTTCGACATGTATCATATGGAGCACCATGAATCCTCAAACGCGAGCATACAGAAAAATAAGGTTATGCATTAAATCTGCTTACATCCGGATTGTTCCGTCCCTGTTGTTAGCACGATTGGATGTGATGCTAGCTATGGCAATTGACATTGAACGAGTCGACCTTGAACAACAGAGGTGTAGTCGCATCAGCCTCACCCGGGGGTAGTCTTGATCACAGCCATTGTCGGCGTTGGAGGCATGATAGAGTGTGTGTGTGTGTGTGTGACCTCTCTGTGTCTTCTTGCCTGAGAGCCTCCACAATACACCCTACTCTGATTATCTCCCAAAGCTTTCTCTCCCTTCAAGACACTTGATTCCGTACTCTTTCACCCCACTGCTTTTGTCCTCTTTCCTCGAAAAGATCCCTGCAGAGCTGCTCCCTCCCCTCTTTTTCCTCACCTCTGATTCTTTTTCGAGGACACCTCTCCACTATTCTGCATCATCCTCTCAGCCACCAAGGGCGAAAGAAAAAACACCCGAAGAAGAAGAAGCCACCTCGAAGCTCCTCGCCTTCTCTTTCTATAATCAATTCACCTTCGTAATAGCAGCAACACCAGTCTCCGCTCTACTCACTCCTCTCAAATCCTACGATCACCCCCCTAAGTTAAGGCAACACTCCCCTTTTTCTTGCTGCTCTGAGTCGGTCCCTCTATGGTGTGATGTAGCTTCCCCCCCCCCCCGTTGTCTCAACGATCACAACATCTTATGTCTCTGCCTTCATCATTTTTCATCACCTGATCGCCCCTATTTTTTAGCCACTATGAACAACAACCCCCTTTTTTGGATGCTCCTCTCTCCCTATGCTTGCCACGTGCACTCCTCCTGACCGCACAAGGAGTCAACAACCTCTCAGTGGTGGCCCTAGTCTGCAACACGCCTGCAAAAAAACGAGCTGAACGACCTTTGGTAGCTTCTCTGATGTACCTGCGGATCAAAAACAAAAGAAAAAACAAAGGTGGATCCCCTCCAAGACTTCTACGGTGTAGAAGTCACACGATTGATCAATACTTTTCCTTCAATATGTAGTTACTGACAAGGATAACGGTCCTCCCTTTGACAACCTTGAAGGATAACTGATCCTCAAATAATGAGCATAATTGACTGCCTAGAAGAAAGTAGCTTCCACCAAATTTCCACAATTCCGCTTCGGTACCCTTTTCCACTGATCATGGATCAATTGCCCTTCTTCAATGGTGCCCATGAAGGCCACAAGACTTTTTAAGCCAAGACAATTGTGGTATTGTCTGGATCAATGTTATCAAATTGCATTTTGGGCAAACCATCAAGTGCTTCCTCATTAAAACCATGATTTACATGTCCTGAAATCGAGCATTCCAATAAAAACACTCTGATCCGGGAGGTTATTGAAAACATGTTGTGCTTCAGCAAGTATCCCTCCACTTTCCATACATATCAATAAAGATGGAGCTAAAGATATCCTCTTGCCACCCTAACTTTCAATGTGCAAGGCTGATGCATCTGGCCCTATTCCCTCCTTTTGTAGCTGCCCATTTTCTTCTCGATCAAGAGACACTCCTCCCATACTACAACAAGCGTTAAACTGCAGGCGAAAGTAACACATTGGCGAGCAGTCCTTCAAGCTCCCTTTTAGCACTACATTCTAGTGCTTCTCTTCTTCATAACACCCACTTTCTCTTGAAGGTAACTGCAATCAAGCATGTATTCTACACAACAAAAACATATTAGTGCATAAAAAATCAAACAGTTCATGAGCTAACACGCATCCTTACCATCATTTTTCTATCTTCAATTTCATGTTTCTCAAAGTTCTTTGGCACTTCCCATAGGGGTTTTTCTTCTCCTTGCATAGAAGATTTCTTTCTTTGTTTCTTCTACTTATTATCTTTGGTCTCTGGGAGTGGTGTGAGTTGCTTATTTTGCTTATCCTCCCTTACATCATGGGTTCTATCATAGAGATAGAGATATCATAGCCATCCTCATCGCAGTGAGGAGTCCATTGTTCTTTGTTCATAGGCTCGTCCTCTTGTTCACCATATATAAAGGATATGTCTTGTGGGAAATGTTCTTGGAGATTTCTATCCCTTGAATCAATGGGTGAGTTTCTTGCTCCTTCTATTTCTCTTCTTGAATTTCTCTCAAAAATCCTTGTGAGTTCTTACGTATCCAAGACAAACTATTCCAATTTCTAGTATTAGGCACTTATGACAAGGAAGGTGTAGTATCTTCCTATGCTTTCACGATAGAATAGGTCCTCTTAGGACCGTTCTTCTCCGTGTTAGAAATCAAGTGTTCTAATCTCTCTAGTAGTCCTTGAAAGGATAACTATGGCTTCACTATGTTTCTTCAATCAACATAGTGAGATTCTTCAAACATGGTTTGAGCCAATTCTTCCATTTTCATGTAGAGCTTAGTTCTCTCGATTTCTAGGTCCGCCCTGGGATAGTTCTTAGTTAATTCTCCCACGTGGGGTCCTTCTCTTAGTCTTGCTTGGTATGCGTATAACATCATATCTAGGTTCTCAGGTACAGGTTTAGCTAGAATAGATCCTGGTCTCAGTGTCTGATTTACCTGATTTGACTCTTTCGATGCTAATTCTAAGATTTTGGCTCAAGTCTCCTTTAAGCTTCCTTCTAAATCATTTATTTTCTTGCTCCATTTTCTCTCAATTCTTTCTCATGAATCCTTCCAAGATTTGGTTTTCCTTCCGTTTGACTCTCCAACCATTACTCTCAGCTATCTTGTAAGGGTTTGTTTGTTGATTTTGTAGAAATGCCTGGGCTCTCGTCACAACTTGGATAGGTACATAGGTTGGTGTGGATCCATTTGAAGTGTGCATAATGCTTATCATTGGTTCGCTTCATTCTGGTGTTAGAGACACATGGTATAAGGTAGCATGCTTGACTGGTGGTCTAACACAATAGATTGGACATTCCTTGCATATCCTATAGACATCTGCTTCCATGGAAGGCCAATACACTCCTAACCTATGCAAAGTGTATAGGGTGCAGTGTCTAGAATGGTGTTGCTCTATTGCACCTACATGTGCTAATTGCAACCATTTATCATACTTTGATTCCTCTATGCAGCAAGAGAGGATTTTTTATTATCTTGTTTGTAAATACTTCCTACCATGTTGATATCTTTGTGACTTAGTTACCTCCCCTTCCGTGATCCTGATTTGAGGTTTCTTGGGTCCAAAAGTGGGAATAGGGACAATTGGCTTGGCCCATTCAACCACCACTTCAAGATTAAACAAATATGCATCTAGTAAGTCGTTCGCTATCCCTTGAGTGGATTCTCTTGTAGTCAGTCATGAGAGATGATCGGCTCTAAGATGGGTCTTCCCTTTTCTGACTACCACTTCAAAAACATACTCAATTTATGGTAGAAGCAATCGTACCAGTCTTCTCGTGTTATAAGGCTTGTTGACTACCTATAACAATGCTTGATGGTCTATAAAAAGTTTGAATTTGTTCCCCAATAGGTAATGTCTAAATTTCTTTACTGCATAAACCATTCCTAATCCTTCACTCTCAGTGGTGGTGTCGTTTCTCTTAGCTGCATTCAAATGACTACTTGTGTATGCTATAGGAAGGTCTGTATTTGGCATTTCATCAAATACCACATCTCTACTCACCTTCACCTATCGTGTGAGTGGGTTATAACATATATATCCCTAGCGCTCAAGGGAGTATCCAATGAAGACACATTTTTTTGCTTTTGGATCAAGCTTCATCCTCAGCTCATCTGGAACATGTACATATGTAATATAGCCAAAAACTTTCATATGTGATAAGTTTGGCTTTTTACCTGTGAACTTTTCTTCAGGTGTAACTTGATGTACAACAGCAGTTGGAGTTCTGTTCATAATGTATACAGACGTATTCACAACTTCTGCCCAATAACAATGAGGCATATTCTTCTCAACCATCAAAGCTCTTGCTATTTCTACAATCTGTTTGTTTTTGCATTCAGCAACACCATTCTGTTGTGGTGTGTAGTTGCATGAAAACTGATGTCAAATTCCATGACTTTTAAGAAAGTTGTTGAACTCACTTGACATGTATTCGCCTCCTCCATCATACCTTAATGTTTGAATATACTTCCTTGTTTGCTTTTCCACCATAGCTTTAAAATTCTAGAAGTGAGTGAACACCTCACTCTTCTCTTTCATGAAATATACCCACACTTTTCGTGTATGGTCATCAATGAAAGTAACATAAAACCTGCAATCGCCCATATATGTGGTCTTTGCAGGACCCCAAACATCTATATGTATTATTTCTAGCGCATTCTCACTAACATGCTTGTCATGTGGGAATGATGATCTTGATTGTTTACCAAATTGACATGTTGCACATACCTTTTGCATCTCTAAAACCTTGAAATTTGGTAGTTCGTAAACGATCTCCTTTGACTACATCAATTTTAGCCTTTGCAAATTTGCATGTCTGATTCTTTTGTGTCAGATCTCTATATAAGCAATAACTCTTGCTCCTTTTGCAAACATGGTTGCATACATTTTAGGAATTTTTCACATTTAAGGTGAACACCTACCCACTTTGTTTCCTTTGGCAATAAATCGTCCACCATGTTTGTACTCTTCTACATATAACCATCAACATTGAACCTGACTTGTAATCCCTGATCAACCATTTGTCCAACAGAAACCAGATTCTTTGTTATGTTTGGAACATGCAACACATCAGCAAGATGTTTTACCTTCCCGTCCTCCATAGACAATGCTATGTTTCCTATATGCTCGATAGGATGCGATGTATAATCACCTGTTTCAACATATCCAGGAATTGGCAATTTTTGCAAACTACTAAACCATTCTGCATGATTGGTCATGTGATTTAAAGCACTTGAATCAACATACTAGAAATTATCATTCGATTTTGAAACACCACCAGACATCGTATCATCATGTGATGTTGAACCATGAATAGCTTCTCAGAATCATCTGCACTTGTGGATGCATAGTTGTTTTGCTGCCTTTTGTTATTTTGATTCTTCAACCTGCAATCACATTCAAAGTGTCCAAGTTTACCACAATTCCAGCATCCTTTACTGTCATTACCTGAATCATTTCTTTGGAAATTTCTGCAACCTCTTTGGCTCCCCCTACCTCAAAACTGTCCTCTTCCTCCTGCATGATTTTGTTGTTGACCTTGGTCTTGGTTACTGTTTCCTCTTCCACTTTTGAAACCTCTACCTTTGCCTCTTCCTCTGCCAGAGTAGAATACCTGCTCAGAACTAGATTTTCCTTGGGAGTTTGAATCCTCACCAAGATTCTTTTCTTCAATAATCAGCATAGATATTAGATCAATAAAATTCGAAATATTTTCCCTAATATGTATAGAAGTTTTGAACTGCTTATATGCAGCTCCTAAACCACAAAGGCACACTTCCACCTTATCATCATCATCTACATTCACACCAATAGATGCAAGTGACTCACATATGCTTTTGATTTTCAGGGTGTAATCACTTATCGACATGCTCTTCTTCTCCAATGTATGCAGCTCGTTCTTGAGTTGCAATTTCCGTGCCTTTGTATTTGTCTCGTACAATGTGACCAAACTGTTACAAGCCTCTTTCAGAGTCTTGGCATCCTGTATGTGTCCAATCATGCTATCATGTATTCTAACAGATAGCCAATACATTACCTTTCATGCTCCTTGATTCCATTCCTCATATGTTCTTAACTGCTTTGCAGTCCGGTTCCTTTTTGGTAATTGCGGAGCATTTTGTTCTTTCCTTCGATGTACTTCTAGTAGCCCTTTCCTATCAGGAAATTCGTCATTCTGAATCTCCAAGCATGGAATTTGTTCTTGTCTAGCTTATCACTCATAAGATGACTCATTCCATCAACATTTTGTCATTTCTACAGCAATTCTCAACACTGCAAAACGCTACAAGCAGCACTTCTGCTTGAACACTGTCACACTATGATGTGAGAGTTTGATCTCAAAAAAACATAATTTTCGTGTATCAATAATACACAAAATTTCTTGAAATTCTGGATCTGGAATATATGAGTGTTGTCGAACACAACGCAAGTTATAGTTTTCAAAACTGACATGGTTTTTCTATGGATCCCACCTTGTAGGCTCGAAACGGAGGTCGAGATGGCTCCAAAACTTTGATATGACAAAAACAAGTGACCCTAAGGGAATAAATCTCGAAAATATTTTGAGGTGTTCTACCTTCACTATGATTTTCGTAGCAAATGGAGGTCATTTGTGAATCGCATTTTCTCCATTCTTGCCACGTACTCTTCACTGTCCCCTTCTCCACGAGCTCTCTACAGCCACACTAGCTCTAATACCATGTCACCAGGAAGGAGATAAGAAAGAGATCCCACACACACACACACTCTCAAGGAGAAGCACACACACAGATTGAGGCAAGGAAGAACGATCTTCTTCTTCTTCTTCTATTACATAAAAAGGAATGTACAAGAATGACCTAAAACAAGAATACAACTACTGCAATATATAAAGACCAGTATATTAGGAAAAACCTAATGTCCGTGAATGAGTGAGCTGGCAAGAAACAAATGTGCCATCACTCTTGGTAGACTAATAAAGCTCAATGAAGTGTCCCTGATATATACCGGCATGACCACTATACATGTGAGAGAAATGAAAGAAGTGATACGTGTTATCCTGGATCATCACATGTTGAGCTTGATATCTCAACACTATCTACATGAGTGGAATCAAAATTGTAGGAGTTAGGGTCATTTTCTGTGATCAATGGGGATGAGGGTACTAATGCTCTACTAAAATTCTCTTTTGCAGTAGCATATTTGTCAGAGATTACATTGGCTGGGGGTGGTGACTCATGAACTAGAACCTGTTGGGGTCTAGGTTGAGTCTGGTATGGTACCTAGTAGTTTTGTTGGAGATGATAATAATGAGGTTGAGTGTTGTATTGGCTAGAGTATCTACCAGGTTGTTGATATGCCTGTGGGTAGTTCTGTTTAACCACTTGCTTATTGTACGAACAATCTTGTGCAGTGTGGTTAGTGTACTACCGTTCTATTATGCAATACTGGCTACTAAGGTTGCCTTGAGGTTGTGTCATGTTCAGGCAAGCATTTTCCATGTGGTCACCTCCGCAGGTATGACAACACTTGACTTAAGTCATCTTTGGTGTCTATTTGCTTGAGACTCTGAGCTTTTGGGCTACCTTCTCTGAAAGGTCCTCTATGGAACTCGAGTATTTAGAAGAAAAATGAGTAGAAGTATCCGGGTCCTTGTAGACCTTGGAGAGTTTCAGCTCATCTTCTAAGTTCTCTTCGATGTCTATACATATCCTCATGCATTACTCTAGTGGTCGGGGTTCTTTCAGGTATACATATGATCGTAATTTAGAGTTGAGTAGCCCATCCAAAAATAGAGATACTTGTTTTGCTTGAGTGGGCAACTCCAACATAGGAAATCTCTCGATGTACTGTCTTAACCTACATCTAGCTAGTCTAACAATCTCCTAAGGGGTTTGTTTGAAATTATGAATCAAAGAAGAAGTATCGTGCCTGATCCCACTTTTAGAGAACTCGGTGATAAATGAGTCTAGTAGGTGATGGATGTCTCTAAATTGTCTTTGTTGTAAAGGTTGGAACCAAGTTAAGGCAGTGTCTTTCAAGGTGAGTCCAAATGCATTATATTGGGTGAACATGTCATTCACTGGTTCAGCTCATAGCACTTGCTTGAACTCGTCCACGTGGTCATATGGATCTCCTATTCCATCAAAATAGTTTTTCATGGATTTCACTAATTGGGTGGGTCTCACTATTCTTGGGTGCTCTTTGGGTCTAGGCAGAGGAAATTCATCTCTACCATGTTGGGGTCTTGGTTCTATTGGTCTCTCCATCCTATCTGTTTCTACTCTTGATTGGTCTCTTCCTACTGTGTTACTAAAGCTTACTTCATGTCTCTCTTTGCCTTTTTCTCATTGAGAACCATGAGCTAGGGATGTTCTTGCTCCCTGGTGGCTTAAGGCAGCATTAGCTCATGGTGGGGGGAAAAAAAAATCACCCCTCCATGTATAGGCGTGCCTGCCATGCTCAAATACCATAAATACTCTTTCTGATGTGTTATCCAGGTATACCACTTTTCTAGGTGCCTCTCGATCCTTGAACTTATAGATAGTGACCGTTCCTACTTGACTTGGTTGCTCATACCTATACTTCCAAAATGCCTAAGAATAACTCAATACTCTTGTTATGCTTTGGGATCCATTCTGGATTGAGCACTCGAGTCAACAGAGATTTACCTCTCGGTGTTGAACCCCATCTAACTGTTCATGTTCTAAGTCATCCCTTTCTCAATCAGGAATTACTATTTAGAATTCATTCGTACTGTTAGGTTGATTGGAAATTATGTACATTATTCCCTCCTTATCGATATATGCATCCCTCTCAAATTTGACCACTCGATGTTCCATTCCAATGAGTTGATTAGGGGGTTTCTCAATTGAATGATAGACCTTCTCAAACTATCCTCGTATATGCGAGCACCTAATTGGTTGGTTTGAATGTACTCTAGTTGAGCTCTGTATGGTCCTTCAGGTCATTCTAAGTATGCTAACCTTGAACCACCTTTTGGTCTCTCCATGTTGTAGGACATTTTTGACTCACTCGTTTGTGAGCTTAGTTCGTACGGGTAACCACTCAATTGCTAAGTCCAAGATCATGTTGTAGTTGTAATGCTAGCCTCAGATGACCTAATGCTACATCGATTGACCTTTCCTATATGCCTTCTCAATCTGAGGTTCATTAATTATAGCTCCTTCAAGCAGTCAACTAGTCTAGAATCTAGGTCTCACTAAATCCTTTGAATCAATTAGTTCGTTCGTTGATTTGCCCTTAAGTTCTTGTCTTTTAAATATTTGATCATCAAGTATTGTTTTTTGTTATGTGTTTAAGTTGTCGTATCATAAATATTAAGTTCTTTGTCTGGGTGCACTTACACTCTCAACAGTCAAGACTTCTTCCTTTAAAAACACCCGTTAGCACTTAAATCCCTCTCGTCCCTATCCAATCTAGGATTTTTTCCTTGTTAGTAATTGAAGTGAATAGAGCAACTAGATTACTTAGTGTCCTTGTTTTCACTCCTAAGAGTCCTTGAATAGCTCCAGTATAGGTGTCATCATTGAACCGAGCTGCTTCTTTTCTGCTTGTCGATCATCGAAAACTCCCAATAAAGATGGCCTCTAGTTGCCCTATATTAACAATTCAATAATTAGGGAAAAATATTCCAAAAAAGTAAAAAAACCTAATTTGGTCGTTTCTATTGAACCGTCATGATGGTCATGCACCATCGCAATGGTCTTACCCAATCACAATGATGTGGCACAATCTCGATGGTGTGGCATCTCGTTGTGATGGTCTACAATGAGCACAATGGTCAAATTTCATTGCAATGGCATGTGCCAATCGCGATGGTGTAGAATCGTCATGATGGCTTGAGCCAATCCCGATGGTGTGATCACTCATCATGATGGTTTGAACCAATCATGATGGTCAATGGTCGTCGTGATGGCTTGAGCCGATCGTGATGGTATGGTATCATCGCGATGGCATGAGCCAATCACAATGGTCAATGGGTCACGATGGCTTGAGCCAATCGCGATGGTCTAGTATGATCATGATGGCTTGAACCAATCACGACGGTGATGCATAGTCGTGATGGCTTGAGCCAATTGCAACGGTGATGCATCATCGTGATGGCTTGAGCCAATCGTGATGGTTCACAAAAGTGGAATTTTTTTGGATGCAAAAATGGATTCCTTAGTGCGCTAAGATGTCCTACATCCTGAAAATGACGTATTCAAAAAACATGAGCGTCTCAGACCATCACAATGGTTCTAAGGCATTTGACAAAGATGATGAATAGAGGTAGATTTTTACTTGTAGAGTGTTGTAGTCTCGTACTGAAGCAATATCCTACAAATAAAACTCACAAACACATGCAAACACACTCTCTCACTTGCTTTCTCTCTCTCACACAAATGAGGGAAATGAAAAGATAAGGGTGGATATGGTAAATTTTGGTGAATTTTTGCGACCTATGGAGAAGATGTGGAGATGAAGGATGAGTGTAGGGAACATGAAAGAAGATGAAAACAACACAAAAATAACAACAAAACACTAATTAATTAGCTTCCAATGTTAATCTCTAAACACTCTTACCATCACACATTCGTCCTAGAGCTCGTCCCAGCAATGATACCAAATTTGGTATTGTTCTAGACAATGGCAAGTACCATGTCAAGAAGCTCCACCTCTTTAATTGTCATGTGCACAAAGGTGAAGGTGAGAAGCAAATTAATGCACACACACATACACACACAAGGTAGATGCAAGAGGAAAATTATACTTATATTACTCTATTAGCTCTTACAAAGCTCTTTTCTCTCACTCACTTACAATTTAACTCTTTCTAATCCTTCTAACCTCTCAAAATGAGCTTTCTATCTCTCTTTATAGTTTTTTGACTAGTTTCGACCGGTTTCAAACCTAGTGTCCTACTTAAAAAATAGGTCCTAAAGCTTATTTGGAGGTTCAAACAAAGTCCAAAAATTATGAAACTTGGTACGAGTGATTTATCTAGGCTCCTCAAGCTCGAAGACTCCTTGGCTTGCACAAAATAGAGAAGATCGTGACAAAATTGGGTTTTCTATGTTAGATATGTTACATGGATAGTGATTATAATTACTGTTAAGAGTTCTATCAATTAGAATAAAACAATATTTTTGAAAAAGAATGGACCTCGTCCCCCGATCTTCATGCATTTCCTTCTACATACTTCCTCAATACCAATGCCTATGGCCATTGTCGGTGCCACTACTAACAATGCCTAACCATAAACCATAATGGCTAAAAATATAATCCATACACCCCTAAATGGTTTGATGTGAACTGCATGCATCCAATCTTTTCAAAGAACTTTGAGACAAGTGCACATTTCTTACCGTGTCCTCAAAAAAAAACTTTGAAGTGTCGCATGACATTGGATCACTTCCCAAAACATCAAACATGGTCAAGTGATTACAAAAAATGATGCAAAAATGCCAAAAAAATGCATATGTAATCCATTTCAAGAGATGCAAAATTTACTTTAGGACTTGTAAATAATCATAAAATGCAATATACATCATGTGTAAATGCCTCGAAGTGAAATTGCTTTCGAAAGGTAGTTGCTAAAAATTGTGAGAGTTTGTAAACCTGAATAGAGCTGGAAAGATACATAATTTCGAAAATCTCTTTTGGTAACAGGAAAATAGATCTTGTGCTCTTCAAAAGGAGCCATAGCACATCCAATTTAGAGTTTTCTTAGACCAAGATATATCCTCTACAAGTATGACATGTCAAACTAGTCAACTAGTGGAGGTGTTGGACAAAAGAATAATGGAAATGTGATTATTTAAGTGCCCAAAGGCATTCTTCCATAAAGAAAATCCTAAATTTCTCTCTATAACTTTAGACAATAGTATATGAAGATAATTACTCATGATTTCACATTTCCAAATCCTCTCTTCGTGCATGATCATTTTCTCCCCAAAAGAGACATACACCAAGGTTTTTGCTTTCTTGCAAAAAGTTAAATGGGAGATTTTAGCAACCTTCTAATCCATGACTAATATGATTTTTTTTTGGTTCTTCTAATTCCTTACGATAATAAATATACCATACCTCATGTATGTATGCATTATTTCAAGAGAATCCTCGTAAAATATCCCTTTTCTTGCTCCCAAAAGTGGAGATTCTTTAAAATTTGCACATGAAATTTAATCCAAAAAGAACGGAAAGGGGGCTTTTGAGGATGCAAAATTCCTCCTTAGCTCTTTTATTTCATGATTCCATAGCGAAGTTCATATGGCATAATCTCAATATGTATTCTTTTTCCCATCCATCCATACCTAATGCATCTTTTTTTTCCTCCCTCAAAAGGTGAATATATTGAATTTAGGCATTTGATTTTTTCTCAAATAGTGTTGGAAGGGGTCTTATGGAGCCTCAAAATCCCATCATACTGAACCAATTTGAAATTTCTTGAATTTTCATGGAATTCCATGCACTACAATATATATATATATATATATATATATATATATATATATACATACATACATACATACATACATACATACATACATACATACATACATACATACATACATACATACATACATACATACATACATACATACATACATACATACATACATACATACATACATACATACATACATACATACATACATACATACATACATACATACATACATACATACATACATACATACATACATATATACATACATACATACATATACATATTTTTTTCCACCAATCTATGGAAAAATCATTTTCTTTTCTCTTTCCCAAAATGGCTACTTATCAAAATAGCTCTTGTAGATTATACAAAAATCATGCAAGAGAGCTATTTTGGAGATACCTATAGCTTATGCTTTGTCATATTTTGAGAGAATCCTTGACTCGTGATGAGAGTATATATCTCATGATCCCCATACATATGGTTTCCCTCAAAGGGCTTGGCCCAAAGCCTATCCTTTCTTTTGCCAAAAATGGAGTGTTATGATGATTGACTTCTGGAAATAACAAAAAAAAACTTTCATACTTGTGCTTTGAGGTAGTATCTCCCTTCTCATTATGCTTTGTTTCTTCCATGAATTTGACATCAATGAACTAAGAGGCAACATTAGTTATCCGTTCTTTAGGTAGCAAAGGGTAGTATGAACTATTCGTCTTCTTTTTCTCCTTCAGGATGCCTCGCCCATGGTTATCTAACTATCTATATAAGTATTCTACAAAGATGGATGGACATGGGTTCTGTCGGCCATATGTATGAATTTAGTCTTCATCTCACTTAAGTGTGTTCCCTAAATTGATATCCATAGCTTGCACCTCTTTTTATGCATGATCTCACCCTTTCTTTGATCCATCTTCAATGTCTTATAATGCCCATTGACAATCATGCCCTGTTTAAGCTCCACAAGCTAGTGCAATACCATGATTAAAGTGGCATATGTATAGCTTCTATGTGCACTCTCAAATATGGACTATAGGAGCACTTTCAATCTTCGATGGATTTCTAGGAGTAGACAAAGGCATGTGGGCCTATATATTCCTCGTCCTAGAGGCATAGCACCTTGGATACACTATATGCCTTCCAACCCGATGACCTCGGTTTGATCCTGACATCATACACGCTCTGATACTACTATTATGGAGATATCATCCTTTTTCTATAGATCCACACGATAGAGCTCTCGCGAGTTGCCAACACATACACACACAGAGTTGTTTTTTGGTCCACTTGTCTGAAGTACTCTCTCTTAGAGACTCTCTTGTGAGAGAGACTTCTTTCTCCCCCTTCTACCTAGTGTGGAATGATACCCAAAGGATGCCATGTGGCATCCTTTTCAAAAGGTGGTTCACACCCCATATAAATATCATGTGATAGAAATCATGGGAGCACAAGACAAAAAGTGTTATTAATTATGGGATGTACAAAGAAAGTAGCTTGTTAGATTATGGATGTATTTAAAGTTGGGGAAATTTTAACCTCCTAAAGAGGAAAAATAGTGCATTTATGGTCCTAAGTGTGTTCAATTACATCACTCCCAAAATACACCAACAAGAACTTTGCAAACATATTCACGAAAAATCTATCTACTCACACTCTGGACCTTGGTGAACCTCTACAACTTTGAACTTCTAAAAAATGGAGCTAGAGATGGGACTAAGGGATTGACTTTACACCCTGTGATCATGTTTTAACAAAATTTACTCTATCTCTTTATGTATATTAGTGCATCTCCATTTTGTAGCAACCTCTACAACATTCAACTTGTTTAAAATGGAGCTACAAAAGGCATTTCCATTTTACATTTTGGAATCTTAAGTCCATTTCCATTTTATATTTTGGAATCTTACCATGTAGCTACTTTGTGCATGGCATCTCCTTGTATAACATTGTCCCACATGTGATGCATCTCTCAATCCATTACCTTTCAAGAGCATTTACATTCCGCAAATGAAGTTTTTTTGTGAAGTCTCTCCCAATTCTATAAATGGAGGACTTCAACTAACTAGGGATTCATTTTCATACAAGTGAGATCTTCATGATCTTTAGCAAGCCCATTCTAATGCATATGCGTTCAACATTTCATGGTCTTCTCACTCATTGAAGTTGCATTTATTTTGTGTGTGTACATTTTTCTTTTACATATATCCTTCATTTTGCACTCTACATGCTCATCATCATGATCTTTGGTATAAAGGAGAACATTGATATTTTTGGTTATTCTAATTTTAATGAGGCTGAAGATCTTTACGCTTGTCATTCTACTTTTAGATATGTGTTCTTGCTTGGCTTAGGTCCCAATTCTTGGGAAACTAAGAAGAAGTTAACTATTTCTCTGTCATTAATGGAGATAGAGAACCAAACAACTTGTTTCATAGCATGGGAGGTCATTCAACATCAATGTTTATTATCTTGCATTGGTTCGTTGAAAGACTCTTTCATGGATCAACATTAACATTAAGTTCTCCCTTGCACTAATCATGAATCCATTATTCCATAATTAGATGAAGCATATTGAGATTCAATACCACTTTATTAGGGGGAAAGTATTTTCTAGAGATATATTATTAGAGTAGTGTACTTCTCCCAAGAACTTGGAATATATGTTCATGAAGGCTTTCTCCAATTCCACTCCACCGATAGCAACATCCAAGCACCCTAAAATCGAGTTGGAAGGGACGTTAAAGGATTGATATTAAAATCTACATTTTCTTTTTATGTTTATATTTATTTCCATTTGTCAATGAGCTTTTGTACTTGTCATCCTCTTAGAAGAATTTATCCAACTATGATGTTTCTTCTAAAGTCTCTCTTCCCAAACCTATATAAGGAGACTCTCACTTCATTTTTGCTCATATCATTGTACAAAAATTTTGTAGTTTGGAAGCTTTTCATGCTACGAGCCAACTCATTCTAAGTCATACGCCAATAATTGCATTCCATGGTCTACTCACTCTTTAGAGTTGCATTCTCTTTACGTGTTTGTATTTTGTTTTACATGATCTACTCACTCTTTAGAGTTTTTCCAAAAAATGGAGGTTCGGTAAGCACCTACTCTCGCGAGCTCTAACTTTGAAAGAACAATTATATAGGTGAATGAGCATAGTACTCGCAAGACCTCTCATATCCCACAAAGCAGAATTAAACAAGATTACAATTGGTTACAACTGATTTCCAATTCCGAAGTTGAACACAAAACCTCTACCTCAAGAGACTAGTGCCAAAGCAACCCACCTATTTGCATATGCATAAATCATGTAGGCTTGCTCCAAGACATCCCATTTCCGAGCTTGCCTCTACGGCTTGATAGCACGGCAAATCATGGATATGAATCTGCATGGGCCCAGGAATTTCCTCTCATACTTTGCCAAAAGAATGCGGTCTGTGAACATTAAAATTTTATGAAAACACTCAACATCTCTGCGCGGAGCAGAGACTTCTGCTGTCGAATAAGAGGGTAGGGCTACTGTAGATCCGAGCATCGGCAATTGTTCCTGTGCTGTTGAGGATTGAGGGGAGTACTCTCTCGATTACCTTCTCACAATTGCCTGACACGCAGAGCGCATTCAGAATACAGTAAGCTTTGTATCGTTGTCCTTCCTTCTTAAAATGAAACCAAATATTTGCTCATGCAGTGACCGACACAGTCGCCTCTTCAGGAATGCACGCATATCAAAACGCAACGCTTCATGACATTAGGAATGGACTTGATCTATCGGAAACTGATTGTAGTGGACCATTCACTGTTGAATTCTATATTCTGGGTTTCGATGTGATCTTCGTTAAATCAATGAAATCAATTGCTTTATATTTGATCAAGTTCTGTTTTCTTCTATTTTATTCTGCATGCTCAGCTCGCACGGGATTTAACACCTGCATTGGCATTATTATCAAGATGTTGGGCAGTGAGTTAGAGGGCTTAACTACGTAGTCTCGTTGAAATATGCTCATGTACGCAATTATGCATGTAGAAGCAGTATCACAGGCGTGGTATCTCTGTTTTGTGCATATTGCCTGTCTATATATAATTTATATTTATCCATACACGTGTTTCTGTTGCCGATCCACATGTTTAACCTCCTGAATTCTGCTTAAATGCAGGGTGCCACAGGCTTTTGACTGCAGTAGCCTGCAAATTTGTGAAGATTTAAGCGACCTCATAATAAAGGCAGCAGAGAATTTGACCTTGCTCGTTGAATGTGAAACAGAGGGCGCGTTTTATTGAATCACAGCCTAAAATTGTGTTGTTGATTAATAGGTTGTAATGGCACATTTTGCACAACAAGAGGCACAAGATGGCGTACGATTTACATTTGATAAGTGGCCAAACTCAAAGATTGAAGCAAGCAAATGTGTGGTGCCAATGGCTGCTGTTTATACACCACTTTGTAGATTTCCTGCAGAGAAGCAGGTTTTGCCTTATCCACCTCTTCGCTGCAGGACCTGCTCTGCTTTGCTTTGTCCTTATGTTCAAATTGACTACATGGGCAAGCTTTGGGTATGCCCATTTTGCTTTCAGCGCAACCATTTCCCGCAGCACTACCACCACATGAATGAAAATAATCTTCCTCCTGAGCTTTTTCAGATGTATTCCACTGTTGAGTATGCCCCTCCATCAGATAGAGCATTGCCTCCTGTGTTCCTTTTTGTTTTGGATACCTGTTTAATTGAAGAAGAGCTTACTTTCCTGAAGATGGCATTGAAGCAAGCCATTGAGTTGCTTCCTGAGCATGCATTAGTGGGTTTAATCACATTTGGGACACAGGTGCATGTGCATGAGCTTGGGTGTGCAGAGATGAGCAAGGCTTATGTATTTAGAGGGTCCAAGGAAATCAGCAAAGAAACCATTTTGGACAATCTTGGTCTTTCTCCATCTCGTAGAGCCTTTCAACCAAAAAGTCAGCAGCCTGGTGTCGCCGTGAATGTCCGCGATGGAGCATTTGCTATTGGAGTTAACCGCTTCCTGCTTCCACAAGCAGATTGTGAATATACTTTAGGAGCAGTAAGGTTATTGACTGTTTTCTCTATAACTTAAATGTTACAGGTTTTTTACCAATGAAATGCTTGTGTTTGAATGACAGCTGTTAGATGACCTTCAGAGAGATGCATGGCCTGTTCAACCAGGACATAGAGCCTTAAGATGTACTGGTACAGCATTGGCAGTTGCAGCAGGTTTGTTGGGTGCATGTGTTTCAGGCACAGGAGCTCGAATAATGGCTTTTCTTGGTGGTCCATGTACTGAAGGTCCAGGCACGGTAGGAGACTTGAAATCTAGAAAGATTTCTGTTTCCTATTTGAAGAAAAATGTGGTTCTCTACTATGTTTTACAAGAGTAAACATCTTCAAGAGGTGTTTTCAAACGAGTCAGTTAGCACTGTTTGACCCTATTTGCAGTGATGAATGATTTGACATTGCATTTCATATTATAACAATTTGTTTTACACCTCATTTGGTCATCATGAAATGTTTGATGGGTTGTACTATTAGAGAGGTTTTTATAACATATCGTTGGTTCTCTGAGTGTCATTTACTTCTGAAGTACTAAATGTTAGTTTTAGACAGCTGATGTGAGCTGATGCATGCAAGTGAAAGGGACATAGTCAGTGATGATCTTCATTGAGATACTCCTGGCTATTAATATGACATTAAATAATTTTGCAAGTCTTACATCCATTCTTTATTCTAAAGCTCACAGTAACCTCTCTTGCCTAACATTGTCTCCTTCCAGATAGTGGGAAAGGAACTTTCAGATCCAATAAGGTCACATAAAGACTTGGACAAGGATGCAGCTCCTCATTATCACAAAGCAGTAAAGTTCTATCAAGGCTTGTCTAAACAATTGGTGGAACAAGGCCACGTTTTGGATCTTTTTGCATGTGCTCTTGACCAGGTTAGTGCTTATTGAAAAATGAAGGACAAATGGTACATATTTTGAAATATTTGCTTTCATCTAAACATAATTGAATTTCAACACTTTAATAACAGTATTGACCATAAACATAGTGGCCATGTGGCCTATCTGAAGTTGGAATGTCTCTATTTGTACTCAAATGGCTTTTAAATTTTTTGTCAGGTAGGAGTGGCAGAAATCAAAGTTGCTGTTGAGAGGACTGGTGGCTTAGTGGTTTTGGCTGAAAGTTTTGGGAACTCAGTCTTCAAGGAATCATTTAAGCGTGTTTTTGAAGCTGGAGAGAATGCACTTGGTCTAGCATTCAAGTAATGATTGTGTGGATATCTTGTACCTTTTTTAATTTGATATTTTATAAGCATATGGCTTTATGGGTGTTCTAAAAGTTTCTAGCATGTATACAGTGGAACGTTTGAGGTCATATGCTCCAAAGATGTAAAAATTCAAGGGATTATAGGTCCCTGTGCGTCATTGGAAAAGGTTATTTGGTGTGAGCTCTGTATTGTATATTTTCAACTGCTGTTGGTGTATTTCTCACATTATATTCTCATTTTTCACGCCAGAAAGGACCTTCTTGTTCTGAAACAGTGATAGGACAGGGAAATACTTCAGCCTGGAAAATGTGTGGACTTGATAATAGCACCTCCCTGACAATATTTTTTGACATCGCTACCTCCGAGCAATCTAATGCTGCTGCTCAAGCTGCTGGTCGACCCTTTTTTTTGCAGTTCCTTACCCAGTAAGGTTTTCTTTCTTTATCATATGGCTTCTCAGAGTTCCTGAGAAGTATCATCTTTACAAATTCTCAGCTCTTTGGATTTGGGATTAGGGAGTCATATGCACCTGGAATTAAGTCTCTTTTATCACATTTCAATTGAAATTATTTTCGACTATCATACCATGACAAGTTCTTGGTCTTGTAAGCTCTAAACCTGACATCAAATTTTTCAAATTAACCTTTCATGATCTTCTGAATACAAGCTTTAGCTGATTGGTCATTATGCTGCAGGAGTGCATGTGATATCCACTTTGCATGTGCTTAGTGATAGCTTGTAAGCATTCTTATTATGGCCTCATGAATCATGATTATTTTGGCCTTAGCTTTGGTTTATATTGCTCAACTGAAAGCTACAAATGTTGCGATCTCTTTCAAAATGTCGGGCAGTGATAGGCTATGGCGTAAAAACTTTATTGTTTGTATCTTCAGTCTAGCTTTGATAATGAAATGATCACTGTTTTATAAAGATATTTGGAAATTTTTGTATGAGTATTCCTAATATTTTTGGAAAAATTCTCTATACAAACCAATCAAGTTTATACACACAGAAGTATGCATAAACACATATGGATACATCCTTTTTTCCTTTCAATATCAGATCACCAAAATCTGAATCTGATAATAACATATGCACACAAGAAACCCAAATAGCCAAATCAAGAGCAACACTTGCTAGGTAAGTATATAACACAAAGTTTCTACAAATGCACCCAAAGTAACAATGTACATTCACAATCTAGTGTTCAAGATATATGACTAGATATAGTGCAAATAGGAATAATTGTCAACCTTGAACGAATCAAATAATGAACCTTGAAGTATATTAAGCCTAGAAAAACTGATGAAATGGAAAAACTAGGAATTGCAATATCAAGGGAGCAATCTAAAACCATAAAAGGAGTGTAGCAAACTAAATACTCTATGGACGAGGTGTGTCTATCAAACCAAATGTGCAATATCTATACTAAGCAAGAACTAGAAGAAACCCAGCAAGTACAACTCTAGAATCTGAAATCTATGAAAAGATTGATGAAAAATCAGATTTGGTACCTTTCTCCTTGAGATAGGAACTTCCTTCTCTAGAGAAGACACATGCAAAGGCGAAAGCTAAAACGTGTACAGTGAAAAGAGTGTAAGACTCAAAAGAGTGAGTAGATCATGAAATGGGAAAACTCACATTTGGATTAGAGCGAGCTTGCAAAGAGCATGGAATGAGCTCTCAAGCTTCTGATCAAGTATTGAGGTGAAAAGAAAGCCTTTTTATGTAGATTTGGAGAGAGGCTCCTTAGAATAAATCCAATGTGGGATAAGTCTCTTGAAAGGAGAATGAATAAAACAATGAAGCAAAATGGAAAGTCTCCCAAATACAACTAGAACGATACAAAAATGGAGATGCACTTGTAGAAATGAAGTAGACATGAAATGATAACATGGAAACTAGAAAGGAACGAGAATGTAGAGGATCATTTCTCCAACACTCCCTTCGAACTCCATTTTTAAGAGATTGAATGTTGCATAGGTCTATCAAATGCTGCAATAGCATAGGTCTATCAAATGCTAAACATGTTTACCAGGTTCTCCTTCGAAGTACATTCCATCAAAGTTATCTCCTTCGATGATATCTTCTCGAAGATAAGTTGTACTAGATCTCGGGGTGCTTTGTCCGAGCATGGAAGATTGGATTCTTCATGATGGCCAAGTTAGATTGGCTGTTGGTGTAGATGCATATAGGAATGTCATACAAAATACCAATGTAAGATATTAGATGGCGAAGCCAAACAAACGGTCTTTACATGTTGTAAAACATGGTAGTTCGTACTCGGCCTCCATGGATGAAAAAGTAACTTTCCTCTTGGGATGAATGAGCAACTATAGGCTGCATCTGTCAGGGGGAGCACTAGATTGTGCCCTCTGACTAGTCTAGACAAGATTTTGGAATTATACTTTCGATTACGAGATCACCCACATAGGGGAAATAATACAAGAATATGTAGCTGAAATAAGAAGTTCCATAACCCGGGACCGAGAGGTATGGATAACTCGACTAGAGATGATACACGAGATCCCACAACTCGGGATTGTAGGTATGAAACAAGATATCTGGATTACAAGAACTCCCTCCAGAGAGATGAACTAGATACAAGAATTAACTCGACAAGATCTTTTACTACGAGATTACAATAGGCTGTCCAAGATAGTAGACTAGACAAGACTAGAAAAGGAACAAAACTCGAACTCGAACAGGAACTTGGAAAGTACTTACTGGGAGATCGTGTCTCCTTGAGCTTCCAAGATTGGCATTGGCAAGACAGAGGGTGTATGTGGCCAAGCCCTCTTTGTATAGGTGTTCAAGGGAAGTTATCAAAGGCGATTACGATCGGATGATGTCATCAATGATGTAAGCAATCTGAACAAGACCTCTAGACGTTAGAATCTAGTAAGTAGATAGTCGATCTTCGGGTTTTGGAAAGTTTTGGACGCAATGGAAGCATTATATTGAACCAATCATGAGATATAGAAAGTCACATTGAATCTAAGATTCAGGATGGTTTCCTTTGTCCATGATATCACCTCCCCCTCAAGCGACGAGTTCCACGAGGAGCGGTCATGTTCTCTGGTCTCGACTTTATTGGGTTTTTCTTATGAAATTCTCAAGCTTTGATAGGTGCTCTATGAAGGTTCTCTGCAGGTTCTCAAGTGCGATCACAGATGTCATACCCTTTCCAATGAACAAGGTACTCCAATCTTCCTCGGGATATTCTTGAATCTAGGACATGCTCGACTTCGAATTCTTCATGGTCATCAATCTCGATAGGTGGTAAAAGATTATGTCTCTTCCCCCTCAATGGTGAAGTCTGATATGGTTCCAACATGGGCACATGGAAAACTGGATCAAGGTGGAATGGTACGTTACGTTCGGTACATACGGTTCGCATATGGTTCGAGATCCGAACCGAATCTTGAGGTTCGGTATGTTGGTACGTTTTTCCATAATTTCACAATTCATAAATGACAAACATATAGAGATATTATACGTTGCATATTCAAGAATCAAGTTACCTAAACACTAATAGCAACATTGAACAATGAATTATGACAAAAAAGAATTGGGCCATGCTCAAATTGAGGGAAAGAAATATGAACATGCTGCATAAATTAAAAAATACATTGAGCACGTACCGTATGTAAAATACGTATGGAAAACTGTATGGTTCGAGTTTTGATCCAACCTTGAACTGGATGTATTCTCATGGTACTTGGTAACTGGAGCTTGAAAGTGGTTGGATTAATCTCTGCAAAGATGGTGAATGGACCAAATCTTTGATGGTCTAGCTTTGCACAAGGCCTTGAAGTCTGCTAATTATTTCTGAGTAACCACACCATCCCCAATGTGATAGGATGGATTTTGAACACGATGCTGATATGCATAATACTTATATTGTTCTTGAGCTCTATGGATCTCTTTCTTGAGTTACTTTGTGGATATCCATGAGATACTTGGCCTTATCTCTGGCAGCTGGGTTCTTGACATGGTTTGAGAGTTGTATATGCATCCTTGGGTGTTGTCCATATTTTGCAAAGAAAGGAGTCTGCATGGTAGATGTATGAACACTATTGTTATAGGCAAACTCTGCAAAGGGTAAGAGCGCAAACCAATCATTTTGATGATGATAATTGGTGGTGCAACAGAGATATTGTTCTAGGACGTGATTCACTCGTTCTATTTGTCCATCAATTTGTGGATGTTGTGGATGATTCGGTGTAGACAATTTGACTTGAACTCAAAGGAGCTTGCAAAGATTGTTCCAAAAGCTGGATATGAACCGTGGGCCTCAATCACTGACAATATCATCGGGCAATCCATGAAGCCTAAAGATGTATCTGAGAAAAAGTTTGGCAATGGATGCACCTTTGATTTCCTTGGTAGTTGGAATGAATCGTGCCATCTTTGTAAATCTATCCACTATAACAAGAATGGCATTGTACTTATCCTACTTTGGTAGATCTGTGATGAAATCCATAGATAATGAAGCCCATGATCTTTCTAGAATAGGTAAAGATCATGGTTTGTACCTATCTTAGAAAAGGACATGGATATTATGTATGATTTCAAGGCCTTCGTTCCAGAATTCACATCTTCTTTTGGAGATACCAATTGTTAACGAGTTGCTGAAACAAAGTTAAGGAAGCTATTTCAAAGAAATAGGCCTTTGTCTACCTATGCATCAGAATTCAGACAAATCATTTGTGATCTCACATGGCATGAGGATTATTTTTTCAACCAATTTCGATGGGGCTTATGTGACGATGTTAGGGACTTGATGCTAACCATGCCCAAGGTAAACTCTTTCAATGAATTCATGAATCAAGCAATTGAGTGACAATAGGTTGTTTGAGAGAAAACAAGAGAAGAAAACTTCTATTAGAGATCGAGAATATAACTTTACCTCTGTTCCGCTACAACATGTGTTGGAAGAAACCCAATTAGAACCCATGCAATTGGATAACCTCATGGTCATGTGACTTAAACCAAAGAAAGGAAAACATCGGAAGGATAATGAATGATGCTTTTATTGTGGAGACCATGACCACATGGTATTCAAATGTCCTAAGAAGAAGAAACAAGTTGGGGTCAAGACTTCCACAATCACCATCCCACATCAAAAGGATCATCGTTGGAGTCAAAAGGGGAATACAAGCCATCAAGAGAATCATACCCTTGATTCTGTACCTAGATATACTACACACTCTTTCCAGTTCATGGATATCCATCATCATCGTGTTCGAGTACCACATATCAAGAACTCTACAAAGCCCAAGAGCTATGAAGATTCAAGTCCTAGAAGATCTCACAATCACATAACCGCTCCTCGTGCAACTCGTCGCTTAAGGGGGAGGTGATGTCATGGACATAAAGGAAATCATCTTGAGCCTAGATTCCATGTGATTTCTATATCTCATGTTTGGTTCATAATTTGGAGAAACTAATGTTAGGGGAGCACTAGATTGTGCTCTCTGACTACACTAGATAAGATTTCAGAAATACACTTCTGATTACAAGAACACCCACGTAGGAAAAATTATACAAGAATACGTAACTGATACAATACATCCCACAATCCGGGACCGATAGGTATGGAAAACTGGACTAAAGATATACAGGAGATCCCACAACCCGGAATCGTAAGTATGGAACAAGATATCTGGATTTCAAGAATTTCCTTCAAGGATATGAACTAGATACAAGAAATAACTAGAAAGGATCTCGTACTATGAGATTACAATAGGACAAGAAAGGATGTCCACAATACAAGACTAGATACGACTAGAGTAAGAGACAAGACTAGAACTTGAACTAGAACTTGAAAGTACTTACTTGGTGATCACGACCCCTTGAGCTCCCAAGATTGGCATTGGCAAGATTGAGAATGAATGTGGCCAACCCCTCCTTATATAGGTTTTCAAGGACGGTTACGAGTTGATGATGTCATCAACTAGAAACAAGACCTTCGGGTGTCAGAATTCAGCAAATTGATAGTCGATCTTGGGGTTTTGGCACGTTTCGGACGCAATGGAAGCATTAGTTTCTCCAAAATCTGAGCCAAACATGAGATATAGGAAATTCACATGGAATATAAGGTTTAAGATGGTTTTCTTTATGTCCAGGACATCACCTCCCCCTCAAGCGACGAGTTCCACGAAGAGCGGCCATATTCTCTAGCTTTGGTTTCATTGGATTCTTCTTATGGAATTCTTGAACCTTGATTTTTGCTCTCAAAAGATTTTCTCTAAGTTCCATAGTACGATCATTGGTGTCATACGCTTTCCAATGAATAAAGCATTCCAATCTTCCTAGAGAGATCCTTGAATCTAATACATGCACGACCTTGAATTCTTCATGATCCTCAATCTTGATAGGTGGTGAAGGACTGGGTCTCTCTTGAGCTTCCTTGGGTTCTTCACAAGATAGGTCCTTTGAGCTTTTAGTGGTGCATTGTAGTGTTTCCAAGATCTTTGATGGAGTGCCTTGAGTAAGCACACCTCCTTGATTAAACATGAACTCCTCCTTGTCCTTTATCTTCTTGTTATCTTCATAATTTGTATTCTCCATATCATTTGTAGTGACTTCTTGGGCTTCAAAGATTCTTGATCCGGATTCTTGAGGAACAATGTCTTGATTATTCAACACTTCTAACTCTTGGACTTTGCTTTCTTTGAATAATTGATTCTCACATTGAACTGCGTGATTGATAACATCCTCCAAGGTATTTGCTTAAGGCATGGATAGCAAGAGATATTTGACTTTAGGATTGAGGCCACTTCGAAACTGATTAACCATGTAGTCTTCTTGATATGTAGTTCCACGAAACATCATCTTGATATTCAAGGCATAGCTCGAAATTGATCGATCATCTTGTCGCAACAATCTTTTCATCTCTTGGACATGTTCGATCAAGTCCTTTATGGTAGATTGAATATCCTTGCATAGGGAATCCATGATTCCTAGTCTTGATGAAGGTAGTCTTGCCAAAATGTCAGGGGAGCACTAGATTGTGCTCTCTGACTATAACAGACAAGATTTCGGAAATATGCTTTTGATTACAAGAACACCCACGTAGGGAAAAGGATACAAGAATACGTAACTGATACAAGAAGTCCCACAACCCCGGACCGATAGGTATAGATAACTCAGCTAGAGATGATACGGGGTATCCCACAGCCCGGGATCATAGGTCTGGAGCAAGATCTCTGGATTACAAGAACTCCCTTCAAGGAGATGATCTAGATACAAGAAACAACTAGACAAGACCTCGTACTACAAGATTACAAGAGGACAAGGATAGATGTCCAAGAACTAGACTAGACAGAACTAGAATAAGGAACAAGACAAGAACTAGAACTAGAACTTGGAGAGTACTTACTTGGCAATCATGACCCGTTGTCCCAAGATTGGCATTGGCAAGATTGAGAATGAATGTGGCCAGCCTCTCCTTATATAGGTTTTCAAGGGCGCTTACGAGTTGATGATGTCATCGATGATGTCATCAACTAGAAACAAGACCTCCGGGTGTCAAAATTCAGCAAATTGACAGTTGATCTTGGGGTTTTGGCATGTTATGGACGCAATGGAAGCATTAGTTTCTCCAAAATTTGAGCCAAACATGAGATATAGGAATTCACATGGAATATAGGATTTAAGATGGTTTTCTTTATGTCCATGACATCTGCCATTGCATTCAAAGCATGCCAAAATATGAAGATTGATTGTCTACTGCTCGATTTTGACATCCTGTGCTCTTGTTTCGAATTGCTGACATCATCAATTCGTTACCAATTGTTCAAGCGTTGTGGAAACAACGCTAAGGAAACTACATCTAGGAAGCAGTTCTGTGTCTACTTGTGCATCAAAATTTAGATGAATCATTTGTAATCTCACGTGGCATGAGGATTATTTTATCAACCAATCTCAATGGGGCTTACGTGACGATGTTAAGGAACCTCATGTTAACCATGCCCTGTTGGAGTTAGGCGTCTGCGGAAGCACGCGAACAACACAAGGAAGAAGAAGAAGCTTGGAGCACAACACACAATACTGAATGTATTACTAGAGAATGTACAAAAGATAAGTAGCCCATTAGGGCAATAGGTGTATATACAAGCTGGGAAAAAACCTCTTAAAGAGGGAAAAAAGTGCCTCGGTAGTCCTAGTGTGTTCACACACATCACTACCTAAATATATCAACAAATCCCCCCTGGGAGTGATGCGGTGAACAAGGAGCTTGCACTATGTATAAGGAAGTGCCAGATTATGTGGAAATCACTCCACAAAAGGAAGTAAGCCCAAAGCTTTGTGGAAAGCTTCAAACTTCTCCCTAGGCAGAGCCTTCGTGAAAAGGTCTGCAATGTTCTCCTGCGTGGGCACATATGCCAAGCTGATCTCCCCAACAAACATCTCCCTGACATAGTGATAATGCACCTCAATGTGCTTAGTGCGAGCATGGAACACAGGGTTCTTCGCAACTGCCAATGCGCCAATGCGCTCTGACCGGCAGTGAAGATGGTGGTGGCAGAAGTCAAACCAACACCCAAATCAGCCATAAGGCGTCTGAGCCACACACACTCAACAGTCGCTGTGAAAGCTTCCTTATACTCAGCCTCACAACTGGAAGTGGCCACAGTAGGCTGCAACTTGCTCAACCAAGATATACATGAGCTACCAAGCATGAAGCAAAAGCCACTAGTGGACACACGAGTGTCGTAGCAACCAACCCAATCAGAGTCAGAAAAAGCATGCAAATCTGGCGGTAGTGATCCCCCTTTGGGATAAAACAACCCAAGTAGCCGAGTACCACGCAAATAGTGAAAGATGCTCTTAACTGCCTGCCAATGCTTGACTCTTGGGCAATGCATAAACTTGCTCATCTGCGAGACAACAAACTGAATATCTGGCCGAGTTATCCATAAGTAAATCAAGCATCCAACAGCCTGCTGATAGAGAAAAGCATCAAATGCATCTCCAGCATCATGAAGATTCAATCGTAAACCTGTCTCCATAGGAGTGGCAATAGGCTTACAGTCTTCAAGGCCAAAATGTTGCAATAATGTGTCAATATATTTCGATTGACACAAAGCCATTTCACCATCAACTTGCATAAACTGAATGCCCAAATAGTGATGCAAATGCCCCAAATCAGACATCTCAAATGAGGCATGCAAATCAGCCTTAAAATCAGCAATATGCCTCTCAATAGGACCAGTGAGCAGCATGTCGTCAACATAGACAACAATGATCAGAAGCACATCATTGGCACGCTTAACATATAAGGTGCTTTTAGTTTGACTGTCCTCAAAACCATGTGCAATAAGATAGGTATGTATCTTCTCATACCAAGCACGTGGTGCTTGCTTTAAACCATATAATGCCTTCTTTAACCTGCACACCTGGTTTTCATGCCCTTTCTGCACAAAGCCATGGGGCTGAAAAACATACACTTCTTCATGAAAGTCACCATTCAAAAATGCTGTTTTAATGTCCAACTGATGTACATTCCAACCATGATGGGCCGCAAGTGCACAAATGCTCCGAACAGTAGTCATATGACATGTAGGTGCAAAGGTCTAATCAAAATCAATGCCTCTTTCCTGTGCATAACCCTTTGCAACAAGCCTAGCCTTATACCTGTCAACTGTACCATCCGGTTTACGCTTCAGCTTGTATACCCACTTAGTGCCAATGGCCTTCTTGCGAGGAGGCAAGTCACATAAAGACCAAGTACCATTCTTCATTATAGCATCATATTCAGATTGCATAGCAGCCATCCCATTTTCTGAATTTTGTGCTTCATCAAACGAAACAGGCTCATTCTCATCACAGAGACTAGATGAAGCCATAGCATAGTGATCTGATGCAAAAGAGGCACTATGAGAGCCTGAACGAGTATGATATGACAGAGGTGCATCTAATTTGCTGTCACGCAAGGTCTGCACCAGCCATTTTGGCATAGTTCTTGCCTTCTCAATATCAACTCTCTCATCAATAAGTGCATCATGTACATCTGCATCAGAAATGGAATTATCTGCATCATCACATGAAACGTGCAAAGGTTGAGAAGTTGCCTCATTAGGACCAGCACTAGACTGTCCACCTGTAAAAAGAGGAAGCAAAGTATTATACATGTCTTTGGAGCTAACAGATGTCTCCTTAGTACATGAAAGCAATGGCTGAATAGCATCTTCCACAAAAACAACATCGCGGCTAACCAGAATGCGTTTAGTATGTGGATGATACAGACGATAGCCTTTACTTTCAGAACTGTACCCAACAAAAATACATTTTACTGCTTTATCATCCAATTTTCTGCGATGTTGTTCAGGCACTAATGCATATGCCAAACAACCAAAAACACGCAGATGAGCAACAGATGGCTTGCGGTCATGCCAAGCCTCGTATGGAGTGATAGACTGCAGCGCTTTAGTGGGACACCTGTTCAGTACATATGTTGCACACATGACAGCCTCAAGCCAGAAACTATGTGGTAAAGGCTGACTCTTGACCACACCTCGCCATCTCCATGAGTGACATGTTCTTTCGTTCAGCAACTCCATTCTATTGAGGTGTATACGACACTGTACATTGGTGTTTTATCCCACGTTCAGCCAGAAATGCATTAAAATCAGAAGACATATATTCCCCCCCTCGATCAGAACGGAGGGTGCCCATTTTACATGCTAACATATTTTCAGCCAAAACCAAAAAATGTTTGAAGCACATGAACACTTCGGACTTTACCTTCAATGGATATACCCATGCATGCCTGGAAAAATCATCGATGAAAGTCACGAAGTAAAGATAATTCCCAAAAGAAGGTGTTTGCATAGGACCACAGACATCACTATGTACAAGCTGCAATTTCTGAGTAGCCCGAACTGAACCATCTTTTGGAAAGGACGAACGCTGCATTTTGCCCAAAATACAGCCTTCACAAACATGTTTTCCAGGTGCCTCAAGTTTGGGTAAAGAGGACACCATTTCAGATTTTTGCAGGCGTAGCAAACTAGCAAAATTTGGATGACCAAAGCGTGCATGCCAAAGCTTTGCATCTGACATAGCGTGAGAATCATTTACTGCACATGCCAAATCATTTACAGATCTTTCATAGTCTATGAGGTTATACAGCCAACGACATAAAATGCCAGAAGCAATAATCACATCGCCATTTTGCAGATCATGAACTGTACACCTGTCATCAACAAATTTCACAACCAAGCCAATCTTGGCTAATGCAAAAACTGATAACAGGTTCTTCTGATCCTTGGCACAAATAAAGCATCTGACAAAGTGAAAGAACTACCATAAGCAGTCAAAATGATCTTACCAACTCCCATAACAGGATAAGAGGAGTTGTTGGCGCATGTAACAGTATTCCCTGAAGGGGAAAGCTCGAGTGAAGAGAAGAAACTGCGCTGCGAGGTAATATGTTTGGTCGCCCCACTGTCAAAATACCAAACATCTGAGTTTATTGCAGACATGCACTGCTCATGAGAAGATGGGTCAAAACTGCATACAGTAGTAAACGCCCATTCTTCTTCCTGCACAAGATTAGCAGACTCTGTTTTTGGTGTAGAGGTCTCTGCAACAACCATTCCAACCTCTTTCTTCTTTGCCTCTTTACCAGCCAATTTTGGACAGTTCTTTATGATATGATCATTCCCTTTACAGTACTTACAAAACAATTTCTGCTTTTTTGATTTCTTCTCATCTTTATCTTCCTTCTTCGAATATGCAGAATTAACAGATTTTTGCTTACTAGTTGAAGAGCTCCATTTTCCTTTGCCCTTCTGACTAGCCAGGAAAGCTTGATCTGCAACTCGCATAATGGACTTGTTCTGCCTGGACTGATCTTCCTGCAACAGAACAGAGACTAACTCCTAAAATGATAAGGCATTTGGATTTCCTTTCATTATCAACCGAAGAGTAGAAGCAAAACTCTGATATGAATCAAGAAGACCATTCAGAACGGTATGCACAAGTGAGCTATCTGGTATAACCTAATCAATAGAAATCAACTCAATTGTTCCTTCAAGTCTTTGATCTTTGTTAGGAAGGTGTCCATAGAATCATCTTCATTCATGTGCTCACTCTCCAACTGTTTTCGGAGGTAAGCAACAAGAGCCTCATTCCTAGCTTGGTACAATGTGGTAAGTGTATCCCAAGCATCCTTAGCTCTTCTGCAAGAGCGAATGTGAGGAATAATGGCACGTTTGTCAGACAAAGCTATCAATGCGTGTGCCTGAGCATCTCTGTTATCCGAGCAAATCTTCTCTGCAGTAGGTGCAGCAGAAACCAAAGCACGAACATGAATATGCAGAATATCATCATCTTCCACACCTTCTGCATCAGCTTCAGTACCTGCAGTTGTAACAATTGTAGGTGGACTTTTTCGACACCCTGCACAATGTTCCACAGTCCTTTTGCAACCAACACATGTTGCATCATATAAGCCCATAACGGGTAGTTGGTACCATCCAACTTATCCTCAACAGCAAACATACGGAATATATCACTGCTTTCAGTCATGGTCGGTGACTAAAATACCTTGATGCAGAAAACTGAATGTATCTCAAAAAGTTGAACAGAACTAGCCATATGAATTCTGCTAGACCTATAGAAGACTTCGAGACGCTTATACTTGCGAACAAAAACTGGTATATACCTTTGGGACAAAATGACGAAATAGCACAAGCGTTGCGATAGTGCGTTCGGAGGCAGAAACGAGCTTTCTCGAAAACACGCTGTGTATGCTAACCAAAATTCGTGCGATTCTGAGTTTGCAAACGGAGGAGTGTCGACGGCGCCCTAGATGAAGCGACGACATGCTCTGATACCAATTGTTGGAGTTAGACGTCTGCGGAAGCACGCGAACAGCACAAGGAAGAAGAAGAAGCTTGGAGCACGGCACACAATACTGAATGTATTACTAGAGAATGTACAAAAGATAAGTAGCCCATTAGGGCAATAGGTGTATATACAAGCTTGGGAAAAAAACCTCTTAAAGAGGGAAAAAAGTGCCCGAGCAGTCCTAGTGTGTTCACACACATCACTACCTAAATATACGAACATGCCCAAGGTAAACACTCTGAATGAATCCATGAACCAAGCAATTGAGTGTGATAATAGGTTATTTGAGAGAAAGTAAGAGAAGAAAACTTCTATTAGAGATGGACAATACAAGTTTATCCTGTTTCAAAACAATC
This sequence comes from Ceratopteris richardii, assembly GCA_020310875.1. NCBI lineage: Eukaryota > Viridiplantae > Streptophyta > Polypodiopsida > Polypodiales > Pteridaceae > Ceratopteris > Ceratopteris richardii. Next base: position 181,535,329 of record CM035413.1, read on the forward strand.
TGTGTTGGAAGAAACTTAACTAGAACCCATGCAATTGGATAACATCACGGTCAGGCGACTTACACCAAAGGAAGGAAAACATCGGAAGGATAATGGACGATGCTTTTATTGTGGAGACCATGACCACGTGGTATTCAAATGTTCTAAGAAGAAGAAACAAGTTGGGTTCAAGACTTCCACAATCACCATCCCACATCAAAAGGATCATCATTGGAGTCAAAAGAGGGATAAAATCCATCATGAGAATCATACCCTTGATTCTTCACCTAGATATACTACAAACTCTTTTGGTTTTCATCATGGATATTCATCATATTTGTGTTCGTGTACCACATATCAAGAACTCTATAAAGACCAAGAGCTATGAAGATTCAAGGCCTAGAAGATCTCATAATCACATAATCGCTCCTCGTGGAACTCATCACTTGAGGGGGAGGTGTTGTCGTGGACATAAAGGAAATCATCCTGAACTCAGATCCCATGTGAATTTCTATATCTCATGATTGGCTCAGAATTTGGAGAAACTAATGCTTCCATTGCATCCGAAATGTTCCAAAACCCTAAGATCTATTGTCAACTTGTTGGATTCTGACATTTGATGATCTTGTTTTGGATTGTTAACATCATTGATGACATCATCCATTCGTAATTGCTCTTGAACACCTATATGAGGAGGGCTTGGCCACATACATCCTGAGTCTTTCTAATGTGAGTTTTGGAAGCAAGGAGTCGTGATCTCCAAGTAAGTACTTTCCAAGTTCTAGTTCGCGTTCTAGTCTTGTTCTTTGCTCTAGTCTTGTTCTTTGCACAAGCTTAGTGTTTGCCATATGCATGGAAGCCCATCGACGGTCAATCATGGATACGCATAAAGCATCGACAATTGCCTGAAGTATCTGCATCCATGTATATATATGCGAAGCGGGTGTCAGTGGGACGAATCATATCCACTGAACTATGGCAATGGAAAACAGAGAGTGCTTGATGGTTTTTGCGTAGTCCATGTATATGTATCGCAACACAAGCTCGCAATATCAGCCGAAAAGACGTCATCCAACACTTTGCGTTGCACATAACGCACAAGCTTAGTGTTTGCCATATGCATGGAAGCCCATGAATGATCAATCATGGATACGTGCAAAGCATCGACGACTGCCTGAAGTCTCTGAATCCATGTATATATATGTGAAGCGGGTGTCAGTGGGACGAATCATATCCACTGAACTATGGCAATGGAAAATAGAGAGTGCCTGATGGTTTTTGCATCACTCACTAATGGTGCGAGCCATAATTTGCTTACGTCTTCAAAAAGAAGATCAAGGAAGTGTGCGGCACATGGAGTGGAGTCTGGACAATTTTACGAAACTCTCTCTATCGGTTTTTCCATCTTTCTGCAATTGGAGGCATTGTTTGTGATAATTTGTACCACATTTTCAGGCCCAATCTCAGGGATAGAGGTCTTTATGTGCTCATAAATAAAGTCTCCAGTGATACGGACCCTGCACTACTAGTATCAATGGCTTTTGCAAAGACAACTAGATACCAATATATTAATGATGTGGCATATCCTAGTTTAATGCAGTTTTGATATCCCTTAACTCTGAATTTGAGTATTCAGATATTGGCTGCACTTGACCAAGCATTTTCTCAAGTAATGTGCTGACCTAGCAAACTGTACAGTCAATCCATGCACACAGTCATTATTATTGCAGAATCTGATGTGCTGAATACAAACCTACTTAAGTTTCTGCTTTCTCGACTGACAAACTTGTAATCATCATCGGTTTTTCTTTGAATATTGAATGTTTTCCATCCCGTTTGCAAACATAACCAGATACCAACATCCTGATGGTAAAATGCGAATTCGTGCAACGACTGTTTACAGACAATGGGTTGAGAATGTTGGTAATGGAGAGGTATATCATTCAATTTTCTTACTACCAAGTTTTTCTAACCAAGAATAAAGGCAAATGCTTGATTTACTGTTGTGGATCAGGAATTGGTTTCAGGCTTTGATCAAGAAACAGCTGCTGTAGTCTTAGCACGCTTGGCTTCACATAAAATGGAGACAGAGGTATGCCATCTGTACTACGAGTGTAATTTAGACATGTTTTGCGACAGTAATTGAACACGTCTCTTTTTAGAAATACTTTAAGGAGCTGGATTTTGGCAGGAGGAGTTTGATGCAACACGATGGTTAGATCGATCTCTTATTCGCCTTTCTTCTAGATTCGGGCACTATATCAAAGATGATCCCACAAGTTTTAGATTTGACCCAGAATTTGCGATTTTCCCTCAATTTCTTTTCAACCTTCGACGGTCTCAGTTTGTGCAAGTAACATTTCTGTTGCGTTCACTCTTGAGAAAGCAAAGAATTGTTGTTTCTTGATTCACCCTTAGCTATTCTTCATTTTCATACATGTTCTTGTACCCCGTTATACATTATTTGTACCCCAGTGCTTGAAGGAAGTGATTTGTGCAGGTCTTCAACAATAGTCCAGATGAAACTGCATACTTCCGGATGCTGCTCAACAGAGAGAATGTGACAAATTCAGTGGTGATGATTCAGCCATCACTAATTACATATTCTATGCAAGGCCCACCAGAGCCTGCTCTCCTTGATGTTGCTGCCATAGCAGTTGATCGGATCCTTCTATTAGATGCATATTTTAGTGTTGTGGTTTTCCATGGAATGAATGTAGCACAGTGGCGCAATGCTGGATATCACAACCAACCTGAATACCAGGTAAACTTGATGTGGAGATTCTAGTTTTGAACTCTCTGTCTGAAAGTATGTGAAATTTGATACGTTTTACTAGTGTTCTCCTAACAGTTTGAGCTCCTTTTTGACTGTATTCTTCTTGCCACCATCTGTTATGAATTGGGCATTAATCGATCGGTAGTATTTCAGAGTTTTGCACAGTTACTTCAAGCACCTTTAGATGATGCACAGGCAATAATCTCTGAGAGGTTTCCAGCCCCAAGATTAGTTGTGTGTGATCAACATGGATCCCAGGTTAGTCATAATAAATGAATGAAGTGAGAGGTAGATAGTCTTTTTTGAAAAGAGATGTTTTATCAGATGAGGGTTTTGTTCTATGTTTGTAGGCTCGTTTTCTTCTAGCAAAGTTAAATCCATCGGCAACTTACAATTCTGCACAAGGTCCGCCCCCAGGTGGAGACATCTTATTCACTGATGATGTTAGCTTACAAGTTTTTGTAGAGCACTTACAAAGGCTGGCTGTTCAATCATAGTATGGTTATCTTCTTTCAAAGAAGATTGATGCATTTGTATGTAGTGTACCTGCTCTGAGAGTTTCCAAAGATAGATATCATCTCTGAACTCCCGTGATGAACATATTGGGTCTCTTCTTGTGAACCCAAAAATTATTTCAATCAAGACGGGATGTTTGTAACTGAGAATTCAACTTTCCATGGCTATGTCCCTTGTTGCTTGTATGATATTTGAGGTTCATGCTTCAATACCCCCAACCCTCATGGCCCTGGAAAATCATGGAAAAGAGTGCTATAAAGAAACAGAAAACCTTTGATTTGTAAGTCTACACATTCAATCCTATTTTTTCATTTGATCTAATTTGTAAGATTGCAGTGAATCTCCTATCTTGAATTAACAAGATTATACTTACAAGCTGTCATTTTGAATCACTCTGTCATGAAATAGTCTATGATTGACCCCATATTAAGATCACAATATCACATATTCAGTATGTGCGTGTGAGATCACTGATCCCTCATGATTAGAGCCAAGGTACCACTTAAAATCATTTGAGCTGAACTAGCTGCTCCTTGAGTGAGAGGCACTGATTAGATCAGTTTCTTTCATACATAGTTTGCAGGGGCTTCCATGAGACAGACATGCTTGGCCGACATCATGGTATCTGGTGTTTTCATTTCCATTTTGGTAGTGGGACAGGAGATTGACAACGAGCTGAGTGCTTGTTTATGTAAACATGGTGATCTTAGGAATGTTTGTGTGCCTTCTCTCATTCCAAATTCTTCACCCTCTGCTTATGTGGATTTATGTTTTACAGCTAAACTATAGCTTTTTTATGTTAAGCTCAACTCCTAGAAGTGTCTCAGAAGGCTTTGACATTTATTATGATTGATGATGTGGGGATTCTTCCATTTTGGTTCTACTATGGGTTCTCTTGCGTCTTTCATTCGCTTGATGGAAGATCTTCATCCATTTCAGTAAGTTTTATTTTTCGGTTGTTTGTGTGGCTTTACAGATCTTTTAGTAGTAGTCTGAAGGTCTATGCCAACCCTTGGATGAACTAACATCAAAGAAATCTTATACTAGTAATAAGATGTTGGCATATGCTTTTTTTTTTGACGTGTCTGAAAGTCTTAGCATATGCTTTGTTATTTGCTTACATGTTTGAAACTCTTGGCTGATCAGTAGATTAATTCGTAGTGGAGGTTGAACTCCTCAAGTTGGACATGATTCCTTTTTTGTTTCTCTCCCCACATCATTTTCAACCCGAGTTGTCTACCAAGGCGTAACCAACACTGATGAGCTTGCCATTTGTGACATTGTTAAAAATCAGCTGAGGCTGACATTGTGATACTGGGCTGGAAAATTGTGAACAATGAAAGTATTCTATACTAACATATTTTGTTGGGAAATAATCAAGATGAATTGTTGATACATAAATTGACAATTTGCTAGAAGGGACTCAAAGGTATGCAGGTGTATGAAGGAGGGGAACCTATGATACTATAGTTAGTCTAATTGAACTGGTAATCAACAAAGGTGTTTGCGATACAAAGTGAAATAAGACTGAGTAGTTCTCATCAGTAGGTGGTTCTGATTGTCTATTTTGTTCTATGTTCCTTTCCATTACCAAATATTTTGACTTTATTATTCTCAATTGTATGTTTTGTTGATGACTTGCTGTTATATTCTACTCTAAATGTCACTGATTAACATATCAATGATTTGTTGTGCCACAATGAAATAGTGCTAGTATAGATGTGAGTCATAGGGTCTGTGTATTCATGATCAATAGACTTAATCTTTATTATTTTATAACTCTTTTGCATATTGAGGTTTAGGTTGAGGACTTGCCTATTGATTAAATTTCAACCAACATCCAATGTTGTCTTACAATCTTAGAATATTTTTTCTACTAGATAATCTAAATAATGAGATAGTATTAGTCAAATGGTAATCTTGAAATTTAGGTTTTACCTGAACACGTGATCTTTTAATCTTATTTCAAGGATCCTTGCAAAACAGGCCATTGAGTAGGAAGCCTGAATCTGAATGATTATGACAAAAGAAATCGAGGAAACTGGAGGTGGCTAAAGAAAACTAACATCTAGCCATTCCCAAGCCTAAAGTTAGACATCAAAATTATAAGGTTTGCTACTTTATCAATGTGTCTATGGCCTCATACAATGAATATCATAAAAATCCATGGATTGTTTAGTTAGTATGTTCTCAACTATTTTAAATATTATATGAAAGTTTTGAAATGACTTTCAATGCCTTTTTGAAGTGGAAGATCCAATAAATTTTTGTTGAAAATAATAAAACAAATCAAGGGGAATTAGCATGTAGTGGAAGATCGAACAAAATTTTAGTGGTTCATTTACTCGATGACATGTGCCTACACTAGAGACATTGTTACATTATTCTTTAAAAGGTTAAGTTTTAGTGTGTGTAAGGAAGCAGCCAATGTTGACATAGATGATGATATGGAAGCAATATTTTGGGCTGAGTAGTGGTTTGGTAAAGGTAATTAGCACGAGTTTGATGATAACGATGCACAATATTCATAGGATGCATGCAACAATTAGAGAGAGGATGTAAGAAGAAGGAAGTGTGCCGGGTGCAAAGACAATAGAAGACCTTGCATGAAGAGAGGGTAGTACTAAAGAATGGGTATAATGAAAACGGTAGAGGTCTTATTAGCCCAATTCTTGAGTGAGATCTATATTGTTTGTACAATGACAGTCTATATTGTTGGTTAGAAGTTGTACTTTGTTCTTAGTGCAACAACCTCATTCATATACTTCCGGATTCAATTGATTTCTTGAAATTAGTGATTGGGGCAATTCAAAGGCAAATGGGATGCAAAGTTTGAGTCATAACTCAAATATAACTTTATCTAACTACTTCCACTTTCTATTATTGAAAGTCATGTCACCATGGCGCACATTCTACATATTCACATGCATCCATGCATGCATGCATGCACACACACATCCATGCATGCATGCACACACACACATTCATACATACATACATACATACGTACATAGATACATACATACATACATACATTCCTCCGTTACTTAAATAACGTATGTACATATACACTTTGGTTTTTGGCAAGGCAAACGTTTACATATGTAAGCGTGTAGATGTATGCTTTTATCTTATTGTGCAGGAACCGAAATGGGATACATACTTATATACATACAGTTGCGTAGTTTATACTTCAACTCGAGAGTCGATGGGTTTTTAAGATTGTTATAATTTGGATGAGAAGAACTGTTGTTTCTATGATATGTTCTTAAGATTTTCTATTTCGTTGTGTATTGGAAATACGTCTCAAAACGTGAATAGATAGTATGTGTGTGTTTTTGTAGAAGAACAGGACTTCATGTGGTTTTATTTGTGGAAATGTTCCTTAAATTATTGAGGGCTTTCTCTAAGCGTATACATATCTTCCTTATGATTTACACTTTTAATTTTGTACTGGAGCACTCTCTAAACATAAGGGACGTGGGAGAAGAGGTGTGATTTCCTGCTCATACAGATTGGGCATAGATTGATAGAGGCCATTACGGTTGCTCTTTTATTTTATTTTTAGCCCTCTCTATTGTCCTCCTTCGGCCAAAGCGGTGCTCCTGAGAGCTGTATGGTGGGATGCTCCTTCCCCACTCTGGCATTGCTCAATTTGAGTGAAGCATTTTGCTGTCCTCATTCGTTCTCCGCTCGTGTTAGAATTCGATAGGAATAGTGTGATTTGTGGTGGTGTGAGATACAAAATATCATTTCATATATAATACTCTTTTTATATTTGTCATAAGGGTCACAACGGATGCGTGGTTATGGAGTCTTACAAGGGTGTTTATGAGTTATATGTTTTTTGACAGTCGTTTGGCGGATTTGACTTTGATATGACTTTGACGATTATGGTTGGATATGACTTTGATGATTAAAAGATAAATTGTGTTTACATGTCCCGCATACTCTGTCTTTCATTTTTTCAGTAGAAATGATTTCTCATCTTTGTGTGTGTTTTTTTTAATAAAATGGAGGTTCGGCAAGCGCTTACTCCCATGAGATTTAACTTTGGAAGAACGACTGTAGAGGTGAATGGGCATAGTACCCGTGGGACTTTCCGTATCCCACAAAGCAAGGGTTAGACAAGATTACAACTGGTTTCAACTAGTTTAGACTGACCAAAGCCATTACATGTCCAACTTGAGGATTGAACTCTGGATCTCCGCTTCAAGAGACCAAAGACTCAACCACTAGAACAATGGGATGTGAACTCATTTCCATGATGATTCCTATCTTCATTAGATAATCATGGTGTTATGGTTGTTATTCTCGCGAATAATGGTGAATATTGACATGCAAGAAAACACTCTGTTATAGGATAGAGTCCACGTCTTGGTTGTACGTATATGGACTGTTATAAAACGATGGTATTCTTTTTGGCTGGCCTAAGTTATATGTAAGTACTAGGTTAGCTATCGCATATTATGGATGGTATCATGATGTGCACAAATGTATGTATGTTACATCGCAGCCCTGAGTACTTATGGTAATGTGCAGGCTGGAGTTGTCATATTTTTTTTGTTCTTCGTCAATGTGATGTTTATGTCATTTCCTCAATATGATGTATATACAACTATGAAATAGTTCAAGCTGAAAATCTGAGAAGGTATATCCAAATGATACCATGACATGATAGGACACCAAGGCCCATATCGTGGTACTGTGACTTGTACCAAATATCTATTTTCTTTTTGGAGTATAGTACTGTGAGTTGTACCAAATATCTATTTTCTTTTTGTGAGTTGTACTATATTTTCTTGTAGACGGGTTTCCTATTAGACTGGTCTTTTGTTACAACAATCGCGATAGGGTCCAAACCTGCATAGCCTAGTGGCTGATGCATTGAATCTCAAGGAGGAAGTCATAAGTTCAAATCTTGGCTGGACATATCTATGAGTTCCCAAAGATGGGTGTCCATGAAGTTCCCCAAGATGGGTGCCTCTACCTTACGAGATCGGGTGTGTGTCTTTCCAATTCATTGTACTCTCAAAAAAGAAAAAAAAGAAAATTGCGATAGGACTACTATTTTTGAATGACTATGAGCCCATATCTTTTGAAGTTCACGTGGTTTTGCAGGGAAGTTCACTCAACATGGGAAGTTGCGTTAGGAACATCATCTCTTGTTCAGGGATACATCTTGGATCCTTTGTAGCAATGGTTTCTCTTGATATCTGATAGGCAATGATATGGTGTTTAAAATGTGATGATAAGAATTTGAAGATGCATTCAGAACAGTTGAATATGCAGGTTTTTGGAGATTCTCGCTATTTTAATTCGTTTTTGGTTCTTTGGAGTTGTGGACATTATATTCAATAATGTTATTATACTTTTTAACACAAAAATAGGATTACGCATAGTTGTACTTATGGCATCATTCCAAGTTATCTTCGTGATTACTTAATGCCTTCAAGAGTACGTAATGAACAATGGAGGGATTTCTTGTTTTAGCAATAGTGTATAACTATATTACGAGTCTATGATAGTGTTTAAGGGCATATACAGTGTTGGTAGAAGCAACAAAGAAGAAAGGGAGGTGTGAAGTAACGCTTTGATGAGTGGAAGGGGCCCAAGATATGAAGTAAAGTTTTGATGAGTAGGAGGCTTCCACCAATTTTTCATCTAGGTCATGAAGAGTATGTAAAACCTCTTGGAACAAGCCAACATATAATGGAGCTTTAGAGGAAAGAAAGTGGGGAGAAATAGGCTTCACAAGTCACATCTGGCCTATTTCTTGATCATTTCATGTATATTTTTACATATCAAATGAGCTTTAATGTATATCCACTCCATTTTTGTAAAGCTTTGAGCCTCTGGAGTGTTTCCCCAATCCTCTATAACTTTTAGGATTTTTTAGATCTAAATTTTTGCTGGACTTTGAGATCTACGAAAGCACACAAACAACACAAGGGAGAAGAAGAAGCTTGGATCACAACACAACACTGAATGAATTACCAAGTGAATGTACAAAGATAAGTAATCCGGTAGGTTATATGTGTATATACAATCCAGGGAAAAAAAACTTCCTAAAGAGGGAAAAAAGTGTCCCGATGGTGCTAAGTGTGTTCACATACATCATTGTCAAAATATATCAACAAACCCCCCTTGGGAGTGATGCGGTGAACAAGGAGCTGGCACTCATTTATAAGGAAGTGCCAAGCTATTTGGAAAGAGATCAATCCCCAATAGAAAGTAAACCCAAAGCTTTGTGAAAAGCTTCAGACTTCTCCTTAAGCAGAGCTTTTGTGAATACTCTTGCAATGTTATTCTGTGTGAGCACATAGGCCAAACTAATCTCTCCAACAGAGAACCTCTCCTTGACATAATGATAGTGCACCTCAATGTGCTTTGTGCGAGAATGTAACAAAGGGTTCATCATAACTACCAATTTGATCTAACTATTAATGAAGATGGTGGTGGGCATAGAAGACTTACCAACACCTAAATCATCCAAAAGGTGTCTAAGCCACACACACTCAACATTCGCTGCGAAAGCTACCCTATACTTAGCCTTACAACTAGAACTGGCCAGAGTATGGTTTGAGTTAGAAAAAGCATGTAAATATGATAGTAATGATCCTTCCTTGGGATAAAACAATTCAAGTAACCGAGTAACATTCAAGTAGTGAAAGATGCACTTAACTTCCCACCAAAGCTCGAAACCTAGGCAATGCATAAACCTGTTCATTTGAGAGACAAAAAATTGAATATCAGGCCGAGTTATGCATAAATAAATCAAGCATCTAACAACCTGCTGATAGAGAACAACATCAAATGCATCTCTAGTGTCATGAAGACTCAACCGTAAACTCGTTTTCATAGGAATGGCAATAGGTTGGCAATCTTTAAGGCAAAAATGTTGCAATAATGTGTCAATATATTTTCTTGGACACAAAGCTATTCCTCCATCAACTTGCATAAAATGAATTCCCAAATAATGATGCAAATACCCCAAATATCAAATCTCAAAAGAAGCATGCAAACCAACGTTAAATCGAGAAATATACTTCTAATTAGGACCAGTGAGAAGCATGTTATCAACATACAGAACAATGATCAAAAGTGCATCATCTACACGCTTGATGTATAAGGTTCTCTCAGTTGGACTATTCTCGAAACCATGTGCAATGAAGTAGGCATGTATCTTTTCACACTAAGCATGGTTACTTGCTTTTAACCATATAATCCCCTTTTCAACCTGCACACTTTGTTTTCATGTCCTTTCTACACAAAACCATGTGGCTGAAATACATACACTGCTTCATGTAAGTCACCATTAAAAAATGCAGTTTTAATGTCCAACCAATGTATTCCAACCATGATGAGCTGCAAGTGCATATACGCTATGAATGGTCATCATTCAGCATGTGGATGCAAAGGTCTCATAAAAATCAATGTCTCTCTCTTGAGGATAACCTTTTGCAACAAGCCTAACCTTATAGTTGTCAACTGTTCCATTAAGTTTACGTTTCAACTGGCCTTTTGCCTAGAGGTGAATCACATAAAGACCAAGTACCATTCTTCATAATAACATCATATTCTAATTGCATAGTAGGCATCGAATTTTTTGAATTTTGTGTTTCATCAAAAGAAACATAAACTCATTCTCATCACAAAGTCTAGAGGTAGCCATTGCATAGCAATGTGATGCAAAGGAAGCACTGTGAGAGCTGTTGAGAATATGAGAGTGCATCTTCCTTTTGTATCTTGGTGTCACTCTATTTCGATTTCATTTCCATTATATTTCCATTTTATATTATATCCTTTGTATTTGGGTACCTTGCCATTTGCTTCTACCAGTTGTGTTCATTCTCCTTTCAAGAGAATTATCCCACATGAGATGTACTTTTGAGAGCCCCTCCCAAATCTATATAAGGAGGGCCTCTCTCCTCATTTGTACTTGGTTAGAAGCTTGAGGAGCCTACTCTATGCTCTTGGCAAGCTTTTGTCTAATCCACATGAGTTTACCCATTTCATGGTCTACTCATTTTGAGTCTCACGCACTCTTTGTTTTGTGAGTACACTCTTCTTTTCATTTTGTTTCTGCGCATGTACTCTCTACATGGTATCAGAGTGCTAGGTGGAGGTCTTGGCAGTGCGTTTGGTGGTTGTTTTGGAGGTGCTGCTAGTATAGCTTGGTGGTGTGGCTCTCCACTTATGGGAAGAGGTCCTTTGCCATCATCTTGTGCTCACTTTGGGTAGTACATTGCCCATTTTTGCACCCTCCCACCCCTTCTTTCATTATTTTTGTACCCCTTTCACCCTGTTTTCCCTCCCTCCAACCCTTGCATTGGGTGGTACTTTGTGCTCATTTCAGAGTTCATTATTGTTACCTGTGTGGAGACTCTATAACATTTTGAATCTTTATGGCATCAATGTTAAATATCTCAATGTTTGAAGTGTTTATTAAGCACTATTTATTGCATGTGGACCTTTATTTCAATAATATTGCAGCTTGTTTAGTAAATATTTGTACAAAAGCCATGGTGGATATTTAGAGAAGCTCAGCAGTAAGCATACAAGCACATAAGGCGCAGTCTACTCTCTGACGAAGAGAGAAATCCAGCCTGATCGGAGACCCTTGGTTTGGCTTTTGAAGCAGAAAGAGGAAGCATCTCTGAGATTTCAACGATACCATCTACACGCTTCCACATCAGGAAGGAGGGGGAGCAAGAGACGGTGGCTGAGGGATCCAGGAACGTGGAGCATCCATTAATACAGCAAGGTACTGCCCTAGTCCCTCAAACTCTGCATAAACAAGCACAAAAATTAGCTTACCTTCTGTAGCAGACGGCGGCCCTTTCTGAAATCACTACCACCAGCATTACAACTCTGTCACACATATTGCCGACGGGATTTTCGCTTCTCTGTTCGGAACACCTATGGCACACTTCTCCTTTGAATTTTACCCTCACCTCCATTATAGTCTGTGGTCATCGGCGAAGGGTGCTGACTGGGCTGCTCACATGGCAAGGAGTGTGTACACAGGTCATCTCATAAAGGTCGAGGGGCTTCTACAAATATCACGAGATCTCTGAAGGAGCTATTTAACAGAGAGAGCTTCCTATCTCTGTCGCCTAACAGTTCATAGGTGAATGTTCCAGCTTCGGACCCCGTTAGAGAGATCGACCTCAAGTGAATGGTCCAGCTTCGGACCCTGTCAGAGAGTCATTCATCTCCAGTTGGCCCTCCAAACGGGCTTTCCGACTCCCTGTATACCCTGACGTACAATATGTCTCGTTTCTTTCTCTCCCTCACAGAGAGAACTTGCATAGTGTGTAATTACCATTGGGAACAACTCTGCGCCACTCCTGGTAGCAGAGAGAGAGAGAGAGAGAGTCAATGGTGGCCAGAGAAAAGATAGAACGCTTCTCTGCGTGCTAAGTCGTCGACTGAGTGTGACACCAGTTCGCCAGAGAGCACTGCTAAGCTATCGTCTGTGTGCGCACCACTACCAGGGAAATGAATTTGTGGTGACAAAATGGCAGTTCTATAAGCTATATTCATCGGCGTTCACATCCATCATGCGGATACAGCCCAGTCTGAACGTAAAAAATGGAGCATCAATGAATCTCGCACCATACACTCACGTTCCAGCTAAAGTTTTTTTTTCTGAAAAAAAGCAGGAAAATTATATTAACAAAGATAGTACATTCTGTGCTTAGGGCAGGAGCCACCACAGACAGCAATACAATTACAAATCCAAAGCCATAGAGATCCTTTTACAAGAGTACTAGGAAGATATCATGTCCCTCCACTTGGAGAACCTATTCTCAGACATAATCTTGAATACATTAGTACTATGCATGGGAGCATAAGTAATTTTTTTAATACAAACCAAATAGGCTTTTTTAATCTTAGCAGGAAGGGAAATGAGGAAAGATGAATTACCAACTAAAGCATGAATCAGAGACACATAAATCCCTATGACATCACCACCTTTATCATCCTGATGATTAGTGAAAAACCAATTGTAATTGGAGGACAACAATTCAAGATTAAACTTGAGAGAAGCACCACCAATTTTAATCTCCTAGAAACAAAGAACATCTGGCATCTTAGGCTGAAATTTTAATCCACTTGTTAATCATTTTAGGTATGACAAGGTCCATTAGACCTTTAACATTTATGGAAAGAATAAAGAGCTCAGCCATGAAAAACAAAAACAAAAGTTATTTCCTACTGTTTTTTGTAGGCTTAATTGCTGAGAAAGAAGATCTCACTACATCTTTTCTTTTAGGCTTGGTTGAGATTGCCAATTGTCTTGGCTCCTCATCATCCTGTGACATAGGCACAATTTCATCATTAACAAGATCATTGTCCATGTTGTCTAGTTTATCCTGATCCATGGTATCTAATTCCTGAGAGAAAACTTCAGAAGACAATTTAGTTGAAGGGATAACCAAGGAATCAGGGTTTATACCAAAGATTTTCCTACCCTTGACATCGTTACTTAATGGAGCACTGACCATTTTATTTTTCTTTCCTACCAGAGACCACCCTGATTCCTTATTGTTTTGCTGACAAAGATTCATGGAACCTTCTGCTACATCCTTGCTGGTACCTGCATACATAGCATTAGGATCCAAATTTTCTTTCAAAGATTTTTTAAAATGAGAGGTGGGGGAATTAGCATTGTCAGTTTGAACACCTTTGTCAGCCTCTTTATTACTTTCCATTCCCTCCTGATGCTTTTGAGACTGAAGCAAGGGGCAATCTTTGATGATATGCTCTTGCTTATAGCAGTTATAGCAGGCATTAGGAATATTTCTATACAAGACCTTCTGGATGTGCAATTTTTTACCACTTGAGTCTTTAATAACTATGTGGGATTTTATCTCACTAGCAATGTCCACTTCTATTAAAACTTGAGGATCCCACTTGGGGTTGATAACGTTGTTCCTAGTTTTTGACCAAGAACCTTACCTACCATCTTTCCTAAACTTTCAACCCAAGGGTAGTAGTCAATGGGTAATTCAAGGAACTCCACCCAAACTGGAATCTTGGTGGACTTAGGCCCTTTAGGATTGAACCCAATGTACCATTTAAAAAATGAGATAGGAATGTTACGAATTAACCATTGACCTTCACTTATAACATGCAGAGCACTGTTGGCTTCTTCAAAAGAAAACAAAAAATAATTATTAGGACAATACTAGATATGTTTGACTGTAAGCCCTCTTGATTTCCAATGGGTTTTAATCCAAGCTTTCAGAACCTCTTGAGCTGGCCTTGGACCATGGCACATCCTAATGACCACTCTATCACTAAGATGACTATGTCAGTTATCTAATGACGACCTATCAATGAGTAAAGCTTCCTCATCATCATCACTTAGATCACTATCCAGGACAAGTTCATGGGGGTTTTCTGCTACTTTACTTTCTTGGAGCTAGAGATGAACAGAGATTACTTTCGAACTGATTGATGTCATAGAAAGCTCCAGATTGATTACCATTTGCTCTTGCCAAGTCTGCATAAGACTTCGTAGGGGACGGGAACGATCGCGTATCCTGTTGCGGAACAGAAGAGACTCCACCAACAACCAAATCATCCTCTGCATGCTGCTGCATAAATTTCGACCCATCCTTGGGGGGAGTTGAGAGTCCCTTGCGGTCTTGGAGGACCCCAAGAAGCTTTGGAATGTAACCGACATTATCCCCATGACTATCATCTAGAACAGAAAGCTCGTTTCTCAGGGCTTCGAACAACGCCATTGGAACACAAAAGCGGAAGTCCCTGAGCACGAGCACCAAGCCCCCTCCCCCGCAATAGGGAGAGGAGAAAGAAGGGGAGAAGAACACCAGGAAGGAACCCTAACTCATCTCACCAAGGAACCCTAGTTCATGCGCCCACCATTCCAGCTAAAGTTTTGGTGCGCTAAACTTGTGTGTTTTTCTACTGTGTTATTCGTTCCAATTCATCGCATCTGCAATCACTAATGATGTCATTAGTGTAGCGAGAGATTGCAATATACTCTTAGAAGGGCTCCAATTTTGATTACGTGCGCGCACAATATTTTTAGAAGAGTCGATGTGGCTCCATCACACACGAAAATCATCAATGATGATATACTTAGTGACTCATCCTCATACGTTCTGCTAAGCAAAGTAACTCTATCGAAACTCCTTCCAACATTCATATCAAATCATTACGTATTATGCATTTACTTCCGCATAATCCTTTTGAATTGGCTTCTAGTGTGTAGTTTTCATTTGACTTGATGCATCGCTTTGCATACAAGTACGAGATGCTAAAGCATCAAGATTGGAACACTTAAAGACAATGAGGAGGGATTATTTGTGAGACATGTGGACCTTACTTTGGTACTACATAAGCTTCAAAACTCATTACATACCCTTTTGTGCGATAGTCACTCTCCGCGTAACTCTTGTCACCCTCTCCCTTCGATTGTCAAAAGTCACATTGTATATTTCAAAGGGTACCTACACTAAATCTTGGCACATTATAAGGCACTAGGTGCCCACCTTTGTAAAATCAAGCAATATAAGAAAAGACTTTGGGTGTGTATGCAATTGTGGGTTGGAGGCTAGTCTAAGTCCATCCACAAGCTCTCTCAAAGTTTCCAAGCCTACTCTAAGGCTCGTATGGTCTGCAACGGGCTAATCTAAGCCCTCTCCTTTCGCGTCAACTCATCTTGGTATTTTGCAAGACTAGGGCTAATCTAAGCCCCTCCCCCCCTCCACAAAAGATTTCCGGAGTGGTGTCCAACATTTCAATTTCTTTCCAAATTTTGCAATTATTTTCAAGTAATAGCACACATGTGTCTTTGAAAGTGTTTTTAAACACTTGACACTCACTCTTGCAAAGAATTCAAGTTTACTAAAACTTTTGTAATGTCAAAGAGTGAAGCTAGCACCTCATATATGGCCAGTTTTTTACCTTCACACCCATATTCATGCCCAAGGATGAAAGATTAAATGGGCAAAACTATAATCTTTGGAAAGATGTAATGAGAGCATATCTGTACACCAATCTTCTTCATGATGTAGTTGATGGGTTCGAACCTGAGCCCAATAAGGCTAGCAACCTAGAATCATGGCATATCTGGAATGTTAAAGATAAAAGGGCATTAGACCATCTTCTACTTGCCTGTGATGAATTGACCAAAGAGCACATCACGGCATGTAAAACATCCAAGGAAGCTTGGGATACTTTAGCGGTCTTATATGACGTAAAACACCCTCAAAGACTGTGCTTTAGAAGCAAAATTCCATAACCTAACTATTCGGCCACAAAAAAAATCACAAAAGTCATAGCTCAGTTTGAAGACTACCAACGCAAGTTAACACTTTGTGGCCGACAAATTTCCAGTGAGGATATGGCCATCAGGCTACTTAACAAACTACCTAGGTCATATGAGACCTTTGTAACAACCTTGTACGATTGAGGGCAAGCACTCACTTGGGAAGAAGTTAGGAGACTGTTGCTTCTCCATGACTCTCGGCAACAGACCCAAATTATATAAGAAACAACCATGAAGGCTAAAGCCACCTTCCACAAACATAAACGACAAAACGACGATGAGGAGTCAAAGAAGAAAGACAAGAAGAAGCTCACTTGCAATTTTTCTGGAAAGCCTGGCCACATCGAGAAATATTGCTTCAAGAAAAAGAACAAAGATAAGTCTAAGTCTACTTCAAAGAGCGAACATCAGTCTCACTGCACGAATGAAGATCTCTTTCTCACATCAGAACAGAAAGCACTTATGGCAACTGCTCACAAGAAAGAATGGATTTTTAATAGTGGTGCATCATCACATATGTGCAATGATAAAGATGATTTTCATGAGTTTGAAGAGCATAAAGGTCAAGTGTATCTTGGAGACAACAAGTGCATTGAAATCCAAGGAATAGGAAAAGTTCAAGTCATCAACTCTAAAGGCTAGACCAAGTCGCTCAAAGATGTTCTTTATGTACCAAGCCTTTGTAAAAACCTTCTCTTAGTGAAGGCCATACAGTGTAACATGACAGTTCAATTTGATCACAACAAAGTACAAGTCATCGATCGTGAATCAAATGAAGTGATAGCTCAAGACTATGAAAACAAAGGTCTCTACAAGCTTTCAAGTTTAATGGCCAAAGATTCAAGTCTTAGCTTGTGGCATTGTAGATTTGGACGTGCCTCGCTTTTAAAATCTCTTCCAATCATCTTGTCAAGGGTTTACCCAAGATTGCACAAGTGGAATTGAATTGCCAAGCAAATGCCAAGCAAACAATTGCCCCTTTGCCTAAAGAAGCATCCATTTCTGCAAATAGATCCTTAGCATTAGTCCATGCCGATATTTGTGGACCTATGCAAACACCTTTTCTAAGTGGTTCAATTTACTTCTTCCTGATTGTAGATGACTTCACTAGATACACATGGGTTTATTCACTCAAGCATGTAGAGGATGCTCTTCCCAAGTTTAAGGAGTGGACACAAACTATTCAAGAAGACTATCCAAGTTCTTTGATGATCATCCGATCTGATAGAGATAGTAGCTTTGTCAATCACAACTTCTCCAAGTACTTGAAGCAACATGGAATCAAGTATCAAGCAATGCACGATACTCAACAAGGTATTTCCTTACAAAAGAGTTGAAGTGTGATCAAGATGGCCAAGGTTATGCTTAGTCAAAGGCAACTTCCACTAAAATTTTGGGGTGAAGCAGTACAGACAACATTACACATTCAGAACAGAGGTTTTTATGATATCTTGAAGAACCAAACACAATTTGAAGCTTACTGTAAGAAGAAGCCAAGTATGAGCTATTTCCGTATCTTCGGTAGTGATGCCTATGTTCAAGGCCATGACGATGATCGACCTAAGCAATACATTTTCATCGGGTACAATGACTGACAAAAGGCATCCAAACTCTATGAAGCAAAGAGTCACTCAATTACAGTAACAAAAGACTGCACCTTTGATGAATACTCTAAATATTCATCCCTTTTGGATCCTCCCATTTTCGCTTTAGAGGGGGATGATTCCAGTTTTGAATAGTCACACTATGTGGAGCATGCTCTCTTTGTACATGACTTTCCCAATCATGATACAGTTTTGGAGCAGGAGGAATTAGAGATATCATCTCAACTTATACCTCAGATGGCTACACCTCCTATCGTACCATCGAAGGTTTATATTTCCCCTTAGCTTTAGTTGGGCATTACTCTAGGATCAGTGACTCGTCATTTTCCATCCCTATCTTTGAGAGTCCACTTACCTCATCTACAACAACATTCTGAGCATGTACTTTTCCATTCATGGAGTCAAGCATCTTTTCAGTTATCAGTTCATTAGGGGAAAAAATGAACCCTGCATGGGCCTTTTAGATTAAGGAGTGATTAGGAATGGACCAATGAGAGGAGGGTGGTGGCCATAGCCTAGTCCCTTAATCACATAGACTAGGCATAGGCTTCCCTTGTTTTTGTGGTGTCAAACTTGGAAAAACCAGGTAGAACTAGTAGTTTTCTCTTTGAGAATGGTTTTCAAAACTCGAGTTTCATTTGGAGCCCTTGGAATGCTCTCAAGATCCAACGGCTTAAATGAATTAACAAAAGTCAAGGCAACTATGATCCTTGACCCTTAGATTGGATTTAAAACAATGGCTCAGATCATATCAATCATGAGAAAAGCGCCAAATGTGTGTCCTTGGATGAAGACATCGATCTGACGGTCTGTTTTGAATTTCGATTGGGAAAGGCGGCTTCATTTCTTAGCCATGCAATCTTACGATCATCTAATGGCTGATGATAGACTTCTGAAACGGACATGGCGCCTTTGCGTGTGCACCATTGGATGCATTCTACATCGAACGTGCACGATTAACTGTCCATTTCACTCAGCGCCAAACGCGGATGGCCGTTAGATTAAGGACGATCCAAGCGCCTACATTCTTGCAGAAGACTGCGAAAAAAAAATCCGTGCACAATCTCTTGGCTCCCACGCTTGTCAGAGTCTCTCTCTAGGTTGTCCTTCTTTTTAATCTTGGCCATTAAATGGAAGGATCCAAAGGCCATAAAATTTTCTTTATAGAATTCAAATACAACATTTTGAGAAATATTAATTTTTTCTGCAATACCACTAGTGGTTTTCGATTGCTCTTTAATCTCTTAGATTAAGCTTTTTAATCCCTAAAAATTAGGAATCCTTACAAGGCCCATGCAAGGTTCACTTTTTCCCCCTAATGTGGATCATCTTTTGAGTTAGCTTCTCGATTCAGAGGGGGCTTCCATGGTCATACCAACGCACATTAGGATTTTGTAGACTCCATGGAGGCTTAGAACATATTGATGTACTATCATGTGACTATGATTTTATGCTTCATGCTTTATCTCATGCTTGCAAGACCTACTTCTTGGCGATACACATCTCGTGGTGGATATTGTCAAAGATTTGGAGGTCCTGACGTACCACATGGAGTCATCCTACCTCTCTCGCATGGAGGTGATCTCGTCCAGTGAGATCTTGTTCCGTTCCTGTACCTCGTTGGTGGCGTACCTCTGGAGCATCCGCTTGATCCATCTAGTGGACATATTATGGAGTACTTGGCGATCCCGTATGGTCGATACCACTTGGAGGCTATGGATTTCCACTCGATGACTTCCTATTTGGTGCTCGTGCTATTGCTGCTACTACATTCTTGTTGGACCTTTCTCTCATACCCTAGCAGCCTCCATACACTACAAAATGGAGTTGTAGAGGGGGTGTTGAGAATATGAGAGTGCATCTCCCTTTTGTATTTTGTAGTCACTCTATTTCCATTTCATTTCCATTATATTTCCATTTTATATTATATCCTTTGTATTTGGGTACCTTGCCATTTGCTTCTACCACTTGTATTCATTCTCCTTTTAGGAGAATTATCCCACATGAGATGTACTTTTGAGAGCCCCTCCCAAATCTGTATAAGGAGGGCCTTTCCCCTCATTTGTACTTGGTTAGAAGCTTGAGGAGCCTACTCCATGCTCTTGGCAAGCTCATTTCTAATCCACATGAGTTTACCCATTTCATGGTCTACTCATTTTGAGTCTCACACACTCTTTGTTTTGTGAGTACACTCTTCTTTTCATTTTGCTTCCACACATGTACTCTCTGCAAGAGCCTCAATGGGTACGATATGATAGAGGTGCATCTAATTTGCTATTTTTTGAAGTCTGCGCCAACCATTTAGACATAGTTTTTGAATCCTCCATATCAGCTCTCTTATCAACAAGCGCATCATGTAAATCTGCATAAGGAATGGAATGATTTGCATAATCAAATGGAACCTCTAGAGGCTAAGAAATTGCCTCATTTGGACCAACACTTGACTGTCCACCTGTAAAAAGACAAAGCAATGTGTCATACACAACTCAAGAGCCAATTGAAGTTGCCTTGGTGCATGAAAGTAATGGCTGAATTGTATCTTCACAAAATAGCATCATGACTAACCAAAATGCGTTTAGTCTGTGGATGATATGGACGATAGCATTTGCTTTCAGATACCCAATGAAAATAAATTTCACTACTTTATCATCCAATTTCCTACGTTGTTTTTCAAGCACTAATGCATAGGCCAAACAAACAAACACACAAAGATGAGAACATATGGCTTGCGACCATGCCAAGACTCATTTGGAGTGATACAATTGCTGTGCTTTGGTGGGACACCTGTTAAGTACATATGCTGCATACGTAGCAGCCTCAAGCCAAAAGCTATGCGGTAAAGCCTGACCATACACCTTGCCATCTCCATGCGAGATCTGTTCTTTCTTTTAGCAACTCCATTTTGTTAAGGTGTATACGACACTGTACACATGTTTTATCTCATGCTCAGATAGAAATGCATTAAAATTAGAAGACATGTATTCTCGCCCTCGATCAGAATGGAGGTGCCCAATATACATGCTGATAGATTTTTAGCCATAACTAGAAACTATTTGAAGCACATCAACACTTTAGACTTTGATTTCAATGGGTAGACCCATGCATGCCTAGAGAAATTATAAATAAAGTTCACGTTGTAAAGGTAGTTCCCAAAAGAAGGTGTCTGCATAGGACTATAAACATCACTATGAACAAGCTTCAATTTATGAGTAGATCAAACTGAACCATTTGTTGGTAAAGATGAACGTTGCATTTTTTCCAAAATACATCCTTCACAAACATGTTTACTATTGAGATATCAAGCTCAACATGTGATGATCCAAGATGACATGTATCAGTTTTTCATTTCTCTGAAATGTATAGTGGGCATGTCGGTATATGTCAGGGATACTTCATTGAGATTTACTAGATTTATCTATCGAGAGTGATGACACATTTGTTTCTTGCTAGCTCACTCATTCACGGACATTAGTTTTTTCCTTATGTACTGTTCTTTATATATTACACTTGTTGTATTGTTGTTTTGAGGTCATTCTTGTACATTCCTTTTATGTAATAGAAGAAGAAGAAGAAGAAGAAGAAGAAGAAGAAGAAGAAGAAGATAATTCTTCCTTGCCTCAATCTCTGTGTGTTCTTCTGTTTGATTGTGAGAGTGTCTATGAGCTCTCTTCCTTATCTCCTTCCTTATGGCATGGTATCAAAGCCAGTGTGGCTATAGAGAGCTCGAGGAAAAGGCTGACGGTGAAGAGTACATGAGAAGGCATGGAGAAAGCGTGATTCACAAATGACCTCAGATTGCTACGAAAATTGGCATGAAGATAGAAGCAAGGTCAGAGTTTTGGAGCCATCTTGACCTCCATTTTGAACCCACAAGGTGGGTCCCACAAAAAAATCAAGTCAATTTGTAAAACTATAACTTGCATCCTGTTCGACAACCCTCATATAATCCAGATCTAGAATTTCAAGCGATTCTGTGTATTGTTCATAATATGAAAACTACATTTTTTTGAGATCAAAATTTCACATCAAAGTAGCGATAGTGTTCAAGCAGAAGTACTGCTTGTAGTGTTTTTGTAGTGTGTGAATTGCTGTAGAAATGGCAAACGCAGATGGAATGAGTTAGCTTATGAGCGATAAGCTGGATTAGAACAACTTCCATGCTTGGAGATTCAAAATGATGAATTTCTTGATGGGAAAAGGCTACTGGAAGTACATTGAAGGGGAGAATGAAAATGCTGTGTAGTTTCGAGAGAGGAATTGGACCGTAGACCAGGTAAGAGCATACGAAGAATGGAATCAAGGAGCACGAGAGGTAATGTATTGGCTATTTGTTAGCATACAAGATAGCATGGTTGGGCACATAAAGGATGCCAAGACTCCAAAAGAGGCTTGGAACAATCTGGCCACACTATATGAGAGCAATAGAAAGGCACAAAAGTTGCAACTCAAGAATGAGTTGCATACACTAGAGAAAAAGGGCATGTCGGTACGTGACTACACTCTGAAAATCAAAAGCATATGTGAGTCACTTGCATCTATTGGTGTGAATGTAGATGATGATGATAAGGTGGAAGTATGCCTTCGTGGTTTAGGAGCTTCATATAAGCAGTTCAAAACGTCTATTTAGACCAGGGAAAATATTTCAAATTTTGCTGCTCTAGTGTCCATGTTGATGATTATTGAAGAAAAGAATCTTTGTGAGGAATTGAACTCCCAAGGAAAACCTGGTTCTAAGCGGGTATTCTACTCTAGTAGAGGAGGAGGTAGAGGTAGAGGCTTCAGAAGTGGAAGAGGACACAATAATCAAGACCAAGGTCAACAACAAAATTATGCAAGAGGTAGAGGATAGTTTCGAGGCAGGGGGAGCTATAGAGGCCGCAAAAATTTCCAAAGAAATGATTTAGGTAATGATACTAAAGGATGCTGAAATTCTGGTAAACCTAAACACTTTGAACGTGATTGCGAGTTGAAGAATAAAAATCACAGAAGGCAGCAAAACAACTATGCATCCACAAGTGTAGATGATTCTGAGAAGCTGTTCATGGTTCAACATCAACATCACAAGATGAATACAATGTCTGCTGATGTTTCAAAATCAAACAATAATGTTTGGTATGTTGATTCAGGTGCTTCAAATCACATGACCAGTCATGCGAAATGGTTTAGTACTTTGCAAAAATTTCCAACTGAGATATGTTGAAATAGGTGATGACACATCACACGCTATCGAGCATACATGAAACATGACACTGTCTAAGGAGCATGGAAAGATAAAACATCTTGTTGATGTGCTGCATGTTCCAAATATAACAAAGAATTTGGTTTCTGTTGGACAAATGGTTGACCAAGGATTATAAGTCAGGTTTAATGCTGATGGGCTATATGTAGAAGAGTACAAACCAGATTGAAGATTGATTTCCAAAGGAAACAAAGTAAGTAGGATGTTCACCTTAAATGTGAAAATTCCTGAAATGGATGCAACCATGTTTGCAAAAGGTGCAGGAGTTATATAATATAGAGATATGGCACAAACAAATTGGACATGAAAATTTGCAGAGGCCGAAGTTGATGTAGTCGAAGGAGATTGTCAATGGACTACCAAATTTCAAAGTTGCATAAATGCAAAAGGTATGTGCAGCATGTCAATTTGGTAAACAGTCAAGAGCATCATTTTCGCATGACAAGCATGTTAGTGAGAATGTACTAGAAATAGTACACACAAATGTTTGGGGTCCTACAAAGACCACATCTATGGGTGGTTGCAAGTTTTATGTTACTTTCATTGATGACCATACATGGAAAGTATGGTATATTTCATGAAAGAGAAGAGTGAGGTGTTCACTCACTTCCATAATTTTAAGGCCATGGTGGAAAAGCAGACGGGAAAGTATATTCTGACATTAAGGTTTGCTAGAGGAGGTGAATACATGTCAAATGAGTTCAGCAACTTTCTTAAAAATCATGGAATTCGACGTTAGTTTTCATGCAAGTACACACCACAACAGAATGGCATTAGTGAATGCAATAGACATATTGCAAAAATAGCAAGAGCTTTGATGGCTGAGAAGAATATGCCTCATTGTTATTGGACAGAAGTTGTGCATATTGCTGTATACATCATGAATAGAACTCCAAGTTCTCCTATACATCAAGTTACATCTGAAGAGAGGTTTACAAGAAAAAAGCCAAACTTATCACATATGAAAGTATTTGGCTGTATTGCACATGTACATGTCCCATATGAGATGAGGAAAAAGCTTGATCCAAAAGCAGAAAAATGTATCTTCATTGGGTATTCTTTTGAGCAAAAGGGGTATAAATGTTATAACCCACTCACACGATAGGTGAAGATAAGCAGAGATGTGATATTTGATTAAATGTCAAGCTTCTATGCAGATGCCAAAGGACTAAATCTTGAACCAAATGACAAAGAAAATGATGAAAAATCAAGTGTAGATTCTCAAGTTTTGAGTGGATCGGATGCATCAGAGCTTTGGATGTCCGAACTTTGAAAGAACATATACAAAAGTGTCCGGTGGCCATTTGGCCTTTCACATGGACACTAACGGTAACAATCTCCCACTAAAGGCCAATATGGCCAAATTACCTATGGGGGAAAAATGAAGAATGATAAAGAATATCTGAGTGTGAGTATAGAAAATATACCTCCCACCTGATGGGCATGTTACACAGTATAAAAGTGATTGTGTAAGATCATGAATCAAGTAACCCCCATCAAGTGACAACAGTGTTGAAAGCTATCCTATGGTAGAGCTTTAGTCAAAGCATCTGCAACATTATTTTGAGTATGAACCTTCTCAAGAATAATGTGCTCAATGGATAATCAATCTCTAATGAAGTGATATCTCACCTCAATGTGCTTGGTCTTTGCATGATAGATTGGATTCTTAGCCAAAGTAATGGCACTCTGACTATCACTGAGCAAACAAGGTACATGCTGAGGTCGACCCATATCACAAGTAAGACAAGAAAGCCACAATGCTTCCTTACATGCCTCACTTGCTGCAACATACTCTTCTTCTGAGGTGGAAACAACTATACATTCTTGAAGAGGAGATCTCCAAGAGATAGCACCTCTAACAAAATGAGAAATGTACCCTGATGTAGACTTATGATTGTCTACACAACCAGCATAGTCAAAATTTGTGTAACCAATAATGGATGCTTTCCCTCTACCTAAGCATAGAAACTTGTCCTTAGTGCCACTCAGATATCTCAAAATCATCTTGACCGCTTCCCAATGTTTCTTGCTAGGATTAGAGATATATCTGCTCACAACTCCCATTGCAAATGCAATGTATGATCTCATTGCGACCATAGCATACATGAGACTTCCAACAACAGACATAAGGACTTTTGGTCATGAATTCCTTTTCCTCATCTGATTTGGGGCAATCATCCTTGCTCATTTTCACATATGTGGGTAAAGGTGTACTCAATGCCTTTCCACCCTGCATATTGAACCTATGAAGTACTTTAGAAATGTACTCATTTTGAGACAAGTATATGCATCTTTTACTCCTATCATGAGTAATGCATATGCCAAGAATATGTTTGGCATCCCCCAAATCCTTCTTATCAAATGTTTGAGTCAACTTCTGTTTGAGAATTGACAAGTCATAAGGACTTCCTAACAATCAACATATCATCGACATAAAGTATCAAGCATATCAAGTTGCCATATGAACATCTCTCCGTGTAGAGACAGTGATTCTCATTGCTTTGAGAATAGCCTTGAGACTTCATAAAAACATCAAAATTTTGGTACCATTGTCTAGGGGACGGTTTAAGTCCGTACAAGCTCTTCTTGAGCTTACAAACTAGACTTTCCTTGCCAGGAACTACATAACCCTCTGGTTGTTCCATATAGATCTCATATGTAAGATCTCCATGCAAGAAAGAATTTTTATCCATTTGGACTAGCTCTAAGTCCTCTAGTGCAACTAATCCAAGCAACATGCATAGGGTAGTCATATTGACCACTCGAGAGAGAATATTTCCTCAAAATCAACACCATGTTGTTGCTTAAAACCCTTTGCAACAAGTCGTGCTTTATTCTTTGGAGAAGCAGTATGTGATGTGAATTTTAGCTTATATACCCAATTACATGGTAAAGCTTTTCTGCCCTTTGGCAAAGGTGCTAAATCCCAAGTACCATTCTTGTGAATCGAATCCAACTCACTCTTCATTGAATGCTCCCACTTAACATGATCCTCTGTCTGCATAGCCTCTTTGTGGCAAGAAGGCTCACCAAGGTCTATTAGCATAAAAACATCTAAACCTAGAACATATCTATCAAGTGGATGTGAGACATGTGTAGAGCGCCTCAATGATTGCTGAACAGGAACATTTACAGACTGATTTGATCGGACATTCTCACATCCCTATGTGCAACTTTTTTATGCATGCTAACTGGAGGACTAGTATCCTCAAACACACTTTTCTCACGTCAACCTCCTTAATGGGTTGTTTATGCATCTTAGACTCATTGAAAATGACATCACTACTTCTGATCACTGACCGTGTTTGAGGATCCCACAAGCAATATTCAAATTATCCTTCTCGACCATATCCAAAAAAAATACATTTCACACCCAAAAACTCAAGGATGATCATAATATGGTGGCTTTCGTGTCCATAAATCTTGTGCCACTTTCAGACCTTTGGCAATACTAGGTGAAAGGTTAATCACATGAACCGCAATCAATACTGCTCCTGCCCAAAATCCTTGTGAAAGGTTTGCATGATGCAACATAGAAACTACTCTATCCTGAATAGTTCTATTCATCCTTTCAGATACACCATTCTGTACTAGGGTATAAGGAGCTGCAAACTCTCTACAAATTTCTTTAAACTGGCAGAAAAGATTGAATTCGTGTGAGGTATACTCAGCCCCATTATCTAAACGTAAAGCTTTGAGCTTAGTTCCTTTTTGAGTCTCAATTGAAGCAAGCTTTTTGTAAAAGTAGTGAATACCTCATCCTTTGATTTGATAGGATATACCCAAACTTTTCTAGTAGCACCATCTATGAGCATGACAAAGTAAAGAGAACCACCTAATGACCTTGTGGGCATAGGAGCACACACATCTGTATGAATGAGATCTAAAGGCTGAATTGAAGAGTCAATGTGCATTCTATGTAGATTTCTGGTTTACTTTCCATATTGACAATACTCACAAAATGAAAAAACTGAGAAAATTAACACAGACAAGTAGCCAGAATGAGAAAGATTTTCCATTCCACTATGAGATATATGGCCCAAACAACCATGCCAAATACAAACCATAGGCTATTCAGTAATAGCTAACAAGTGTTCTTTCTGTGATACAAATAAAGGATAAAGTGAGCCAGCTTTGCTTCCTTTTACAATAACCATATTGCCCTTTGATATGCGAAAGGAATGAGCATAGAAGACCAACTTGTAACCAAGGTCACCAACTTGACCAACTGACATCAAACTGCATGATAACTAAGGTACATGACTTACATTATGCATAGTAAATTTTGTACCATCAATGAACTGCACAACCACATCTCCAATCCCCACAATGTCACACTGGTAAGAGTCACCAAGTCTCACGGTACCAAGAGACTTTGCTACATAATTAGAGAACCATTCTCTGTGTGGTGTCATGTGGAAAGAAGCACCAGAATCTAGCAGCCATATGTGGGAAAGAGAATCAACCATAAGAGCCTTAGTTGGCACAACACTATCAAGTGTCACCATATCAACATCATCATAAATAGCATTAATTTCTTCAATATTCACAGTCAAAGTAGATGGTGCAAGTAACTGTTTAACGTGCCCATCAAAATTCCGTCCTTTACCTTTAGCATTCATTAATGCATAACAATCTTTGTTCATGTGTCCTTTCTTATGACAATAATGGCATTCGATATCCCTTTTCTGTGATTTACTTCTATTCTTATTCCATTGACCATTCTTTTCCTTGTTCTTGCTCCTACCACGCTATTGATTCTTTCCTTGGTAAGAATCACGAACATTATATGCATCTCCACTCTGAGTGCCAACCATATATTTTCTACGAATCTCCTCACTCAAGAGTGCCCCACATATGTCATCATAAACCAATTTACCACCTGGTACACTATTACTAATAGCTATGCAAAATGTATCCCACGATGATGGCAAGGTGTATAGCAACAAGACTGCTTTCATTTCATTATCCATGCCCATTTTTTGAGCCTATAACTATGGAATATAGCATCAAACTCATTCAAATGAGGAGCAACACTGTTTGTATCCTTCATGTAAAGATCATATAAATTTCTCATCAGGTACATTTTGTTTGATGCCGTTTCCTTTTCATATGTATTGCATAACTTCTTCGAAAGCTCCTCTACACTTTTAGAGTCCAATACTGTAATGTAAACATTATCTGCCAAGTGAAATCGAATGGTAGACCTGGCCATTTCATCTAACTCATCCCAATCATCTTCATCCATGTTAGCAGGCTTGTTTGAGATTCCACTTATTGGTTTTCATTGCCTCCTCCAAATCAGCACATCTTTAATCTAATTCTTCCATAGAGCAAAGTTTGTACCATCAATTTTTTGGATCTCAAAATGTTCTTTACCCTACAAGCTATAGCTCCTCCTCAGAACACTTGCGCTAGAACCTGATCCACCAAACGTGCCTGAGACCTTTGGTGCCATGATGGTAGAGAACTGAATAGAATGATAATGGAGCTAGAAGAGTCCAAACCCCACTAAGGCTCAAAGAGGGATGACCAAGTGTTAGATTCAAGGAGAGAATTCAGCAGGCTTCCCAAAAAAATGTATTAATGAATAGTAATGACCGACTAAAAAGAGTATGTGAGAATAAATATGCTCACACCAATAAGTATCAAGGAGTAAATCGACCGCTGTATAGTTGACAAGACCAAAATTCTGGAAAAATTTTGCCTGAGTATCCTTTGCAAAATGAGCATCTGACCTGTGTCAAAATCTCATAAAACTGCAAGTACTGACATGTTTGCTTGCATAGTGAATCCCTGACTCCACTACATATAATCAGCTACTTGAAAGAAGCCAACTAGGCTTATCGAGCACCTATGAACAACTATCATACATCTCCTATGGCAAAGCTAAGTAAGTCCTCCACTTGCATCACTGAAGAGAACCCAACATCTAGGTGTCTCCTAGTTACAAAAGCCTCACCACAACCCTCTTTATCAAACATAAAAGGCTTTATGCAAAGTAACCACTATATCAATGACCACATGGACATACATAAGTGGTATCCACAGAAGCGTACGTAGTGTGTATGTGCTCAATATATGCAGTAAAATGGCACTGAAAGGATGAATTCACTGCTCAAACACTGGCCAACAACACCTGCAAGTGTCTGTCAGCTTTGTTCTTTAGGATAAAAAAACCTGCATAGACTTGCAGTTGATGCTCCCACCACAACTAAAACCTTTCAAGAAACCTGTGGATTAACTATTGTGGCTGAAGACACAGTCCCAAAAGGTGAACATTTGTTGTTGACGAAATACAAAGAACACTCTTCTTCATGTTCTTGGACATTTGTGAAGAGAACTATCCACGAAAGTACTCCAAAATGGCTCCAAAATCACCCCAAAAAATGCTTCAAAAATAAACTTTGAAAACAAGGAATGAAGTTTTAAGGAACCACAACTTATTGAAGATAATGTCAACCTGAGTGTTTCCCCTTCTTCAAGCACCACAAGAGTGTAGCTTAGTGGAAAGAGATTATCACACTTAAGCGAGCTCCGAGGGGAATAGTACTGGGATGGGTGACCTCCTGGGAAGTACCAGGAACCTCTGTCTTCCTTGATCATTGAGGTCCTCCCTCGCGCATAGCTAAAAATGCCAATAGTGACTTTGGTGACTCAGATGATAAGGTATGCCAAGGTCTATGCCTTGGTCGCCGCCTTAGTCGTAAGCCTTGGACAAAGCTTTGGGTGGATGGGCGGGTGTTTGCATCAAAATGTTATGATATCAATGAAGTATTTTGACGGTGATGCACCACAGTGCACTCTCCTTCTCAAGAGCTCCATGATGATATCCTCAGAGTAGAAAACCAAGATCCAAGCACTGCACATGATACTCTGCACAAAGATTGCAAAATACGTAGAAAAACACAATACCCAGGGAGCCCGAACACAGACTTCTTGGATGTTATAAATGCGGTCGAACTTATAGTCTGTGGCTGATTAGGCTACTATATGTTTTATTAAAGAACATATACAAAAGTGTTTGGTGGCCATTTAGCCTTTCACATGGACACTAAAGGTAACAATAATAACATTGCCATTTGAGAGATCTTGAACTATACTTGTGTCATCAATAAATTTGATAACCAAGCAAATCTTGGCTAATGTTGAGATTGACAACATATTTTTCTTGATCCCTGGTACATACAAAGCATCTGACAATACATCAGTAGTAGTCAAACTGATCTCATCGATTCCCATTACAGGATAAGAGGAGTTGTTAGTGCATGTGACAATAGTCCTTGTGGGCATATACTCAAGTGAATTGATAAACTATGTTATGAGGTAATATGTTTGGTTGCCCCACTATCAAAGTAAAATAAGTTGGAGATGTTTGGAGAAGCTTTGAAGTTGGGTTGTTAGATGGTGAAGATGCACCAACAAACTAGCATAGGACCTACCCTAGCTCTTTGGATATCTAAAGTAGACCTTGTAGGCTTATGGTTAGTGCAATAAAACCCAATCAATACTTTGGAACATTAACAAGAACAAGTTGATGCAAAACATATAACTTGCACCTTTTCTAGCTCAAAAAAACCTTCTAAATTTGGATGGATGTTATGGCTTTAAACACTTAGAGCAGCCAACACATTTACAATTGGAAAGATTTCTCTTACGGGAGTGTGCCATAAGCTTCTCTCTTACAAAATGTTAATGAACCTCTATGTGCTTTGTCCTTGCATGGAAAATTGAATTTGTAGCTAGATGCATGGAACTTACATTAGCTCCAAGTATGTGAGGTTTGGAGCTTACAAGTCCCAAATCTGAATACAACTCCTTGAGCCATATTGCTTCTGTTGGAGGAGATGGTGGATCGATTCCAGAGATGAAGTGGTGTTGCAACTCCCTTCTTCACATCAGCCAAGAACAAGTTGTGGAGTGTGTAGTAGGCCCCTTGAGCTTCCTAATGATCATAAATAATCACATATGTGCTTTGGAGAAATGATCTTCTAAACAATAGATCAAAACATATGAGTAGAAAGTTCAACCAAGGTCATAGAATTGCTATTTAGATTCTGCACATGTTTAGTAAAGTGAATAGTTCTCTCAAATTGCTAGAAATTGGCGAAATTCCTTTTGGTGCTATCTAATTAACTTAGAGAACTACTAATCATGAGTTATCTCAATAAAAAAGATGGACTATACACCGAGAATGAAGCTTAGCAAGTTAGAGTACTCGCCTGACATTTTTGATGCTTCAGTGTACATACTAGAGAGTAAAGATATGAAGGTATCTCACAATTGAGAAAACCAATGATAATGACACTTTGTAGATATAAACTAGATAATATAATTAATCTATAGTGCTTTAAATCACATCAAATGATAAACCATGCACTAACAAGAAGCTCTAAGAAGTTCACTGTTTTGAGATGATCATAGGAGAGAAGTGAAGTAGAGAAGTAATCAATGCATATGTATCAGATGACACAGTAATACAATGAGATTGGAAATGTTCAATTGAACAATGTGAGAGTAGTGATGGAGCTATAGATTGATCTTACTAATCACATAAGTCCCTCTCAAATGATTTCTCTAATCAGGGTTAGTCACATGAACCTTTTGATCCCTTTTTATAGTTGAAGTTGGTGCCAAGCTTTGAATTCAAATTCAAATTCTCACCATGAAGCGAGTCCTAAACGATAGGATTTATTCTCTCATCAATCGTCTACCAAATAACTCGAGATTTGATGCCTCCTAACTCCACGTGAGAGTAGTGCACTAAACATATGTACATTTACAAAGAAAAAAGGTAATTGAATTTTACAAGGGAGTGATCATATGTGACTACATGAGATATATGTTAGTTATCCAAGTATGTAGGCTTTTTCTATTTACACCAACAACTCCCCCTCAAGCCTAACATGCTTGGTTTTCATTCCTCCTTGATTTCCTGAAATCCAACCATCATCTTGAACCTATTCATCTTAGTTCCATCCAAAGACTTTGTAAGCATATTTGCACATGATTGCAAATGAGTTGATACATAGGACAATTGGATTTCCTTGCTAAGCAATTTCTCTCTTACATAATGATAGTGCACTTCAATGTGCTAAGTCCTTGCATGATGTACATGATTAGCAGCCAAATGAAGTGAATTAGTGTTGTCTCCAAAAATAATTGGAGTATAAGAATGTATCCCCAAATCTGTGTAGTACCCTAGTGGTTGAGCCATTTAAACTTCTTTTGAGATCCATCCATTTAGGAATGCATTCTTCACATCTAACTAATATAGATTCCAATTCTTTGAGGTAGCTACACTTACCAAAACCCTGATTGTTGGCATCTTAGCCACAGGTGAAAAAGTCTCCTCATAATCTACTCCATGGGTTTGAGCAAACCCCTTTGCATCTAACCTTGCTTTGTACCTATCTATAGAACCATCTAAATTCTTCTTGATTTTATATATCCACCTAGATCCTATTACCTTCATGCTTGGCTTCTTGAGAACCAAATCCCAAGTGTTGTTTTCCTGAAGTGCTTCAATTTCTTCCTCCATGGCTTCTCTCCATTCTTCCTTCTCATTGGCTTCTTCAAATGAAGAAGGATCTAATATAGTGCCTTTAGTCATATACACAAAATGCTTGGTGACTAATGACGTTTCATAGCCATACCTTATGGGTTTTTTACTCTCCCTTTGAGTTTCTGAGTGCTTGATTGGAAGACTCTGGAATGTCTTTCAATTGTTTGAACTTGGTCTTGCCCTTTGACTTCCAAGCCTTGAAATCAATCTGCTCTTCATCCTTTGAGTTGACATCTTCTGGCATTTATTGATCTTCTTGAGTGAGAGTTGGAAAATCACTTTCTAAGTCATAAGGTAACTTGATCTTCCTACAATCATCTTCAAACCATGAATTATTTTCATCAAAAAACACATCCCTACTAACTGTAAACCCTTTGGTAGTGGGATTGTATAACCTATATCCCTTCTGTTTCTGGTCATAGCCAATGAATATACACTTTACAACTTTTGGATCAAGCTTCCCTCTAATCTGTGAGGGTATATGTGCATAAGCAATGCACCCAAATATTTTGCAATGGTCCAATGAGGGTCTCTTGCCATTCCATGCCTCATATGGTGTCATTCCATCCAAGGATTTGGATGGGATCCTATTAATCAAGTATGTGGCTATGGAAATAGCCTCAGCCCATAGGTAATTTGATAGTTTCTTTTAATTCAACATTGATCTTGTAGCCTCTACTATCAGTCTATTCCTCCTCTCTACCACTCCATTTAATTCAAGAGTGTATCTTGTTGTGATCTTTCTCTTTATACCTCTGTCCTGTAAGAATGAATCAAATTCATGTGAGAAATACTCACCACTTCCATCAGATCTGATCCTCTTCAAGCTTCTGGCTATCTGGTTCTCAACCAATGCCAAAAACTTTTTGAAACATGTAAAGACTTCATCTTTATCATTCATGAAGTAATAAATTATCCAACTTCTATAATCATCTATGAATGAAACATAATACCTTGATCTTGAGATTGATGACTCTCTGCTAGGA
The DNA here is from genome assembly GCA_020310875.1 of Ceratopteris richardii. NCBI lineage: Eukaryota > Viridiplantae > Streptophyta > Polypodiopsida > Polypodiales > Pteridaceae > Ceratopteris > Ceratopteris richardii. Next base: position 181,569,306 of record CM035413.1, read on the forward strand.
CCCCCCACATCTGTGTGCACAAGCTCCAAGTTGTCTTCATACATATACCCCTTTCTGTTGAATGGTTGCCTGTGAGCTTTGCCAAATGGGCATGCTCCACATTTGGATATCATGTGTTGCTTGGACACACTCTGATCCCTGCATATTTGCTTTAGTGTTCTTTCACCTATATGATCTGGCCTTTTATGCCATATCTCTAGTTATGATAGGGTTTGATCTTTGTGACTGAAGAGTGCAATGTTTCTCGTATCTTCAACCTCAAATGTAAAAAGTCTATGAGATTTCTCACCTTTTGCAATCCTCTTGAATCCTTGTTGAGGGTCTTCCACATATGCTCCATGCCCTGTGAATCTGACGTGTAAGCCTTTCTCAACAATCTGTCCAACACTGATTAGGTTTTTTGTTATGGTTGTCACATAGAAGACCTTACTTAAAAGGTTCATGTTACCATCAAAAGCCTTGAAATTTCAAATCTTCTTAATAGAATGTCTAGTGTGATCATCTGTCTGTACTTCATGATTCCCTTTAGGTTCTTCAAGATCAGATAGCAATGCTACATTTCCTGCCACATGATTGGAACAATCAGAATCAATATAGAAAAGATGCTCATCATCTTTACCTTGCTTAGGTATCATGTTCATGATTAGTAGAGCATCCTCTTTGTCTTTTGTGTAGTTGTTATAATCTCTTCTACCTCTAAAACCTCCTTGATAATTGTTGTTATAGCCTTGGTTGTAGTTGTGATGATAATTGCTTCCTCCATTGTTGAACCTGCCTCTCGATTGTACATAGCCTCCTCTATGAAAGCCTCCCTCTCTGATTCCTTATGTTATTGAAACACTCATCTGTGTAATGGTTGGTCAAGCCACATATATTGCAAGACGAAGTGTTGTAGGATCTCCCCCTACCTTGCTTTCCTCCTCTGCCCCTTCCTCTAGTACCTCTTCCTCTACCTGTGAAGTTCACTTGAGAGGTACTAGCCTCTTCTTCATTCTTTTTGCCTTTACCTTTATCCTTACTTTTATTTCTATCTATGTAAAGGGTAAAAGATTGGTTACCTCTAGATGTTTCTCCGTTCTTGTTGAGCTTCGTCTCATGGGTGAAGAGTTTCCCCATCAACGTGTTGAGGTTAGGTATCTGCATATCCATATAAAGGTCCATTGCTATGGTGAAGGACTCCCACTTATCATCAGCTTTAATTCCATTTACAATCTGCCTTACTATCTGCTCCTCTTCTATCTCTTCTCCAATGCTTGCAAGATGATTAGCCACATCCTTCATCTTGGTTACATAGTCAGCTACACTTTGCTTTGGTTGCTTTTTCAAGGTTGTAAACTCCATCCATAGCTGGTTCTTCCTAGACCTTGTATTTGATGAGAAGTATGAAGAAATTACCTCCCAATTCTCTTGCGAGGTCTTGCAATTCCTAATGTGAGGTAATAAGAAATCAAATATTGAGTTAAGTATATAAGACCTGGCAAGAGCATCATTTGCACACCATGTACTTAGCCTTTCTTGCTCTTCCCTTGTAGGTTGATGTTTGCTCTTGAATGTTGTCATTTCTTCATCTCTTGAGACATATCCATATAAGCTTCTTCCTTGGAGATAGGATTGCATCCTTAGTGAACATGGTGAGTAGTTACTTCTGTCCAATTTTTCAATGAATGATGGAAATCCATCTCCCATCTTGCTTTGATGTCGCTCTGATACGACTATTGGAGGAGATGGTGGATAGATTCCAGAGATGAAGTAGTGTTGCAACTCCCTACTTCACACCAGCCAATAACAAGTTGTGAAGTGTGTAGTAGGCCCTTTGAGCTTCCTAATGATCATAAATAATCACACGTGCTTTGGAAAATGATCCTCTAAACAATGGATCAAAACAAATGAGTAGAAAGTTGAACCAAGATCATAGACTTGCTATGTTAGTCTCTGCACATGTTTAGTAAAGTGAACAGTGCTCTCAACCTGCTAGCAATTGGCCAAATTCCTTTTGGTGGTATCTACGTAATTTAGAGAGCTACTAATCATGAGTTATTTCAATAAAAAAGATGGACTATACACTGAGAATGAAGCTTATCAAGTTAGTGTACTTGCTTGATATTTTCAGGATGCTTCGGTGTACAGACTATAGAGTAAAGATATGAATTTATCTCACAATTTAGAAAAGCAATGATAATGAAAGTTTGTACTTATGAACTAGAGAGTATAGTGAATCTATAGTGCTTCAAATCGCATCAAATGATCAACCGTGCACTGAGAACAAGCTCTTAGAAGTTCACTATTTTGAGATGATCATAGCAGAGAAGTGAAGTAGAGAAGTAATCAATGTAAATGTATTAGATGACATAGAAATACAATGACATTGCCAATGTTCAATTGCACAATGTGAGGGTAGTGATGGAGCTATAGAGTGAGCTCATTAATCACATGAGTCCCTCTCAAATGGTGTCTTTAATTGTGGTTAGTCACGCGAACCTTTTGATCCCTTTTTATAGTTGAAGTTGGTGCCAAGCTTTGAGTTCAAATTCAATTTCTCACCATGACGCGAGTCCTAAACTATAGGATTTATTCTCTCATCAATCATCTACCAAATAAGTCAAGATTTGATGCCTCCTAACTCCACATGAGAGTAGTGCACTAGACATAGGCACTTTTACAAAGATAAAAGGTAATTGACCTTTACAAGGGAGTGATCATATGTGAAAACATGAGATATATGTTAGTTATCCAAGTATGTAGGCTTGGTTTCTTTGCACCAATAGCTTCTTGAGTTGCAATGGTGAGATCTCTATATTTTGCTTTAGTTGAAGATAAAGCAACTGTTGGTTGCTTCTTGGAACTCCAAGAAACTAATTTTGAATGTGCAAATGCTAAATATCCAGAGATAATTCTTCTATCATTCTTTGCTCTTGCCCAATCTACATATGAGTAGATTTTGATATCCAAATATGAAGAGTAATGATAGTAGATACCTTCATTAAGTGTTCCTTTGAGGTACTTGAGTACTGTCTTTGCAGCATCCATGTGTGATATTCTAGGTGAGTGCATGAACTAACTAAGCACTCCCACACTATAGGACATATGTGGTCTTATGTGAGTTGCATATATCAAGCTACCAACTATGCTTTGATACTCTTTAGGATCATCAAACTGCTCACCTTCATAAACACTTAGTTTATGGTTTAATTCCAAAGGTGTGGAGAAATTTCAGTCCAATACACATGGTGAACGTTAGAGAACCTCTTCTAGAATCTGCCTTGTAAGACACATGATTACTAAAACCTGATTCAGTCACAACTCAAAGATCCAATGACTCTGATATTTTGTCCACACACAATGGACTCTCTTAGCTTTCTAATAATCTAAATAACACTCCATTTGGAGTTGATATGACCAAAAAACTAACTATTCAAAGATAGACTACCTGTCATCTCATGTTAAGCAAAAAACGAAGGTTCACAAGAAATGTTCCTTGTAACTACTAGAGAATCATTTGACAAAGATATTTGTGATACCAAGATTGTAAGAAATAAGCTTTCCAAAAAAGATAAGTACATAGAGAGATATCACCTTCACAAGTGGCTATGTACAGAAAAGGTATGCGACTGGAATACCTATGTGCCTTGTAGCACACGATTGAGCATCCTTTTGATATTAATTGGTGAGAGAATGACTAGCATATGCTTCTACACCATCTCCTTATCATCTCCACAAATTTTCATATTCAAATGACTTCTATATATAGAGGTATGGGCATGGGACTTTTCACCTACCCTTGCATCTTCTCTCACCTCTTGACCTTTCACTTCATGTCCTTTCTCCTTCCATTTCGTTGGGTGACTTTTGGTGCCCCAAATCACTCCACATGGATAAGGTCACGACTTTCTTTTTAGTATTCCATCTCTCTAAATATATCTTGGCTTTTATATAATCCATAAATACATTTTCCCTTTTTAATTGAACACTCTACTCTAAGGTTATGAGTGTAGGGTTTATATTTTTTCTTACAACAAATGCATAAATGATGAAGAGGTAATAAATGAGAGGTGACTATGTGTCAAGCCTCACAATTGGAGATTGCAGATGTTCCATAATTTTCAACACTTCCCCTCAAGCTACAATAGGGAGTCCATGCTACTCTCCAATTCTTTTCCTCTTTGCCTTTTGCTTCTTTTGCCCTTATATCTCTTCCTTTGATAGGTTGGTGATCTTCCTTCTTTGCCTCCAAGCTCCTTTGGCTTCTCTTCCAGCTTTGGCTTTGCTCCTTTGGCTCTTCACAATAGCTCTTCTTCAATCCCTATCAAGAAACATGTTTCATACAATATAAAATGAATGAGATCACCTTGGATGTACATATCCTTGTTGCTTCAATCTCTTTCTCTTTGTTGTCCTCTCTTTGAGAATCTCTCTTTTTCTTCTTCTTCTTCTTCTTCTTCTTCTTCTTCTTCTTCTTCTTCACCTTCATGGCTTCATGTCCTCTAGACTTGCATGCTTTGCTTTGATCCTCCTTTGTCTTTGGATCATCTTTGACTTTGTCTTTGGTTGCTCTTTGCCTTTGCACCTCCTCTTGACGATGTCATGGTTGTCATACTTTCTTCTAACTTGTCTTCATGACCTCCTTTGTGCATCATGGATGCTCCTAGCTTTCTAAAGAACTCCTTTCATAGAGATGGCTCATCCTAGTGATTTGAAATTACCTTTTGTGGCTGCTCATACTCTTCCTTTGGCTCTTCCAAATGTGAAATTTGGTTTGACTCCACTTTCTCTTCTTTGGACTTTTTTTGGATCTTTCACTCTTTGCAAGCTAACTCCCCCTTGCTTCATAATCTTTGATTAATTCTTCATGGCTGATTATATACCTAAAAACTCAAGAATGGGCTGATCATATATGAACTCTTTCATGACTTCTCTTCATGTGAAGCATTTGTAGCTCCCATATCTTCCAAGCTTCCTTCATCACCTATAAAACAACATAAGAAATCCTCAATGTGAAAAGTTTTGCCTCTTGCACCTAACAAGGCTTGCCATTCCTCTTGGGATGGTCTTAATTGCCTTTACATAGGCTTGCCACTCCTCTTGGGAATGTTCTTACTTGCCATAGGCTTTGCACTCTCTTTGGTGGTCTTACTTGCCTTAATCTTTCACTAGACCTTCACTTGGTCCTTGGTGCTTCTTGCATGTAACAAGGCTTGCCATTCCTCATGGCATGGTCTTACTTGCCTTCACATAAGCTTGCCATTCCTCTTGGGATGGTCTTACATGCCTTTACATAGGTTTTCCACTCCTCTTGGAATGGTCTTACTTGCCTTTACTTTGACAGGCTTGCCACTCTCTTTTGGTGGTCTTACTTGCCTTAACCTTTCACTAGACCTTTACTTGATCTATGATTGGAAATTACCAACACATAATGTGGATTTTTTTCATCCCTTTACATCAGACCTTATCGTTGCAATAATCACTTGCATACCTAGGAAATATGTGAGCTCACTTAAGTCACTGATTTTGAACTCCTCTTGCATGTGTCTCTTGATCCTTTGAATGGCATTGAGATCATCACCTATCACAATTATGTCATCCACATGTACACATAGGTAGATAAAATCATTGTGATGCTTTTTGATGAATAAAGAAGGATCTGAGTTATTAGATATGTACCCTTGATCTTGAAGATATGTAATCAACCTGAAATTTCAAGCTCTAGGAGCTTGTTTTAATCCATACAATGCTTTCTTAAGTATGCAAACATAAGATGTATGATTAGGGTCTTCAAAACCTAGAGCTTATGACATGTATACCTCTTTACTTATCCAACCATTTAGAAATGAATTTTTCACATCAAGTTGGGGGAGTCTCCAATTTCTTGCAACAACTACACTTATCAATGTTCTGATTGTAGTCATCTTTGCAACTGGTGAGAATGTTTCCTCATAGTCTATACCATGAGTTTGTGAGCATCCTTTGGCAACTAATCTTGCCTTGTACCTGCAAATTTTTCTATCTGAATTCCTTTTTAGTTTATATACCCATCTATAATCAATTACCTTTTGATTGGGTGACATTAGAACCGATTCCCAAGTATCCATCTCCTTCAAAACATCGATTTCTTCTTTCATAGCCTTTTCCCAATTAAGGTTTCCCTTTGCCTCTTCATAGGTTGAGGGCTCTTCTGAATTGAGTCCTTTTCCAAGTAAACCAAATGCTTTGCAACAAATGTGGAATCATATCCATACCTCTCTAGTTGTTTTTCCTCCCTTGTTGACCTTCTAGGTGCTTGCTTGCAGTGTTCTCCACACTCTTGCATTTTTGCTTTGCCTCTTGACTTCCATAGCTTGTAATACTTTTCTCTTTAATCTTGGTAATCATATGTATAACTTCTTGGATCTTGGACCTATGTATCATGTTTGCTTCCTACTTGATGAAAATTAGAATCAAGATCATATGATAGAGTTACCTTTTGTTGTCTTCATCATACCAATACCTGTGTTCTTCAAACAAAACATCCTTACTTGTAGTGAATTGCTTGGTTCAAGGATTATAGAACCTGTAACCCATCTGAGTTGAATCATATCCCATAAATACTGTTTATTTTGCCCTTTCATCTAGCTTACCCCTTATTTGTGACAGTACATGAACATAATCTAAACAACCAAACAACTTGCAATATCCAAGACTAGGTTTTCTTCCATACCATGCTTCATAAGGAGTCATACCTTGGAGTGATTTGGATGATAATCTATTGAAAAGGTACACAACAATTGAAATAGCCTCTTCGCATATATAATGTGACAACCTCTTTTCTTGAAGCATTATTTTGGCTGATCTAACCGATGTCTTGTTTCTTCTCTCTACAATTCCATTCAATGAAGTATTTAGATGGTGATGCACCACAATGCCCTCTCCTTCTTGAGATCTCCACAATGATATCCTCAGAGTAGAAAACCGAGCTGCAGGTGCCACACATGGTACTCCACACAGAGGTTGTAGAATACATAGAAAACACAGTACACAAGAAGCACGAGCACAAAATTCTTAAGTGTTACAAATGCAGTCAAACCTATAGTCTGTGGCTGACTATGCCACTATATGTTTTATTAAAGAACATATCAAAAAGTTCGGTGCCCATTTGGCCTTTCATATGAACACTAATGGTAACAACTCCCACGAAAGGCCAATATGGCCAAAGTAACTATGGGAGAAAAAATCAAGAATGATAACGAATACCTGAGTGTAAGTATGCAGAATATACCTCCCTCTTGATTGGCATTTTACATAGTATACAAGTGATGGTGTAATACAATGAATCAAGTAATCCCCATCAAGTGATAACAATGTCGAATTCTATCATGTGGTAGAGCTTTAGTCAAAGCATTTATAACATTATCTCAAGTATGAACCTTCTCAAGAATAATGTGCTTAGTGGCTAATAAATCTCTAATGAAGTAACACCTCACCTCAATGTTCTTGGTCTTTGCATGATAGACTAGATTCTTAGCCAAAACAATGTCACTTTGACTATTGTTGATGTATTTAGGTGGTGATGTGTGTGAATGCACTAGGACTGCTGGGGCACTTTTTTCCCTCTTTAGGAGGTTTTTTTCCCTGACTCGTATATATGCCTATTGCCCTAATGGTTTACTTATCTTTGTATGTTCTAGTGGTAATACATTCAATATTGTGTGTTGTGCTCTGAGCTTTTTCTTCTTCCTTATGTTGTTTGCGTGCTTCGGCAGACCTCAAAATCCAACAATTGGTATCAGAGCAGGTCATCGCTTCATCTAGGGCATCGTCATCACCTCTCTGATCATAGCCTCAGAATCGCACAAATTTTGGTGAGCATACTCAGGGTGATTAGGAGATCAAAATGTCTTTGCTCTATGGTGCTGAAATTGCGATCTAAGCTTGTTTTGGCCTTCGAATGCACTATTGTAGCAGTTGTGTAGGCTATTTTATCTTTTTGTGCCAAAGATATATACAAGTTTCAGTTCACCAGTATAAGCATCTCAAAGTCTGCTACAGGTTTAGAAGAACTCGTTAGGGTAGTTCTGTTCAACTTTTTTAGATACAATCATTTTTTTGCATCAGGGTATTTTAGTTAGAGGCCATGCTGAAAGCAGTGATGTATTTCATATGTTGGCTGTTGAGGATAAGTTGGATGGTACAAATTACCCATTGTGGGCTTATATGATGCATCATGTATTGGTCGCAAAAGGATTGTGGGATATTTTGCAAGGTGTTGAAAAATGTCCTATTACACTTGCAAATACAGGTACTGGAGTTGATGCAGATGGTGTCAAAGATGATGATATTCTATAGATTCTTGTTCGTGCTGTGGTTCCTATTGCACCTACTATAGAGAAAATTCATTGGGATTGTAGAGATGCTCAGGCACATGCATTGATAGCCTTGTCTATCAAACATGCCATTATTCCTCACATTCACTTTTGCAGAACAACTAAAGATGCTTGGCATACACTTACCACATTGTGCCAGGCTAGGAATGAGGCTCGTGTTGCTTACCTCCAAAAACAATCGGAGAGTGAGCATATGAATGAAGGTGATTCTACGGATAGTTTTTGAACAAAGATCAAAGATTTGAAGGAAGAGCTAATTTTTGCTAGTGAAGTCTTGCTTGACAGTTCACTTGTGCAGACTGTTCTAAACAGTCTTCCTGATTCATACTAGAGTTTTTCTTATACTCTTTGTTTGATGATGAAAGGCAATCCACATGCCTTATCATTTGAGGAGTTAGTCTGTCTTCTGTTGCAGGAAGACCAGTCTAGGTAGAACGGTCCATTATGCGTGTTGCAGATCAAAATTTCCTGGCTAGTCAGAAGGGCAAAGGTAAACTAGTAAGTAGATATCTGCTAATTCGGCACAATCAAAGAAGGATGATAAAGATGACAAGAAATCAGAAAAGCAGAAATTGTTTTGTAAGTATTGTAAAGCGAATGATCATGTCATAAATAATTGTCCAAAATTGGTTGCAAAAGAGGCAAAGGAAAAAGAGGTTGGAATGGTTGTTGCAGAGGCCTCTACACCGAAAACAGAGTATGCTAATCTTGTGCAGAATGAAGAATGGGCATTTACTACGGGCAACCAGACACATAACCTCATAGTGTCATTTCTTCACTTCACTCGAGCCTGCCCCTATAGGCAATACTGTCACATGCACCAACAACACCTCTTATCCTATCATGGGAGTTGGTAAGATCATTCTGACTACTACTGATGGTAGTTCTTTTACATTGTCGGATGCATTATTTGTGCCGGGGATCAAGAAGAATATATTATTAGTTTTAGCTTCTATGAAAAATCTGTGAATGATTCAGCATGTGCAGTACATGATTCTCAGTCTATGTCACAGGCAAAGCTTTGGCATGCATGCTTTGGTCATCTAAATTTTGCTATTTTGCTACGCATGCAGAAATATGATATGGTATCCTCTTTGCCCAAACTTGAGGCACTCGATAAACATGTTTGTGAAGGTTGTATTTTGGGCAAAATGCATCATTCCTCCTTTCCAAAGGATGGTTCAGTTTGAGCTACTCAGAAATTGCAGCTTGTTCATAATGATATCTGTGGTACTATGCAGACACCCTCTTTTGGAAACTTATATCTTTACTTCGTGACTTTCATCGATGATTTTTCCAAGCATGCATGGGTATATTCTCTGAAAGCAAAGTGTGAAGTGTTTATGTGCTTCAAACAGTTTTTGTTTTTGATTGAAAATTTGTTAGCATGTAAAATGGGCACCCTCCATTCTGATCGAGGGGGGAAATATATGTCTTCTGATTTTTATGCATTTCTGGCTGAACATGGGATAAAACATCAGTGTATAGTGCTGTATACACCTCAACAGAATGGAGTTGCTGAATGGAAGGACATGTCACTCATAGAGATGGTGATGTGTATGGTCGAGAGCTAGGCTTCACCACATAGTTTCTAGATTGAGGCTGTTATGTGTGCAACATATGTACTTAACAGGTGTCTGACTAAAGCACTATAGTCTATCACTCCATATGAGGCTTGGCATGGTCATAAGCCATCTATTTCTCACTTGCGTGTTTTTGGTTGTCTGGCATACTCATTAGTGCTTGACCAACATTGCAAGAAATTGGATGATAAAACAGTGAAATCTATTTTTGTTGGGTACAGTTCTCAAAGCAAAGGCTATCGTCTATATCATCCTTAGACTAAATGGATTCTGGTTAGCCGTGATGTTGTTTTTGTGGAGGATGCTATTCAACCATTACTGTCATGTACTAAGGAGACATCAATTAGCTCCAAAGACATGAATGATACTTTGTTGCCTCTTTTTAGAGGTGGATAGTCTAGCGCTCGTCCTAATGAGTACTTCTTAGCCTTTACAGGTTTCATGTGATGATGCAAATCATTCCATTTTTGATTCAAATTTACATGATGCACGGGTAGATGAGAGAGCTGATATTGAGGATGCAAAAACTATGCCAAAATGGCTAGTGCAGACTTTGCGTGATAGCAAATTAAATGCACCTCTATCATACTGCACTTGTTCAAGCTCTCATAGTGCCTCTTTTACATCAGATTGCTATGCTATGGCTTCCTCTAATCTTTGTGATGAGACTGAGCCTATTTTGTTCGATGAAGCACAAAATTATGAACATTGGATGGCTGCAATGCAATCTGAATATGATGCTATCATGAAAAATGGAACTTAGTCTTTATGTGACATGCGTCTTGATAAGAAAGCCATTGGCACTAAATGGGTATACAAGTTGAAGTGTAAACCTGATGGAACAGCTGAAAGGTATAAGGCTAGACTTGTTGCAAAGGATTATGTGTAGAAAGGGCATGAAAACGAGGTATGCAAGTTAAAGACGGCATTATATGGTTTAAAGTAAGCACCACATGCTTGGTATGAAAAGATACATGCCTATCTGATTGCACATGGTTTTGAGACAGTCCAACTGAGAGGACCTTATATGTTAAGCATGCTAATGATGTGCTTCTGATCATTGTTGTGAATGTTGATGACATGCTGATCACTAGCCCTCATGAGAAGCATATTGCTGATTTCAAGGCTGATTTGCATGCCTCATTTGAGATGTCTGATTTGGGGCATTTGCATCATTATTTGGGCATTCAATTTATGCAAGTTGATGGCAAAATAAATTTGTGTCAAACAAAATATATTGACACATTATTGCAGCATTTCGGCCTTGAGGATTGCAAAAGTATTGCCACTCCTATGGAGATAGGTTTATGGTTGAGACATGATGTTGGAGATGCATTTGATGCTGTTCTTTATTAGTACGCTATTGAATGTTTGATTTACTTATGCATTACTTGACCAGATATTTAGTTTGCTGTCTCACATATGAGCATGTTTATGCATTTCCCACAAGTCAAGCATTGGCAGGTGGTTAAGCGCATCTTTTGCTACTTGAGTGGTAACTGGATACTTGGTTTGCTTTATCCTAAGGGGGGATCACTACTGCTAGATTTACATACTTTTTCTGACTTTGATTGGGCTAGAAACTTGCGTGTCCACTAGTGGTTTTTGCTTCATGCTTGGTAGCTCATGTATATCTTGGTTGAGCAAGAAGCAGTCTACTATGGCCACTTCTAGTTGTGAGGCTGAGTATAGGGAAGCTTTCATAGCGATTGTTGAGAGTCTATGGCTCAGACACCTTATGGTTGATTTGGGTGTTGGTTAGTCTTCTGCCACCACCATCTTCACTGATAGTCAGAGCACATTGGTAGTTGTAAGGAACCTTGTGTTCCATGCTCGCACTAAGCACATTGAGGTGCATTATCCTTATGTTATGGAGAGGTTCTCTACTGGAGAGACAAGGATGGCATATGTGCCCACACAAGAGAACATTGTAGACCTTTTCACAAAGACTCTGCCTAGGGAGACGTTTGAACCTTTCCGCAAAGCTTTGGGCTTACTTTATTTTGTGGATTGATTCCACATAGCTTGGCACTTCCTTATACATGAATGCCAACTCCTTGTTCATCACATCAATCCCTAGGGGTATTTGTTGAGATATTTAGGTAGTGATGTGTGTGAACACACTAGGACCACAGGGGGACTTTTTTCCCTCTTTAGGAGGTTTTTTCCCTTGTGCTGTTCGTGTGCTTCTGCAGACCTCAAACTCCAACAACTATCACTAAGCAAATGAGGTACATGTTGAGGTAGACCCATATCACAAGCAAGACGAGAAAGCCATAATGCTTCCTTACATACCTCACTTGCTACAACATACTCTACTTCTGTGGTGGAAACGAATGTACATTCTTGAAAATGTGATCCCCAAGGGGTAGCACCTCCTCTAAAATGAAAAATGTACCTTGATGTAGAATTACATTTGTCTACACAACCAACATAGTCAAAATCTATGTAACCAATAATGGATGCTTTCCCTCTACCTAAGCATAGACACTTGTCCTTAGTGCCACTCAAATATCTCAAAATCATCTTGACCACCCCCCAATGTTTCTTGCCAAGATTGGACATATATCTGCTCACAACTCCCACTAGAAATGCAATGTTTAGTCTCGTGGCTATGATAGCATACATGACACTACCAAAAACAAACTCATAAGGGATTTTGTTCATGAATTCCTTTTCCTCATCTAATTTGGGGCAATCATCCTTACTCAATTTCACATATGCGGGTAAAGGTGTACTCAATTCCTTTCCACCCTGCATATTGAACCTATGAAATACTTTGGATATGTACTCACTTTGAGACAAGTATATGCATCTTTTATTCCTATCACTTGTAATGTGCATGCCAAGAATATGTTTGGCATCCCCCAAATCCTTTATATCAAATGTATGACTCAACTTCTTCTTGATAATTGACAAGTCATAAGAGGACTTGTCAGCAATCAACATATCATTGGCATAAAGTATCAAGCATATCAAGCTGCCATCTAAGCATCTCTTTGTGTAGAGATAATGATCATCATTGCTTCAAGAATAGCCTTGATACTTCATAAAAGCATCAAACTTTTGGTACCATTGTCTAAGGGACTATTTAAGTCCATATAAGCTCTTCTTGAGCTTACAAACTAGACTTTCTTTGCCACGAACTACATAACTCTCTGGTTGTTCCATGTAGATCTCATCTGTAAGTGTCCATGCAAGAAAGAAATATTTGTCACGAGGAAGGAGATAAGGAAGAGAGCTCACACACACTCTCACTCTCAAGGAGAAGCACACAGACAGATTGAGGCAAGGAAGAATAATCTTCTTCTTCTTCTTCTATTACATAAAAGGAATGTACAAGATTGACCTAAAAACAAGAATACAACAAGTGCAATATATAAAGATCAGTACATAAGGAAAAAACCTAATATCCGTGAATGAGTGAGCTGGCAAGAAACAAATGTGCCATCACTCTCGATAGATAAATCTAATAAAGCTCAATGAAGTATCCCTGACATATATCAGTATGACCACTATAAATGTCAGAGAAACAAAAAACTGGTACGTGTCATCCTGGATCATCACATGTTGAGCTTGATATCTCAACACTCCCCCTCAAGCTCAACACCATATCCTGTAATCCAAGCATCTCTCGAAACTTCTTTAACTTCTCATCTCCAAGTGCTTTGGTGAAAATATCAGCAACCTGCTCATCTGTTCTCACATAAACAAGATCAATATCACCTGCTAATACCTTCTCTCTGATGAAGTGATAATGTACCTCGATATGCTTTGTTCTAGCATGGAAAACAGGGTTCCATGCTAACTGTATGCTGCTAAGATTATCACAATAGATAGTGATAGGCTTTTGCACTTCCACACCTAAATCTGCAAGTAACATCTCCAGCCATGATGCCTCACATGCTGCCATTGCAGCACCTCTATACTCAGCCTCTGTACTCGACAAAGCAACAGTGGGTTGCTTCTTGCTGCTCCACGTAATAGCTGTACCTCCAAGTGAGAAAAGAAAGCCACTAGTAGATCTTCTATCTGGAGTACTACCAACCCAATCTGCATCGGTGTATCCATGATCCAGCAACTCCACACCAGCTTCATAAAACAATGCATAGTCCAAAGTAGCACTCACATAACGTAGAGTGCGCCTCAGAGCATCCAAATGTGGCTTCCTGGGAACCTGCATAAACTGACTTTCAAGTCCAACAATATAAATTAGATCAGGCCTTGTAATTGTGAGATATATAAGACTTCCCACAATTTTCCTATACATAGTAGCATTTTCCAGTGCTTCACCTAATGTAGTATCCAATTTCAAATTCTAATCTAATGGCATAGAAATTGTCTTACAATCAGCCATACCATACTTTTGCAGCATATTCAAGGCATATTGCCTTTGCGACATCCATATACCTGTTTCTGTATGTATAAACTCAATGCCCAAGAAATAGCACAACACACTAAGATCTTTCATGTCGAATTCCTGCATAAGAAGTTTCTTTACCTCTTTGATGCTTTCTTCATTATCACCACCTACAATCAGGTCATCAACATAAATAGCCACAATAGTGATGCCATCATCAGCCTTCCTTGCATATAGTGAGTGATCTGCATCACACATAGAGAACCCAATGCTGGTTAAGTAATCAGCAATCCCTGCATGCCATGCACGAGGGGCTTGCTTCAGCCCATACAAAGCCTTTTGCAACCTATAAACATATTCTAGATGCTTTGAATCTTCATATCCTTGTGGCTGGTCCATATATACTTCTTCTTGTAACTCACCATGTAGGAAAATATTCTTCACATCCATCTGATGCAAATTCCATCCTTTTGCTGTAGCTAATGCAACAAGTGTTCTAACAGTAGACATTTTAGCTACAGGGCTGAATGTTTCCTCATAATCAATGCCATATGTCTGTGCATAACCTTTAGCTACCAATCGTGCTTTATACCTGCTTATGCTACCATCAACATTATGCTTTACCTTGTAAACCCATTTGCAGCCTATGGATTTCTTTCCTTGTGGCAATGGAACCAGCTTCCATGTATCATTTCCATAAAGTGCAGCCATCTCCTCATCCATAGATTTTTCCCAATCTGCATTACCAATTGCATCTTCAAAACAAGAAGGTTCAGCATCTTGTATTACCTTTGTCATGTAGGCACAATGGCGAGCCATGTAACTATCATATGTCAATCGTTGCACTGAGTTACACATCCTCCCAGATCTTCTTGGTCCTGGGTCACTTCTTCTTGTATCATCTGCATGTGCCCTTCTTACTCCTGGAGTCTTCATAGAGGGCAATCCAAGTTCCTCATCAATACTCTTTTATGAACCACTTGAATCTCCATCTACATTTTCAAAACCTGCACCTGTTTTACTACCAGCAGAAAGATTTTCTTTACCTTTCTTGGATGTATTTGATGAATTTGCTGGACTGAAATTTCCACGCAGTCTTCCACTCCATGGATTTGAGTTGGAACTATTTCTTGGTGATGCATCCGGTCCACTCAAAACTTGAG
Organism: Ceratopteris richardii; assembly: GCA_020310875.1. NCBI lineage: Eukaryota > Viridiplantae > Streptophyta > Polypodiopsida > Polypodiales > Pteridaceae > Ceratopteris > Ceratopteris richardii. The sequence continues at coordinate 181,584,766 of CM035413.1, forward strand.
ATTCTGCACTAGATTTTTCAGCATTTTCTTTGTCATTTGGTTCAAGATTCAGTCCTTCTTTGGCATCTGCATAGAAGCTTGACATTTCATCAAATACCACATCTCTGCTCATCTTCACCTATCGTGTGAGTGGGTTATAACATTTGCACCCCTTTTGCTCAAGGGAATATCCAATGAAGACACATTTTTCTGCTTTTGAATCAAGCTTCGTCCTCAACTCATCTGGAACATGTACATATGCAATATAGCCAAAAACTTTCAGATGTGATAAGTTTGGCTTTTTACCTGTAAACTTCTCTTCGGGTGTAACTTGATGTACAACAGCAGTCGGAGTTCTGTTCATGCTGTATACAGCAGTATGCATAGCTTCTGCCCAATAACAATGAGGCATATTCTTCTCAGCCATCAAGGCTCTTGCTATTTCTGCAATATGTCTATTTTTGCATTCAGCAACACCATTCTGTTGTGGTGTGTATCTGCATGAAAACTGACACCGAATTCCATGATTTTTTAGAAAACTGCTGAACTCATTTGACATGTATTCACCTCCTCCATCAGATCTTAATGGTTGAATGTACTTCCCTGTCTGCTTTTCCACCATAGCTTTAAAATTCTGGAAGTGAGTGAACACCTCGCTCTTCTCTTTCATGAAATATACCCATACTTTGCGTGTATGATCATCAATGAAGGTAACATAAAACCTGCAACTGCCCATAGATGTGGTCTTTGCTGGACCCCAAACATCTGTATGTACTACTTCTAGTACATTCTCACTAACATGCTTGTCATGTGGAAATGATGCTCTTGACTGTTTACCAAATTGACATGCTGCACATACCTTTTGCATTTCCGCAACTTTGAAATTTGGTAGTCCATGGACAATCTCCTTTGACTGCATCATTTTCAACCTTTGCAAGTTTGCATGTCCAATCCATTTGTGCCATATCTCTATATCTGCAATAACTCCTGCACCTTTTGCAAACATGGCTGCATTCATTTCAGGAATCTTCACATTTAAGGTGAACATCCTACCCACTTTGTTTCCTTTAGCAACCAATCGTCCATCCTGCTTGTACTCTTCTACATATAATCCATCAGCACTGAACCTCACTTGTAATCCCTGGTCAACCATTTGTCCAACAGAAACCAGATTCTTTGTTATATTTGGAACATGCAACACATCAGCAAGATGTTTTACCTTCCCGTCCTCCATAGACAATGCTATGTTTCCTGTATGGTCAATAAGATGCGATGTATCATCACTTGTTTCAACATATCTAGGAACTGGCATTTTTTGCAAACTACTAAAACATTCTGCATGACTGGTCATGTGATTTGAAGCACCTGAATCAACATACCAGAAATTATCATTCGATTTTGAAACACCAGCAGACATTGTATTCATCATGTGATGTTGAACCATAAACAGCTTCCCAGAATCATTTGCACTTATGGATGCATAGTTGTTTTGCTGCCTTCTGTTATTTTGATTCTTTAACCTGCAATCACGTTCAAAGTGTCCAGGTTTACCACAATTCCAGCATCCTTTACTATCATTACCTGAATCATTTCTTTGGAAATTTCTGCGACCTCTTTGGCTCCCCCTGCCTCAAAACTGTCCTCTTCACCATCACCTTTTCCACAAGCTCTCTAGAGCCAGGCTGGCTCTGATACCATGTCACGCGGAAGGAGATAAGGAAGAGAGCTCACACACACACTCTCACTCTCAAGGAGAAGCACACACACAGATTGAGGCAAGGAAGAATAATCTTCTTCTTCTTCTTCTATTACATAAAAGGAATGTACAAGAATGACCTAAAAATAAGAATACAACAAGTGCAATATATAAAGATCAGTACATAAGGAAAAAACTTAATATCCGCGAATGAGTGAGCTGGCAAGAAACAAATGTGCCATCACTCTCGGTAGATAAATCTAATAAAGCTCAATGAAGTATCCCTGACATATATCGGTATGACCACTATACATGTCAGAGAAAAAAAAACTGGTACGTGTCATCCTGGATCATCACATGTTGAGCTTGATATCTCAACAATTCACATCCATTTGGACTAGCTCTAAGTCCATTGCAAGGAATAAGAGCAACATGCACATGCTAGTTATCTTGACCATTCGAGAGAAGATTTCCTCAAAATCAACACCATGTTGTTGCTTAAAACTCGTTGCAACAATTTATGCTTTATACTTTGGAGAAGCACTATCTGATGTGAATTTCAAATTATATACCCATTTACATGGTAAAGATTTCCTACCCTTTGACAAAGGTAGTAAATCTTGAGTACCATTCTTTAGAATCCAACTCACTCTTCATGGCACGCTCCCACTTGACATGATCCACTGTTTGCATAGGCTCTTTGTAGCAAGAAGGCTCATCAACACCTGTTAGCATAACAAAATCAAAACCTGGAACATATCTATTAGGTGGATGTGAGACACATGTAGAGCGTCTCAATGGTTGTTAAACAGTAACATTTGCAAACTGATTTGATCGGACATTCTCTTGAACATCCCTATGTGCATCATTCTTATGCATGCTAACTAGAGGACTAGTATCCTCAAACACCACTCTTCTCACTTCAACCTCCTTTATGGGCTGTTTATGCATCTTAGAATCATTGAAAATAACATCACTACTTCTGGTCACTGATTGTGTTTCAGGATCTCATAAGCGATATCCAAATTGTCCTTCTCGACCATATCCAAGAAAAATGCATTTGTTTGACTTATGGTCCAACGTGCTTCTAAGGTTATTGGGCATATGAACATATGATTCACACCCAAAAATGCAAAGATGATCATAATATGGTGGCGTCCCTATCTGTAACTCTTGTGTCACTTTCAAACCTTTGGCAGTACTAGGTGAAAGGTTAATCACGTGAATTGTAGTCAATACTGCTTCTACCCAAAAGCCTCCTAAAAGGTTTGCACGATGCATCATAGAAACTACTCTATCTTGAATAGTTCTATTCATCCTTTCAACTACAACATTCTATACTAGGGTATAAGGAGCTGTAAACTCTACAAATTCCTCTAGACTGACAAAAAAGGTTGAATTCATGTGAGGTATAATCACCCCCATTATCTGAACATAAAGCCTTAAGCTTAGGTGCTTTTTCAGTCTCAACTGAAGCAAGCCATTTTCTGAAAGTAGGGAATACCTCATCCTTTGCGTTGATAGGATATACCCAAAATTTTCTAGTAGCATCATCTATGAAAGTGAAAAAGTAAAGAGAACAACCTAATGACCTTGTGGGCATAGGACCACACACATCTGTATGAACAAGATCTAAAGGCTGAATTGAAGAGTCAATGTGCCTCTTGTGCACATTCGTAGTTTGCTTTCCATATTGACAATGCTCACAAAATGAAAAATGAGAGAAAAATAACACAAGTAGCCAGAATGGAAAATATTTTCCATTCCACTATATGATATATGGCCCAAATGGCCATGCCAAAATACAAGCCATAGGTGTTGAATAACATCTATCAAGTGTTCTTTCTATGATACAAATAAAGGAATAAGTGAGCCAACTTTAGCTCCTTTTGCAATAACCATATTTCCCTTTGATATGCAAAAGGACGGAGCATAGAAGACCACCTTATAACCAAGGTCATTTTGATCAACTGAACTCAAAGTGCATGATAACTGAGGTTCATGGCGTACATTATGCATAGTAAATTTTGAACCATCAATGAATTGTATAACCACATCTCCAATCCCCACAACGTCACACTAGTAAAGTAAGAGTCACCAAGTCTCACTATACCAAGAGAATTTATTCCATAATTAGAGAACCATTCTATCAATGGTATCACATGGAAAGAAGCACCAAAATCTAGCAGGCATATGTGGGAAAGACAATTATACATAAGAGCCTCAGTTGGCATAGTACTATCAAGTTTCAACACATCAACATCATCATAAATAGCATTAATTTCTTCAATCTTCACACTCGAAGTAGATGGTGCAGGTAGTTGTTTAACATGCCCATCAACATTCTATCCTTTATCTTTAGCATTCTTTAATGCATAACAATCTTTCTTCATGTGTACTTTCTTATGACAATAATGGCATTTGATATCCATCTTCCTTGATTTACTTCTAGTCTTATTCCATTGACCATTCTTTTTCTTTTTCTTGCTCCTACCATGTTGCTTATCTTTCCTTGGTAAGAATCATGAACATTATATGCATCTCCACTTTGATTGCCAACCATAGATTTTCTATGAATCTCCTCACTCAAAAGTGCTCCACAGATGTCATCATAGACTAGTTTACCACCAGGTGCACTATCACTAATAGTTGTGCAAAATGTATCCCATGATGATGGCAAGGTGCATAACAACAAGATTGATTTGATTTCAGTATCCATATCCATTTTTTGAGCATGTAATTGGGAGAATATAGCATCAAACTCATTTAGATGAGTATCAACACTACCTATGTCCTTCATGTGAAGGTCATATAACTTTCTCATCAGATACACTTTATTTGATGCTATCTCTTTTTCATATGTATTGAATAACTTCTTCCAAAGCTCCTTCGCACTTTCTGAGTCTAATAATATAAAATAAGCATTATCTACTAGGTGCAATCGAATGGTAGACCTGGCCATTTCATCTAACTCATCCCAATCATCTTCATCCATGTCAGTGGGCTTCTTTGAGATTCCATTTACTAGCTTCCATTGCCTCCTCTGAATCAGCACATCTTTGATCTGATTCTTCCATAGAGCAAAGTGTGTGCCATCAAATTTTTGGATCTCAAAATGGTCTTTGCCCTGCAAGTTATAGCTCCTCCTTGGAACAGTGGCACTAGACCCTTATCCACTAGATGTGCCTGAGACCTCTAATGCCATGATGGTAGAGAGCCGAATAGAATGGTAATGGAGATAGAAGAGTCCATACACGACTAAGGCTCAAAAAAGGATGACCAACTATCAGATTCTTGGTGGGAATTTAGTAGTCTCCCTAGAAAAATGAATTAATGAACACTAATGACCAACCAAAAGGATTATGTGAGAATAAATGTGCTCACACAAATAAGTGTATCAAGGAGTAAAGTCGACCATTGTATAGTTGAGAAATCCAAAAAATTTGGATTTTTTTTTGTGAGAGTATCCTTTGCAAAATGAGCATATGATCAGTGTCAAAATCTCATAAAACTGCAAGTGCTGGCATGTTTACCTGATACATATAATCAGTTACCCGAAAGAGGCCAACTAGGCTTATCGAGCACCTATGAACAACTATCATACATCTCCTATGGCAAAGCTGGGTAAGTCTTCCACTTGCATCATCAAGGAGACCCCGACATCTGGGTGTCTCCCAATTAAGAAAACCTCGCCACGACCCTCTCTATCAAACATAAAAGGCTTTATGTAAAAAATGTAACCGCTATATCAATGACGACATGGATGTACATAAGCAGTATCCACAAAAGCATATATAATGTATATGTGCTCAATATATGCAATAAAATGGCACTTAAAAGCTGAATTCATTGCCCAAACAATTGCCAACAACACTTGCAAGTGTCTGTTGACTTTGTTCTTTAGGCTCAAAAACCTGCATATACTTGCAGTGGCTTCTCCCACCACAACTAAAACCTTTCAAGAAACTTGTAGATTAATTAGTGTGGCTGAAATCATATCCCAAATGGTGAACATTCATTGTGGAAGAAGTACAAAGAACACTCTTCTTGATGTTCTTGTACCTCTATGGAGAGAAGTATGCATGAAAGTAATCCAAAATGGCTCCAAAAATCAGACAAAAAATGCTTCAAAAAAAGGCTTTGAAAGCAAAGAATGAAGCTTTGAAGGTCCAAAACTTGTTGAAGATAATGTGAAACTTACTCTTTCCCCTTCTTCAAGCACCAAAAGATTGTAGCTTAGTGGCAAGAGATTGCCACGATTAAGTGAGCTCCAGGGGGAACAATACTAGGATGGGTGATCTCGAGAGAAGTATCGAGAACCTCCATCTTCCTTGATTGTTGAGGTCCTCCCTCACACATAGCCAACAACACCAATGGTGACTTGGGTGACTCGTATGAAAAGGTATATACCTTGGCATACCTTGTCATAAGAGTCATCGAAGTCACTGATTTGGAAAGTCTATGTGTTGGGTGGATGGGGGGGTGCTCACTTTGCTCGCACAAAAGGAAAAAATCTTTTGGAGTGAAATGCTTTGATATCAGTGAAATATTCTTCTTGAGAGCTTTGCAACAATATGCTCAGAGTAGAAAGTCAAGCTCAAGCACCACACATGGTACTCCACACAAAGGCTGTAAAATACACAGAAAAACATAGTACACAAGGAGCACGAATGCAGACTTCTTAGGTGTTACAAATGCGATCAAACTTATAGTCTGTGGCTGACTCATATGAAAAGGTATATACCTTGGAATACCTTGTCATACAAGTAATCAAAGTCACTGATTTGGAAAATCTATGCCTTGGGCGGATGGGTGGGTGCTCGCTTCGCTCGCACAAAAGGAACAAATCTTTTGCATCAAAATGCTATGATATCAGTGAAATATTTTGATGGTGATGCACCATAGTGCACTCTTCTTCTTGAGAGCTCCACAAAGATACCCTCAGAGTGGAAAGTCAAGCTCAAGCACCACACACGGTACTCCACACAGAGGCTATAGAATATGCAGAAAAACATAGTACACAAGGAGCACAAACGCAGACTTCTTAAGTGTTACAAATGCGGTCAAACTTACAGTCTGTGGCTGACTATGACACTATATGTTTTATTAAAGAGCATATATAAAAGTGTCCGGTGGCCATTTTGTTGAGATATCAAGCTCAACATGTGATGATCCAAGATGACAAGTATCAGTAGGCCCATCTTGCTTTGATGTCGCTCTGATACGACTATTGGAGGAGATGGTGGATAGATTCCAGAGATGAAGTAGTGTTGCAACTCCCTACTTCACACCAGCCAATAACAAGTTGTGAAGTGTGTAGTAGGCCCTTTGAGCTTCCTAATGATCATAAATAATCACACGTGCTTTGGAAAATGATCCTCTAAACAATGGATCAAAACAAATGAGTAGAAAGTTGAACCAAGATCATAGACTTGCTATGTTAGTCTCTGCACATGTTTAGTAAAGTGAACAGTGCTCTCAACCTGCTAGCAATTGGCCAAATTCCTTTTGGTGGTATCTACGTAATTTAGAGAGCTACTAATCATGAGTTATTTCAATAAAAAAGATGGACTATACACTGAGAATGAAGCTTATCAAGTTAGTGTACTTGCTTGATATTTTCAGGATGCTTCGGTGTACAGACTATAGAGTAAAGATATGAAGTTATCTCACAATTTAGAAAAGCAATGATAATGAAAGTTTGTACTTATGAACTAGAGAGTATAGTGAATCTATAGTGCTTCAAATCGCATCAAATGATCAACCGTGCACTGAGAACAAGCTCTTAGAAGTTCACTATTTTGAGATGATCATAGCAGAGAAGTGAAGTAGAGAAGTAATCAATGTAAATGTATTAGATGACATAGAAATACAATGACATTGCCAATGTTCAATTGCACAATGTGAGGGTAGTGATGGAGCTATAGAGTGAGCTCATTAATCACATGAGTCCCTCTCAAATGGTGTCTTTAATTGTGGTTAGTCACGCGAACCTTTTGATCCCTTTTTATAGTTGAAGTTGGTGCCAAGCTTTGAGTTCAAATTCAATTTCTCACCATGACGCGAGTCCTAAACTATAGGATTTATTCTCTCATCAATCATCTACCAAATAAGTCAAGATTTGATGCCTCCTAACTCCACATGAGAGTAGTGCACTAGACATAGGCACTTTTACAAAGATAAAAGGTAATTGACCTTTACAAGGGAGTGATCATATGTGAAAACATGAGATATATGTTAGTTATCCAAGTATGTAGGCTTGGTTTCTTTGCACCAATAGCTTCTTGAGTTGCAATGGTGAGATCTCTATATTTTGCTTTAGTTGAAGATAAAGCAACTGTTGGTTGCTTCTTGGAACTCCAAGAAACTAATTTTGAATGTGCAAATGCTAAATATCCAGAGATAATTCTTCTATCATTCTTTGCTCTTGCCCAATCTACATATGAGTAGATTTTGATATCCAAATATGAAGAGTAATGATAGTAGATACCTTCATTAAGTGTTCCTTTGAGGTACTTGAGTACTGTCTTTGCAGCATCCATGTGTGATATTCTAGGTGAGTGCATGAACTAACTAAGCACTCCCACACTATAGGACATATGTGGTCTTATGTGAGTTGCATATATCAAGCTACCAACTATGCTTTGATACTCTTTAGGATCATCAAACTGCTCACCTTCATAAACACTTAGTTTATGGTTTAATTCCAAAGGTGTGGAGAAATTTCAGTCCAATACACATGGTGAAAGTTAGAGAACCTCTTCTAGAATCTGCCTTGTAAGACACATGATTACTAAAACCTGATTCAGTCACAACTCAAAGATCCAATGACTCTGATATTTTGTCCACACACAATGGACTCTCTTAGCTTTCTAATAATCTAAATAACACTCCATTTGGAGTTGATATGACCAAAAAACTAACTATTCAAAGATAGACTACCTGTCATCTCATGTTAAGCAAAAAACGAAGGTTCACAAGAAATGTTCCTTGTAACTACTAGAGAATCATTTGACAAAGATATTTGTGATACCAAGATTGTAAGAAATAAGCTTTTCAAAAAAGATAAGTACATAGAGAGATATCACCTTCACAAGTGGCTATGTACAGAAAAGGTATGCGACTGGAATACCTATGTGCCTTGTAGCACACGATTGAGCATCCTTTTGATATTAATTGGTGAGAGAATGACTAGCATATGCTTCTACACCATCTCCTTATCATCTCCACAAATTTTCATATTCAAATGACTTCTATATATAGAGGTATGGGCATGGGACTTTTCACCTACCCTTGCATCTTCTCTCACCTCTTGACCTTTCACTTCATGTCCTTTCTCCTTCCATTTCGTTGGGTGACTTTTGGTGCCCCAAATCACTCCACATGGATAAGGTCACGACTTTCTTTTTAGTATTCCATCTCTCTAAATATATCTTGGCTTTTATATAATCCATAAATACATTTTCCCTTTTTAATTGAACACTCTACTCTAAGGTTATGAGTGTAGGGTTTATATTTTTTCTTACAACAAATGCATAAATGATGAAGAGGTAATAAATGAGAGGTGACTATGTGTCAAGCCTCACAATTGGAGATTGCAGATGTTCCATAATTTTCAACACTTCCCCTCAAGCTACAATAGGGAGTCCATGCTACTCTCCAATTCTTTTCCTCTTTGCCTTTTGCTTCTTTTGCCCTTATATCTCTTCCTTTGATAGGTTGGTGATCTTCCTTCTTTGCCTCCAAGCTCCTTTGGCTTCTCTTCCAGCTTTGGCTTTGCTCCTTTGGCTCTTCACAATAGCTCTTCTTCAATCCCTATCAAGAAACATGTTTCATACAATATAAAATGAATGAGATCACCTTGGATGTACATATCCTTGTTGCTTCAACCTCTTTCTCTTTGTTGTCCTCTCTTTGAGAATCTCTCTTTTTCTTCTTCTTCTTCTTCTTCTTCTTCTTCTTCTTCTTCTTCACCTTCATGGCTTCATGTCCTCTAGACTTGCATGCTTTGCTTTGATCCTCCTTTGTCTTTGGATCATCTTTGACTTTGTCTTTGGTTGCTCTTTGCCTTTGCACCTCCTCTTGACGATGTCATGGTTGTCATGCTTTCTTCTAACTTGTCTTCATGACCTCCTTTGTGCATCATGGATGCTCCTAGCTTTCTAAAGAACTCCTTTCATAGAGATGGCTCATCCTAGTGATTTGAAATTACCTTTTGTGGCTGCTCATACTCTTCCTTTGGCTCTTCCAAATGTGAAATTTGGTTTGACTCCACTTTCTCTTCTTTGGACTTTTTTTGGATCTTTCACTCTTTGCAAGCTAACTCCCCCTTGCTTCATAATCTTTGATTAATTCTTCATGGTTGATTATATACCTAAAAACTCAAGAATGGGCTGATCATATATGAACTCTTTCATGACTTCTCTTCATGTGAAGCATTTGTAGCTCCCATATCTTCCAAGCTTCCTTCATCACCTATAAAACAACATAAGAAATCCTCAATGTGAAAAGTTTTGCCTCTTGCACCTAACAAGGCTTGCCATTCCTCTTGGGATGGTCTTAATTGCCTTTACATAGGCTTGCCACTCCTCTTGGGAATGTTCTTACTTGCCATAGGCTTTGCACTCTCTTTGGTGGTCTTACTTGCCTTAATCTTTCACTAGACCTTCACTTGGTCCTTGGTGCTTCTTGCATGTAACAAGGCTTGCCATTCCTCATGGCATGGTCTTACTTACCTTCACATAAGCTTTCCATTCCTCTTGGGATGGTCTTACATGCCTTTACATAGGTTTTCCACTCCTCTTGGAATGGTCTTACTTGCCTTTACTTTGACTTGCCACTCTCTTTTGGTGGTCTTACTTGCCTTAACCTTTCACTAGACCTTTACTTGATCTATGATTGGAAATTACCAACACATAATGTGGATTTTTTTCATCCCTTTACATCAGACCTTATCGTTGCAATAATCACTTGCATACCTAGGAAATATGTGAGCTCACTTAAGTCACTGATTTTGAACTCCTCTTGCATGTGTCTCTTGATCCTTTGAATGGCATTGAGATCATCACCTATCACAATTATGTCATCCACATGTACACATAGGTAGATAAAATCATTGTGATGCTTTTTGATGAATAAAGAAGGATCTGAGTTATTAGATATGTACCCTTGATCTTGAAGATATGCAATCAACCTGAAATTTCAAGCTCTAGGAGCTTGTTTTAATCCATACAATGCTTTCTTAAGTATGCAAACATAAGATGTATGATTAGGGTCTTCAAAACCTAGAGCTTATGACATGTATACCTCTTTACTTATCCAACCATTTAGAAATGAATTTTTCACATCAAGTTGGGGGAGTCTCCAATTTCTTGCAACAACTACACTTATCAATGTTCTGATTGTAGTCATCTTTGCAACTGGTGAGAATGTTTCCTCATAGTCTATACCATGAGTTTGTGAGCATCCTTTGGCAACTAATCTTGCCTTGTACCTGCAAATTTTTCTATCTGAATTCCTTTTTAGTTTATATACCCATCTATAATCAATTACCTTTTGATTGGGTGACATTAGAACCGATTCCCAAGTATCCATCTCCTTCAAAACATCGATTTCTTCTTTCATAGCCTTTTCCCAATTAAGGTTTCCCTTTGCCTCTTCATAGGTTGAGGGCTCTTCTGAATTGAGTCCTTTTCCAAGTAAACCAAATGCTTTGCAACAAATGTGGAATCATATCCATACCTCTCTAGTTGTTTTTCCTCCCTTGTTGACCTTCTAGGTGCTTGCTTGCAGTGTTCTCCACACTCTTGCATTTTTGCTTTGCCTCTTGACTTCCATAGCTTGTAATACTTTTCTCTTTAATCTTGGTAATCATATGTATAACTTCTTGGATCTTGGACCTATGTATCATGTTTGCTTCCTACTTGATGAAAATTAGAATCAAGATCATATGATAGAGTTACCTTTTGTTGTCTTCATCATACCAATACCTGTGTTCTTCAAACAAAACATCCTTACTTGTAGTGAATTGCTTGGTTCAAGGATTATAGAACCTGTAACCCATCTGAGTTGAATCATATCCCATAAATACTGTTTATTTTGCCCTTTCATCTAGCTTACCCCTTATTTGTGACAGTACATGAACATAATCTAAACAACCAAACAACTTGCAATATCCAAGACTAGGTTTTCTTCCATACCATGCTTCATAAGGAGTCATACCTTGGAGTGATTTGGATGATAATCTATTGAAAAGGTACACAACAATTGAAATAGCCTCTTCGCATATATAATGTGACAACCTCTTTTCTTGAAGCATTATTTTGGCTGATCTAACCGATGTCTTGTTTCTTCTCTCTACAATTCCATTCAATGAAGTATTTAGATGGTGATGCACCACAATGCCCTCTCCTTCTTGAGATCTCCACAATGATATCCTCAGAGTAGAAAACCGAGCTGCAGGTGCCACACATGGTACTCCACATAGAGGTTGTAGAATACATAGAAAAACACAGTACACAAGAAGCACGAGCACAAAATTCTTAAGTGTTACAAATGCAGTCAAACCTATAGTCTGTGGCTGACTATGCCACTATATGTTTTATTAAAGAACATATCAAAAAGTTCGGTGCCCATTTGGCCTTTCATATGAACACTAATGGTAACAACTCCCACGAAAGGCCAATATGGCCAAAGTAACTATGGGAGAAAAAATCAAGAATGATAACGAATACCTGAGTGTAAGTATGCAGAATATACCTCCCTCTTGATTGGCATTTTACATAGTATACAAGTGATGGTGTAATACAATGAATCAAGTAATCCCCATCAAGTGATAACAATGTTGAATTCTATCATGTGGTAGAGCTTTAGTCAAAGCATTTATAACATTATCTCAAGTATGAACCTTCTCAAGAATAATGTGCTTAGTGGCTAATAAATCTCTAATGAAGTAACACCTCACCTCAATGTTCTTGGTCTTTGCATGATAGACTAGATTCTTAGCCAAAACAATGTCACTTTGACTATTGTTGATGTATTTAGGTGGTGATGTGTGTGAATGCACTAGGACTGCTGGGGCACTTTTTTCCCTCTTTAGGAGGTTTTTTTCCCTGACTCGTATATATGCCTATTGCCCTAATGGTTTACTTATCTTTGTATGTTCTAGTGGTAATACATTCAATATTGTGTGTTGTGCTCTGAGCTTTTTCTTCTTCCTTATGTTGTTTGCGTGCTTCGGCAGACCTCAAAATCCAACAATTGGTATCAGAGCAGGTCATCGCTTCATCTAGGGCATCGTCATCACCTCTCTGATCATAGCCTCAGAATCGCACAAATTTTGGTGAGCATACTCAGGGTGATTAGGAGATCAAAATTGCTTTGCTCTATGGTGCTGAAATTGCGATCTAAGCTTGTTTTGGCCTTCGAATGCACTATTGTAGCAGTTGTGTAGGCTATTTTATCTTTTTGTGCCAAAGATATATACAAGTTTCAGTTCACCAGTATAAGCATCTCAAAGTCTGCTACAGGTTTAGAAGAACTCGTTAGGGTAGTTCTGTTCAACTTTTTTAGATACAATCATTTTTTTGCATCAGGGTATTTTAGTTAGAGGCCATGCTGAAAGCAGTGATGTATTTCATATGTTGGCTGTTGAGGATAAGTTGGATGGTACAAATTACCCATTGTGGGCTTATATGATGCATCATGTATTGATCGCAAAAGGATTGTGGGATATTTTGCAAGGTGTTGAAAAATGTCCTATTACACTTGCAAATACAGGTACTGGAGTTGATGCAGATGGTGTCAAAGATGATGATATTCTATAGATTCTTGTTCGTGCTGTGGTTCCTATTGCACCTACTATAGAGAAAATTCATTGGGATTGTAGAGATGCTCAGGCACATGCATTGATAGCCTTGTCTATCAAACATGCCATTATTCCTCACATTCACTTTTGCAGAACAACTAAAGATGCTTGGCATACACTTACCACATTGTGCCAGGCTAGGAATGAGGCTCGTGTTGCTTACCTCCAAAAACAATCGGAGAGTGAGCATATGAATGAAGGTGATTCTACGGATAGTTTTTGAACAAAGATCAAAGATTTGAAGGAAGAGCTAATTTTTGCTAGTGAAGTCTTGCTTGACAGTTCACTTGTGCAGACTGTTCTAAACAGTCTTCCTGATTCATACTAGAGTTTTTCTTATACTCTTTGTTTGATGATGAAAGGCAATCCACATGCCTTATCATTTGAGGAGTTAGTCTGTCTTCTGTTGCAGGAAGACCAGTCTAGGTAGAACGGTCCATTATGCGTGTTGCAGATCAAAATTTCCTGGCTAGTCAGAAGGGCAAAGGTAAACTAGTAAGTAGATATCTGCTAATTCGGCACAATCAAAGAAGGATGATAAAGATGACAAGAAATCAGAAAAGCAGAAATTGTTTTGTAAGTATTGTAAAGCGAATGATCATGTCATAAATAATTGTCCAAAATTGGTTGCAAAAGAGGCAAAGGAAAAAGAGGTTGGAATGGTTGTTGCAGAGGCCTCTACACCGAAAACAGAGTATGCTAATCTTGTGCAGAATGAAGAATGGGCATTTACTACGGGCAACCAGACACATAACCTCATAGTGTCATTTCTTCACTTCACTCGAGCCTGCCCCTATAGGCAATACTGTCACATGCACCAACAACACCTCTTATCCTATCATGGGAGTTGGTAAGATCATTCTGACTACTACTGATGGTAGTTCTTTTACATTGTCGGATGCATTATTTGTGCCGGGGATCAAGAAGAATATATTATTAGTTTTAGCTTCTATGAAAAATCTGTGAATGATTCAGCATGTGCAGTACATGATTCTCAGTCTATGTCACAGGCAAAGCTTTGGCATGCATGCTTTGGTCATCTAAATTTTGCTATTTTGCTACGCATGCAGAAATATGATATGGTATCCTCTTTGCCCAAACTTGAGGCACTCGATAAACATGTTTGTGAAGGTTGTATTTTGGGCAAAATGCATCATTCCTCCTTTCCAAAGGATGGTTCAGTTTGAGCTACTCAGAAATTGCAGCTTGTTCATAATGATATCTGTGGTACTATGCAGACACCCTCTTTTGGAAACTTATATCTTTACTTCGTGACTTTCATCGATGATTTTTCCAAGCATGCATGGGTATATTCTCTGAAAGCAAAGTGTGAAGTGTTTATGTGCTTCAAACAGTTTTTGTTTTTGATTGAAAATTTGTTAGCATGTAAAATGGGCACCCTCCATTCTGATCGAGGGGGGAAATATATGTCTTCTGATTTTTATGCATTTCTGGCTGAACATGGGATAAAACATCAGTGTATAGTGCTGTATACACCTCAACAGAATGGAGTTGCTGAATGGAAGGACATGTCACTCATAGAGATGGTGATGTGTATGGTCGAGAGCTAGGCTTCACCACATAGTTTCTAGATTGAGGCTGTTATGTGTGCAACATATGTACTTAACAGGTGTCTGACTAAAGCACTATAGTCTATCACTCCATATGAGGCTTGGCATGGTCATAAGCCATCTATTTCTCACTTGCGTGTTTTTGGTTGTCTGGCATACTCATTAGTGCTTGACCAACATTGCAAGAAATTGGATGATAAAACAGTGAAATCTATTTTTGTTGGGTACAGTTCTCAAAGCAAAGGCTATCGTCTATATCATCCTTAGACTAAATGGATTCTGGTTAGCCGTGATGTTGTTTTTGTGGAGGATGCTATTCAACCATTACTGTCATGTACTAAGGAGACATCAATTAGCTCCAAAGACATGAATGATACTTTGTTGCCTCTTTTTAGAGGTGGATAGTCTAGCGCTCGTCCTAATGAGTACTTCTTAGCCTTTACAGGTTTCATGTGATGATGCAAATCATTCCATTTTTGATTCAAATTTACATGATGCACGGGTAGATGAGAGAGCTGATATTGAGGATGCAAAAACTATGCCAAAATGGCTAGTGCAGACTTTGCGTGATAGCAAATTAAATGCACCTCTATCATACTGCACTTGTTCAAGCTCTCATAGTGCCTCTTTTACATCAGATTGCTATGCTATGGCTTCCTCTAATCTTTGTGATGAGACTGAGCCTATTTTGTTCGATGAAGCACAAAATTATGAACATTGGATGGCTGCAATGCAATCTGAATATGATGCTATCATGAAAAATGGAACTTAGTCTTTATGTGACATGCGTCTTGATAAGAAAGCCATTGGCACTAAATGGGTATACAAGTTGAAGTGTAAACCTGATGGAACAGCTGAAAGGTATAAGGCTAGACTTGTTGCAAAGGATTATGTGTAGAAAGGGCATGAAAACGAGGTATGCAAGTTAAAGACGGCATTATATGGTTTAAAGTAAGCACCACATGCTTGGTATGAAAAGATACATGCCTATCTGATTGCACATGGTTTTGAGACAGTCCAACTGAGAGGACCTTATATGTTAAGCATGCTAATGATGTGCTTCTGATCATTGTTGTGAATGTTGATGACATGCTGATCACTAGCCCTCATGAGAAGCATATTGCTGATTTCAAGGCTGATTTGCATGCCTCATTTGAGATGTCTGATTTGGGGCATTTGCATCATTATTTGGGCATTCAATTTATGCAAGTTGATGGCAAAATAAATTTGTGTCAAACAAAATATATTGACACATTATTGCAGCATTTCGGCCTTGAGGATTGCAAAAGTATTGCCACTCCTATGGAGATAGGTTTATGGTTGAGACATGATGTTGGAGATGCATTTGATGCTGTTCTTTATTAGTACGCTATTGAATGTTTGATTTACTTATGCATTACTTGACCAGATATTTAGTTTGCTGTCTCACATATGAGCATGTTTATGCATTTCCCACAAGTCAAGCATTGGCAGGTGGTTAAGCGCATCTTTTGCTACTTGAGTGGTAACTGGATACTTGGTTTGCTTTATCCTAAGGGGGGATCACTACTGCTAGATTTACATACTTTTTCTGACTTTGATTGGGCTAGAAACTTGCGTGTCCACTAGTGGTTTTTGCTTCATGCTTGGTAGCTCATGTATATCTTGGTTGAGCAAGAAGCAGTCTACTATGGCCACTTCTAGTTGTGAGGCTGAGTATAGGGAAGCTTTCATAGCGATTGTTGAGAGTCTATGGCTCAGACACCTTATGGTTGATTTGGGTGTTGGTTAGTCTTCTGCCACCACCATCTTCACTGATAGTCAGAGCACATTGGTAGTTGTAAGGAACCTTGTGTTCCATGCTCGCACTAAGCACATTGAGGTGCATTATCCTTATGTTATGGAGAGGTTCTCTACTGGAGAGACAAGGATGGCATATGTGCCCACACAAGAGAACATTGTAGACCTTTTCACAAAGACTCTGCCTAGGGAGACGTTTGAACCTTTCCGCAAAGCTTTGGGCTTACTTTATTTTGTGGATTGATTCCACATAGCTTGGCACTTCCTTATACATGAATGCCAACTCCTTGTTCATCACATCAATCCCTAGGGGTATTTGTTGAGATATTTAGGTAGTGATGTGTGTGAACACACTAGGACCACAGGGGGACTTTTTTCCCTCTTTAGGAGGTTTTTTCCCTTGTGCTGTTCGTGTGCTTCTGCAGACCTCAAACTCCAACAACTATCACTAAGCAAATGAGGTACATGTTGAGGTAGACCCATATCACAAGCAAGACGAGAAAGCCATAATGCTTCCTTACATACCTCACTTGCTACAACATACTCTACTTCTGTGGTGGAAACGAATGTACATTCTTGAAAATGTGATCCCCAAGGGGTAGCACCTCCTCTAAAATGAAAAATGTACCTTGATGTAGAATTACATTTGTCTACACAACCAACATAGTCAAAATCTATGTAACCAATAATGGATGCTTTCCCTCTACCTAAGCATAGACACTTGTCCTTAGTGCCACTCAAATATCTCAAAATCATCTTGACCACCCCCCAATGTTTCTTGCCAAGATTGGACATATATCTGCTCACAACTCCCACTAGAAATGCAATGTTTAGTCTCGTGGCTATGATAGCATACATGACACTACCAAAAACAAACTCATAAGGGATTTTGTTCATGAATTCCTTTTCCTCATCTAATTTGGGGCAATCATCCTTACTCAATTTCACATATGCGGGTAAAGGTGTACTCAATTCCTTTCCACCCTGCATATTGAACCTATGAAATACTTTGGATATGTACTCACTTTGAGACAAGTATATGCATCTTTTATTCCTATCACTTGTAATGTGCATGCCAAGAATATGTTTGGCATCCCCCAAATCCTTTATATCAAATGTATGACTCAACTTCTTCTTGATAATTGACAAGTCATAAGAGGACTTGTCAGCAATCAACATATCATTGGCATAAAGTATCAAGCATATCAAGCTGCCATCTAAGCATCTCTTTGTGTAGAGATAATGATCATCATTGCTTCAAGAATAGCCTTGATACTTCTTCTTCTTCTTCTATTACATAAAAGGAATGTACAAGATTGACCTAAAAACAAGAATACAACAAGTGCAATATATAAAGATCAGTACATAAGGAAAAAACCTAATATCCGTGAATGAGTGAGCTGGCAAGAAACAAATGTGCCATCACTCTCGATAGATAAATCTAATAAAGCTCAATGAAGTATCCCTGACATATATCAGTATGACCACTATAAATGTCAGAGAAACAAAAAACTGGTACGTGTCATCCTGGATCATCACATGTTGAGCTTGATATCTCAACACTCCCCCTCAAGCTCAACGCCATATCCTGTAATCCAAGCATCTCTCGAAACTTCTTTAACTTCTCATCTCCAAGTGCTTTGGTGAAAATATCAGCAACCTGCTCATCTGTTCTCACATAAACAAGATCAATATCACCTGCTAATACCTTCTCTCTGATGAAGTGATAATGTACCTCGATATGCTTTGTTCTAGCATGGAAAACAGGGTTCCATGCTAACTGTATGCTGCTAAGATTATCACAATAGATAGTGATAGGCTTTTGCACTTCCACACCTAAATCTGCAAGTAACATCTCCAGCCATGATGCCTCACATGCTGCCATTGCAGCACCTCTATACTCAGCCTCTGTACTCGACAAAGCAACAGTGGGTTGCTTCTTGCTGCTCCACGTAATAGCTGTACCTCCAAGTGAGAAAAGAAAGCCACTAGTAGATCTTCTATCTGGAGTACTACCAACCCAATCTACATCGGTGTATCCATGATCCAGCAACTCCACACCAGCTTCATAAAACAATGCATAGTCCAAAGTAGCACTCACATAACGTAGAGTGCGCCTCAGAGCATCCAAATGTGGCTTCCTGGGAACCTGCATAAACTGACTTTCAAGTCCAACAATATAAATTAGATCAGGCCTTGTAATTGTGAGATATATAAGACTTCCCACAATTTTCCTATACATAGTAGCATTTTCCAGTGCTTCACCTAATGTAGTATCCAATTTCAAATTCTAATCTAATGGCATAGAAATTGTCTTACAATCAGCCATACCATACTTTTGCAGCATATTCAAGGCATATTGCCTTTGCGACATCCATATACCTGTTTCTGTATGTATAAACTCAATGCCCAAGAAATAGCACAACACACTAAGATCTTTCATGTCGAATTCCTGCATAAGAAGTTTCTTTACCTCTTTGATGCTTTCTTCATTATCACCACCTACAATCAGGTCATCAACATAAATAGCCACAATAGTGATGCCATCATCAGCATTCCTTGCATATAGTGAGTGATCTGCATCACACATAGAGAACCCAATGCTGGTTAAGTAATCAGCAATCCTTGCATGCCATGCACGAGGGGCTTGCTTCAGCCCATACAAAGCCTTTTGCAACCTACAAACATATTCTAGATGCTTTGAATCTTCATATCATTGTGGCTGGTCCATATATACTTCTTCTTGTAACTCACCATGTAGGAAAGTATTCTTCACATCCATCTGATGCAAATTCCATCCTTTTGCTGTAGCTAATGCAACAAGTGTTCTAACAGTAGACATTTTAGCTACAGGGCTGAATGTTTCCTCATAATCAATGCCATATGTCTGTGCATAACCTTTAGCTACCAATCGTGCCTTATACCTGCTTATGCTACCATCAACATTATGCTTTACCTTGTAAACCCATTTGCAGCCTATGGATTTCTTTCCTTGTGGCAATGGAACCAGCTTCCATGTATCATTTCCATAAAGTGCAGCCATCTCCTCATCCATAGATTTTTCCCAGTCTGCATTACCAATTGCATCTTCAAAACAAGAAGGTTCAGCATCTTGTATTACCTTTGTCATGTAGGCACAATGGCGAGCCATGTAACTATCATATGTCAATCGTTGCACTGAGTTACACATCCTCCCAGATCTTCTTGGTCCTGGGTCACTTCTTCTTGTATCATCTGCATGTGCCCTTCTTACTCCTGGAGTCTTCATAGAGGGCAATCCAAGTTCCTCATCAATACTCTTTTATGAACCACTTGAATCTCCATCTACATTTTCAAAACCTGCACCTGTTTTACTACCAGCAGAAAGATTTTCTTTACCTTTCTTGGATGTATTTGATGAATTTGCTGGACTGAAATTTCCACGCAGTCTTCCACTCCATGGATTTGAGTTGGAACTATTTCTTGGTGATGCATCCGGTCCACTCAAAACTTGAGATTCTGCACTAGATTTTTCAGCATTTTCTTTGTCATTTGGTTCAAGATTCAGTCCTTCTTTGGCATCTGCATAGAAGCTTGACATTTCATCAAATACCACATCTCTGCTCATCTTCACCTATCGTGTGAGTGGGTTATAACATTTGCACCCCTTTTGCTCAAGGGAATATCCAATGAAGACACATTTTTCTGCTTTTGAATCAAGCTTCATCCTCAACTCATCTGGAACATGTACATATGCAATATAGCCAAAAACTTTCAGATGTGATAAGTTTGGCTTTTTACCTGTAAACTTCTCTTCGGGTGTAACTTGATGTACAACAGCAGTCGGAGTTCTGTTCATGCTGTATACAGCAGTATGCATAGCTTCTGCCCAATAACAATGAGGCATATTCTTCTCAGCCATCAAGGCTCTTGCTATTTCTGCAATATGTCTATTTTTGCATTCAGCAACACCATTCTGTTGTGGTGTGTATCTGCATGAAAACTGACACCGAATTCCATGATTTTTTAGAAAACTGCTGAACTCATTTGACATGTATTCACCTCCTCCATCAGATCTTAATGGTTGAATGTACTTCCCTGTCTGCTTTTCCACCATAGCTTTAAAATTCTGGAAGTGAGTGAACACCTCGCTCTTCTCTTTCATGAAATATACCCATACTTTGCGTGTATGATCATCAATGAAGGTAACATAAAACCTGCAACTGCCCATAGATGTGGTCTTTGCTGGACCCCAAACATCTGTATGTACTACTTCTAGTACATTCTCACTAACATGCTTGTCATGTGGAAATGATGCTCTTGACTGTTTACCAAATTGACATGCTGCACATACCTTTTGCATTTCCGCAACTTTGAAATTTGGTAGTCCATGGACAATCTCCTTTGACTGCATCATTTTCAACCTTTGCAAGTTTGCATGTCCAATCCATTTGTGCCATATCTCTATATCTGCAATAACTCCTGCACCTTTTGCAAACATGGCTGCATTCATTTCAGGAATCTTCACATTTAAGGTGAACATCCTACCCACTTTGTTTCCTTTAGCAACCAATCGTCCATCCTGCTTGTACTCTTCTACATATAATCCATCAGCACTGAACCTCACTTGTAATCCCTGGTCAACCATTTGTCCAACAGAAACCAGATTCTTTGTTATATTTGGAACATGCAACACATCAGCAAGATGTTTTACCTTCCCGTCCTCCATAGACAATGCTATGTTTCCTGTATGGTCAATAAGATGCGATGTATCATCACCTGTTTCAACATATCTAGGAACTGGCATTTTTTGCAAACTACTAAAACATTCTGCATGACTGGTCATGTGATTTGAAGCACATGAATCAACATACCAGAAATTATCATTCGATTTTGAAACACCAGCAGACATTGTATTCATCATGTGATGTTGAACCATAAACAGCTTCTCAGAATCATTTGCACTTATGGATGCATAGTTGTTTTGCTGCCTTCTGTTATTTTGATTCTTTAACCTGCAATCACGTTCAAAGTGTCCAGGTTTACCACAATTCCAGCATCCTTTACTATCATTACCTGAATCATTTCTTTGGAAATTTCTGCGACCTCTTTGGCTCCCCCTGCCTCAAAACTGTCCTCTTCACCATCACCTTTTCCACGAGCTCTCTAGAGCCAGGCTGGCTCTGATACCATGTCACGCGGAAGGAGATAAGGAAGAGAGCTCACACACACACTCTCACTCTCAAGGAGAAGCACACACACAGATTGAGGCAAGGAAGAATAATCTTCTTCTTCTTCTTCTATTACATAAAAGGAATGTACAAGAATGACCTAAAAAGAAGAATACAACAAGTGCAATATATAAAGATCAGTACATAAGGAAAAAACTTAATATCCGCGAATGAGTGAGCTGGCAAGAAACAAATGTGCCATCACTCTCGGTAGATAAATCTAATAAAGCTCAATGAAGTATCCCTGACATATATCGGTATGACCACTATACATGTCAGAGAAAAAAAAACTGGTACGTGTCATCCTGGATCATCACATGTTGAGCTTGATATCTCAACAATTCACATCCATTTGGACTAGCTCTAAGTCCATTGCAAGGAATAAGAGCAACATGCACATGCTAGTTATCTTGACCATTCGAGAGAAGATTTCCTCAAAATCAACACCATGTTGTTGCTTAAAACTCGTTGCAACAATTTATGCTTTATACTTTGGAGAAGCACTATCTGATGTGAATTTCAAATTATATACCCATTTACATGGTAAAGATTTCCTACCCTTTGGCAAAGGTAGTAAATCTTGAGTACCATTCTTTAGAATCCAACTCACTCTTCATGGCACGCTCCCACTTGACATGATCCACTGTTTGCATAGGCTCTTTGTAGCAAGAAGGCTCATCAACACCTGTTAGCATAACAAAATCAAAACCTGGAACATATCTATTAGGTGGATGTGAGACACATGTAGAGCGTCTCAATGGTTGTTAAACAGTAACATTTGCAAACTGATTTGATCGGACATTCTCTTGAACATCCCTATGTGCATCATTCTTATGCATGCTAACTAGAGGACTAGTATCCTCAAACACCACTCTTCTCACTTCAACCTCCTTTATGGGCTGTTTATGCATCTTAGAATCATTGAAAATAACATCACTACTTCTGGTCACTGATTGTGTTTCAGGATCTCATAAGCGATATCCAAATTGTCCTTCTCGACCATATCCAAGAAAAATGCATTTGTTTGACTTATGGTCCAACGTGCTTCTAAGGTTATTGGGCATATGAACATATGATTCACACCCAAAAATGCAAAGATGATCATAATATGGTGGCGTCCCTATCTGTAACTCTTGTGTCACTTTCAAACCTTTGGCAGTACTAGGTGAAAGGTTAATCACGTGAATTGTAGTCAATACTGCTTCTACCCAAAAGCCTCCTAAAAGGTTTGCACGATGCATCATAGAAACTACTCTATCTTGAATAGTTCTATTCATCCTTTCAACTACAACATTCTATACTAGGGTATAAGGAGCTGTAAACTCTACAAATTCCTCTAGACTGACAAAAAAGGTTGAATTCATGTGAGGTATAATCACCCCCATTATCTGAACATAAAGCCTTAAGCTTAGGTGCTTTTTCAGTCTCAACTGAAGCAAGCCATTTTCTGAAAGTAGGGAATACCTCATCCTTTGCGTTGATAGGATATACCCAAAATTTTCTAGTAGCATCATCTATGAAAGTGAAAAAGTAAAGAGAACAACCTAATGACCTTGTGGGCATAGGACCACACACATCTGTATGAACAAGATCTAAAGGCTGAATTGAAGAGTCAATGTGCCTCTTGTGCACATTCGTAGTTTGCTTTCCATATTGACAATGCTCACAAAATGAAAAATGAGAGAAAAATAACACAAGTAGCCAGAATGGAAAATATTTTCCATTCCACTATATGATATATGGCCCAAATGGCCATGCCAAAATACAAGCCATAGGTGTTGAATAACATCTATCAAGTGTTCTTTCTATGATACAAATAAAGGAATAAGTGAGCCAACTTTAGCTCCTTTTGCAATAACCATATTTCCCTTTGATATGCAAAAGGACGGAGCATAGAAGACCACCTTATAACCAAGGTCATTTTGATCAACTGAACTCAAAGTGCATGATAACTGAGGTTCATGGCGTACATTATGCATAGTAAATTTTGAACCATCAATGAATTGTATAACCACATCTCCAATCCCCACAACGTCACACTAGTAAAGTAAGAGTCACCAAGTCTCACTATACCAAGAGAATTTATTCCATAATTAGAGAACCATTCTATCAATGGTATCACATGGAAAGAAGCACCAAAATCTAGCAGGCATATGTGGGAAAGACAATTATACATAAGAGCCTCAGTTGGCATAGTACTATCAAGTTTCAACACATCAACATCATCATAAATAGCATTAATTTCTTCAATCTTCACACTCGAAGTAGATGGTGCAGGTAGTTGTTTAACATGCCCATCAACATTCTATCCTTTATCTTTAGCATTCTTTAATGCATAACAATCTTTCTTCATGTGTACTTTCTTATGACAATAATGGCATTTGATATCCATCTTCCTTGATTTACTTCTAGTCTTATTCCATTGACCATTCTTTTTCTTTTTCTTGCTCCTACCATGTTGCTTATCTTTCCTTGGTAAGAATCATGAACATTATATGCATCTCCACTTTGATTGCCAACCATAGATTTTCTATGAATCTCCTCACTCAAAAGTGCTCCACAGATGTCATCATAGACTAGTTTACCACCAGGTGCACTATCACTAATAGTTGTGCAAAATGTATCCCATGATGATGGCAAGGTGCATAACAACAAGATTGATTTGATTTCAGTATCCATATCCATTTTTTGAGCATGTAATTGGGAGAATATAGCATCAAACTCATTTAGATGAGTATCAACACTACCTATGTCCTTCATGTGAAGGTCATATAACTTTCTCATCAGATACACTTTATTTGATGCTATCTCTTTTTCATATGTATTGAATAACTTCTTCCAAAGCTCCTTCGCACTTTCTGAGTCTAATAATATAAAATAAGCATTATCTACTAGGTGCAATCGAATGGTAGACCTGGCCATTTCATCTAACTCATCCCAATCATCTTCATCCATGTCAGTGGGCTTCTTTGAGATTCCATTTACTAGCTTCCATTGCCTCCTCTGAATCAGCACATCTTTGATCTGATTCTTCCATAGAGCAAAGTGTGTGCCATCAAATTTTTGGATCTCAAAATGGTCTTTGCCCTGCAAGTTATAGCTCCTCCTCGGAACAGTGGCACTAGACCCTTATCCACTAGATGTGCCTGAGACCTCTAATGCCATGATGGTAGAGAACCGAATAGAATGGTAATGGAGATAGAAGAGTCCATACACGACTAAGGCTCAAAAAAGGATGACCAACTATCAGATTCTTGGTGGGAATTTAGTAGTCTCCCTAGAAAAATGAATTAATGAACACTAATGACCAACCAAAAGGATTATGTGAGAATAAATGTGCTCACACAAATAAGTGTATCAAGGAGTAAAGTCGACCATTGTATAGTTGAGAAATCCAAAAAATTTGGATTTTTTTTTGTGAGAGTATCCTTTGCAAAATGAGCATATGATCAGTGTCAAAATCTCATAAAACTGCAAGTGCTGGCATGTTTACCTGATACATATAATCAGTTACCCGAAAGAGGCCAACTAGGCTTATCGAGCACCTATGAACAACTATCATACATCTCCTATGGCAAAGCTGGGTAAGTCTTCCACTTGCATCATCAAGGAGACCCCGACATCTGGGTGTCTCCCAATTAAGAAAACCTCGCCACGACCCTCTCTATCAAACATAAAAGGCTTTATGTAAAAAATGTAACCGCTATATCAATGACGACATGGATGTACATAAGCAGTATCCACAAAAGCATATATAATGTATATGTGCTCAATATATGCAATAAAATGGCACTTAAAAGCTGAATTCATTGCCCAAACAATTGCCAACAACACTTGCAAGTGTCTGTTGACTTTGTTCTTTAGGCTCAAAAACCTGCATATACTTGCAGTGGCTTCTCCCACCACAACTAAAACCTTTCAAGAAACTTGTAGATTAATTAGTGTGGCTGAAATCATATCCCAAATGGTGAACATTCATTGTGGAAGAAGTACAAAGAACACTCTTCTTGATGTTCTTGTACCTCTATGGAGAGAAGTATGCATGAAAGTAATCCAAAATGGCTCCAAAAATCAGACAAAAAATGCTTCAAAAAAAGGCTTTGAAAGCAAAGAATGAAGCTTTGAAGGTCCAAAACTTGTTGAAGATAATGTGAAACTTACTCTTTCCCCTTCTTCAAGCACCAAAAGATTGTAGCTTAGTGGCAAGAGATTGCCATGATTAAGTGAGCTCCAGGGGGAACAATACTAGGATGGGTGATCTCGAGAGAAGTATCGAGAACCTCCATCTTCCTTGATTGTTGAGGTCCTCCCTCACACATAGCCAACAACACCAATGGTGACTTGGGTGACTCGTATGAAAAGGTATATACCTTGGCATACCTTGTCATAAGAGTCATCGAAGTCACTGATTTGGAAAGTCTATGCGTTGGGTGGATGGGGGGGTGCTCACTTTGCTCGCACAAAAGGAAAAAATCTTTTGCAGTGAAATGCTTTGATATCAGTGAAATATTCTTCTTGAGAGCTTTGCAACAATATGCTCAGAGTAGAAAGTCAAGCTCAAGCACCACACACGGTACTCCACACAAAGGCTGTAAAATACACAGAAAAACATAGTACACAAGGAGCACGAATGCAGACTTCTTAGGTGTTACAAATGCGATCAAACTTATAGTCTGTGGCTGACTCATATGAAAAGGTATATACCTTGGAATACCTTGTCATACAAGTAATCAAAGTCACTGATTTGGAAAATCTATGCCTTGGGCGGATGGGTGGGTGCTCGCTTCGCTCGCACAAAAGGAACAAATCTTTTGCATCAAAATGCTATGATATCAGTGAAATATTTTGATGGTGATGCACCATAGTGCACTCTTCTTCTTGAGAGCTCCACAAAGATACCCTCAGAGTGGAAAGTCAAGCTCAAGCACCACACACGGTACTCCACACAGAGGCTATAGAATATGCAGAAAAACATAGTACACAAGGAGCACAAACGCAGACTTCTTAAGTGTTACAAATGCGGTCAAACTTACAGTCTGTGGCTGACTATGACACTATATGTTTTATTAAAGAGCATATATAAAAGTGTCCGGTGGCTATTTTGTTGAGATATCAAGCTCAACATGTGATGATCCAAGATGACAAGTATCAGTAGGCCCATCTTGCTTTGATGTCGCTCTGATACGACTATTGGAGGAGATGGTGGATAGATTCCAGAGATGAAGTAGTGTTGCAACTCCCTACTTCACACCAGCCAATAACAAGTTGTGAAGTGTGTAGTAGGCCCTTTGAGCTTCCTAATGATCATAAATAATCACACGTGCTTTGGAAAATGATCCTCTAAACAATGGATCAAAACAAATGAGTAGAAAGTTGAACCAAGATCATAGACTTGCTATGTTAGTCTCTGCACATGTTTAGTAAAGTGAACAGTGCTCTCAACCTGCTAGCAATTGGCCAAATTCCTTTTGGTGGTATCTACGTAATTTAGAGAGCTACTAATCATGAGTTATTTCAATAAAAAAGATGGACTATACACTGAGAATGAAGCTTATCAAGTTAGTGTACTTGCTTGATATTTTCAGGATGCTTCGGTGTACAGACTATAGAGTAAAGATATGAAGTTATCTCACAATTTAGAAAAGCAATGATAATGAAAGTTTGTACTTATGAACTAGAGAGTATAGTGAATCTATAGTGCTTCAAATCGCATCAAATGATCAACCGTGCACTGAGAACAAGCTCTTAGAAGTTCACTATTTTGAGATGATCATAGCAGAGAAGTGAAGTAGAGAAGTAATCAATGTAAATGTATTAGATGACATAGAAATACAATGACATTGCCAATGTTCAATTGCACAATGTGAGGGTAGTGATGGAGCTATAGAGTGAGCTCATTAATCACATGAGTCCCTCTCAAATGGT
The DNA here is from genome assembly GCA_020310875.1 of Ceratopteris richardii. Lineage (NCBI taxonomy): Eukaryota > Viridiplantae > Streptophyta > Polypodiopsida > Polypodiales > Pteridaceae > Ceratopteris > Ceratopteris richardii. Next base: position 181,612,792 of record CM035413.1, read on the forward strand.
GTCTTTAATTGTGGTTAGTCACGCGAACCTTTTGATCCCTTTTTATAGTTGAAGTTGGTGCCAAGCTTTGAGTTCAAATTCAATTTCTCACCATGACGCGAGTCCTAAACTATAGGATTTATTCTCTCATCAATCATCTACCAAATAAGTCAAGATTTGATGCCTCCTAACTCCACATGAGAGTAGTGCACTAGACATAGGCACTTTTACAAAGATAAAAGGTAATTGACCTTTACAAGGGAGTGATCATATGTGAAAACATGAGATATATGTTAGTTATCCAAGTATGTAGGCTTGGTTTCTTTGCACCAATAGCTTCTTGAGTTGCAATGGTGAGATCTCTATATTTTGCTTTAGTTGAAGATAAAGCAACTGTTGGTTGCTTCTTGGAACTCCAAGAAACTAATTTTGAATGTGCAAATGCTAAATATCCAGAGATAATTCTTCTATCATTCTTTGCTCTTGCCCAATCTACATATGAGTAGATTTTGATATCCAAATATGAAGAGTAATGATAGTAGATACCTTCATTAAGTGTTCCTTTGAGGTACTTGAGTACTGTCTTTGCAGCATCCATGTGTGATATTCTAGGTGAGTGCATGAACTAACTAAGCACTCCCACACTATAGGACATATGTGGTCTTATGTGAGTTGCATATATCAAGCTACCAACTATGCTTTGATACTCTTTAGGATCATCAAACTGCTCACCTTCATAAACACTTAGTTTATGGTTTAATTCCAAAGGTGTGGAGAAATTTCAGTCCAATACACATGGTGAAAGTTAGAGAACCTCTTCTAGAATCTGCCTTGTAAGACACATGATTACTAAAACCTGATTCAGTCACAACTCAAAGATCCAATGACTCTGATATTTTGTCCACACACAATGGACTCTCTTAGCTTTCTAATAATCTAAATAACACTCCATTTGGAGTTGATATGACCAAAAAACTAACTATTCAAAGATAGACTACCTGTCATCTCATGTTAAGCAAAAAACGAAGGTTCACAAGAAATGTTCCTTGTAACTACTAGAGAATCATTTGACAAAGATATTTGTGATACCAAGATTGTAAGAAATAAGCTTTCCAAAAAAGATAAGTACATAGAGAGATATCACCTTCACAAGTGGCTATGTACAGAAAAGGTATGCGACTGGAATACCTATGTGCCTTGTAGCACACGAATGAGCATCCTTTTGATATTAATTGGTGAGAGAATGACTAGCATATGCTTCTACACCATCTCCTTATCATCTCCACAAATTTTCATATTCAAATGACTTCTATATATAGAGGTATGGGCATGGGACTTTTCACCTACCCTTGCATCTTCTCTCACCTCTTGACCTTTCACTTCATGTCCTTTCTCCTTCCATTTCGTTGGGTGACTTTTGGTGCCCCAAATCACTCCACATGGATAAGGTCACGACTTTCTTTTTAGTATTCCATCTCTCTAAATATATCTTGGCTTTTATATAATCCATAAATACATTTTCCCTTTTTAATTGAACACTCTACTCTAAGGTTATGAGTGTAGGGTTTATATTTTTTCTTACAACAAATGCATAAATGATGAAGAGGTAATAAATGAGAGGTGACTATGTGTCAAGCCTCACAATTGGAGATTGCATATGTTCCATAATTTTCAACACTTCCCCTCAAGCTACAATAGGGAGTCCATGCTACTCTCCAATTCTTTTCCTCTTTGCCTTTTGCTTCTTTTGCCCTTATATCTCTTCCTTTGATAGGTTGGTGATCTTCCTTCTTTGCCTCCAAGCTCCTTTGGCTTCTCTTCCAGCTTTGGCTTTGCTCCTTTGGCTCTTCACAATAGCTCTTCTTCAATCCCTATCAAGAAACATGTTTCATACAATATAAAATGAATGAGATCACCTTGGATGTACATATCCTTGTTGCTTCAATCTCTTTCTCTTTGTTGTCCTCTCTTTGAGAATCTCTCTTTTTCTTCTTCTTCTTCTTCTTCTTCTTCTTCTTCTTCTTCACCTTCATGGCTTCATGTCCTCTAGACTTGCATGCTTTGCTTTGATCCTCCTTTGTCTTTGGATCATCTTTGACTTTGTCTTTGGTTGCTCTTTGCCTTTGCACCTTGTTGGAAGGTGTATTCTTGGAAAAGCATTTTTGATGTAAAAAATTAGTAAAAAGTCAAAAAAAAACTTGTAAAATATTTATGCAATGGTTGTAAAAATAAGGAAGAGTCTTCCTTATGTGGTTGAGGATCTCATGTAATTTTTGTAGAATTTTTAGAAACTCTTAGATAGCATTTTTTAGAAAATTAGAGAAAAAGACCTAATTTCAAGTGTGAAAAGGGACACTTGAAAATGTATATAAGTCAATTTTCTCTATTTTGGAGAGGTTGGTTAGTCATTTGCTCAAGCTATCAATAGAGAAGAAAGAGTTTCTGCAAAAATCGTGTTTTCTCCTGTTGAGTGTATTTTCTTTGATGTGTGAGCTTGTCTCTTGCTTAATCATGGAGATTTGTGAGTTACATTTGTGTATTATTGAGTAAGTTGTATGAAGAGAGAGACCTATTGCTGTAAATGAGTGGAAAGAACTGAAGGAAATTTCAAAATTGTGAAAATCGTTTGTTGGTACAGAATCGCGATTGTCTCGTCTTTGTGATACAGGTGATATTTTTCAATTTTGAGTTCATATTTGTATTCTGCTAATGAAATGGCATGGTTTTGACATAAAGAACATAGAAAATGATGGAGATTTGCCTTAGTTATGGTAAACTCAAGATTTTCTCTTCATCTTCAATTTCTCTCAGCAATCCAGCCATCAATTTCTTATTTCCTTGAATCTATTATCTTGAAGGGGCTGTGGTCTTATGGATATTCCTAGGATTGACAAAATAAAGATGATTTGTTGATTCTTTGTTACTTCATGATTGGAGAGGACAACTTGGAGTCCAAAACAAAACATTTTTTGGCGCCGTTGCCGGGGAATATTCCAAGAACTTCTTTGAAGTTGGACCTTTGCTGGATCTTCAGTTGATGATGGTGAACAAGGTAAAGCTCATCAATTAGGAAAAGTACACATGAATAGGTAGATATCATTGTTTGTCTTTAGGGAAGAAGAAAGCAATGGATGTCTTGTAGAAGTGAAAGTGCTGAAATCTTTGTAAATTGATAGTTGCTCATCATATTGGTGAAGTAAAAGTGCAGGTGTGTGGAGGATTTGAGCCAAGGAGCTGAAGATGGAGGTAACTTGAATCTATTCTTGCATTTCTAGATTTCTTTTTGCCCAAGTACTAGACACCATGGGTGATCTTGGGAAGATAACATGGTGATATTAAGGAAAGGACAGTTAAAGTAGCTAGATGTAAGAATGAGAGATTCAGTTGTTGACCAAGTCTGAGCATTAAATCTTGAGTTGTGCTGTATTTTGAAAAAAAAATCATATGATTGAGTTTATCTTTACAAAATTTGATTGCCTTTCATAACACTTTTTCATTGGAGAACCTTTCTTTGGTACTTTAGTGATAGCTAAGGACATAGAAACTCATAACCAATCAAGAACCATAGGATCAGTTGATTTCCAAAACCAGAAACCCTAAGTAAAGTGTTCACCTTTATTTTTAGGGCAAAAATACCAAACAAATTCACAAAACTCATAAAAAACAATCAAACAAATTTCTTTTCTTGATAAGAAGTTGAAGTGAGGTGTTGTGGTTGGGAGTGATTGTGGAAAACTGGAAAAGAAAACAAAAAATGATCAAAAAACCAGAAAATTAGAAAACACGATTCTTTGCACAGAATCGCGACTTTCTGAAAAAAGTGATTGATTTTGAATTAACATTTTAAGTGAAAGTTGAATTGAAGTTGTTGAAGGGTTTTTGAAGGTAATCAAGAAGAAAAAACTACTCAAAGTGTCATAAAATCAAAAATAGAGAAAAACACGATTTTCTGCACAAAGTCGCGATTTTCTGAGGAAGATTGTGATTTTGGTACAAAAATTCAGGAGCAGAGTTAATTACAAAGAAAAGAAGGAATTGTAGCAAAACAAAGAGAAAGAAAGTTTAAAAAATTAAAAAATTATCAAAAAACCCAGAAAATTAGAAAACACGATTCTCTGAACAGAATCGCGATTTTCTGTAAAAAGTGTTGTTTTGAAAAAACTTTTCAGGTGACTCATGTTGAAGTTGTGAAGGATATTGAGAGGAGGCAAGGATATAGAATACTCAAAATTTGCACAAGAAAAGATCTACAGAAAAAACACGATTCACTACACAAAATCGCAATTTTCTGTAAAGAAAGTTTTTTGGAATATGTGGTAAATTTGGGTACTTGACATAAGAAAGTGTAGAGGGAGTCAGTAAGATTGAGTAAGTGAAGTTGAACAAGTGAAAGAGTGAGGAAAAGTAAAAATCACACAAAATCGCGATTTTCTGAACACTATAAAAACCTGAAATTCAAAGAAAAATTCATTTGAGTGAGAGTGAGGGAGAGAGAGAGTGTGCAGAGTCGAATAAAATCGCGATTTGCTGCTACAAGCAAGCTTTGGAGATATTTTCAACTTGGCAAGCAAGGTAAAAAGTCTAGCAGCATTTTGAGTACATATTTTTTGCATTAAAGTGATTAAAATAACACAAAAAAGAAGGAAAATAGTAAAATCACGAAATCGCGATTTCCTGTTTTTGTTGGTTTTCAGTAAGAAAAAAGTGTTTTTCAAGAAATTTCTTTTATTGCATGTCAAAATTTTGATAAGGCGATTCTATAGGTGAAAAAATATTGAAAAAAGCAATAAGTTGAAAATCTGCCAAATTTTGGACAAAATCGCGATTCTGAGTTTTAACTCAAAATCGCGATTCTGTGAAAAAGTGCCATCAACATCGCGATTCCCAGAATACGATTTTCTTAAAGAAAATCGTGTTCTTACAATCTGTGAGCAATCACGATTGTCTGGGAACAAAATCGTGAAAAACACGATTTTGTGAATAAAATCGCAAAAAACACGATTTTGACACAAAATCGCAAAAAACACGATTTTGACACAAAATCGCAAAAAACACGATTTTGACACAAAATCGCAAAAAACACGATTTTGACACAAAATCGCAAAAAACACGATTTTGACACAAAATCGCAAAAAACACGATTTTGACACAAAATCGTGAAAAACTCGATTTTCATCAGAAAATCGTGAATAACACGATTTTGACACAAAATCGTGAAAACCTCGATTTTCAACAGAAAATCGTGAAAAACACGATTTTGACACAAAATCGTGAAAAACACGATTTTGACACAAAATCGTGAAAAACACGATTTTGACACAAAATCGTAGAAAACTCGATTTTCAACAGAAAATCGTGAAAAACACGATTTTGACACGAAATCGTGAAAAACACGATTTTGACACAAAATCGTAGAAAACTCGATTTTCAACAGAAAATCGTGAAAAACACGATTTTCAACAGAAAATCGTGAAAAACTCACAAATAGGTAGAAAATCATGAAAAACACGATTTTCATCAGAAAATCGTGAAAAAACCCCCAAGTAGGCACAAAATCGTGAAAAACACGATTTTCATCAGAAAATTGTGGAAAAAAACACAAATCCATCTGAAAATCGTGGAAAAGTCTAATTGCATCATAAAATCGTGAAAAAACACGATTTTCATCTGAAAATCGTGAAAAAACACTACTGGCAGTAGAAAATCGTGAAAAAAAACCCTAAACTCATTAAGAAGTTGTGAAAAGCACAAAACATAGGAAGAAAATTAAAACACACATAATTTTGGACAGAAAATTGTGAAAAAACCAATATATTGGTTAGGAAACTGTGACAAACACTTTTTTGAGTATTAGAAATTTGTCAAAAATAGTTGAATGATACTAAGGTCTGGAAATAAAATAAATTCACTTCCTAAACAAGACCTAACAAGGAAGGAAAAAGAGCCAGGAAGTAGTAAAAGATCAGAAAGAAGTTTAGACCAAGAAAATAACATGGAAAACCTAAATGAAACAAATGAGTCATTAGAAACTGGGGATTTTAGAAACATCCTTAAATACATGTATACAAATAGGTTTGGAACCTATGTATACCAGGATGGAATGCATAAATTCCTCATTAGACTGAGGAATTTAGAAGTTCCTCTGAATATAACTCCAGTAGCCCAATTCAAAGATGGAAGATATGAAGACAGGCAAGGATGTGTATACATCTTCTCTCAAGACCCAGAAAATTCAAATGATCTAGGGCAATGTGCTGACAAAGGACCTTGGGAACATAACATGGGACAACCAGATATACCTAGACCAAATGAAAACTACATTAATAATGAGCAACATCATGGGAGAAGGACACATGCTTCACCAAATCCCTTTGACAAAGAACCAGAAGGATATAATGACTTCCCACTCAGAAGAAGACCTCATTGGCAACCTCAGGGTAGGATGCTTAGACCATACCAAGTAGCCAAATGCATGAAGAACCAATATGAAGGGTATTCAGATCCTCATGCTCATGCAGCAGAATTTAGACAACTAATTAGAGCAGAGGAAGTAGAAGATTACAAGGTACAATTTGAGGCATTTGGTCTAACACTAACAGGGCCAGCCTTATCATGGTTCATTCCTTTGAGAAAAGAAATGTACCTAGACATTGAATCTTTCTTAGAAGCTTTCATTGGTGAATTCTCTAAGACTGGAATCAAACACAGTACAGCCACATTGATACACAGCTTCAAACAACAAAAGGAGGAAAATGTTAGAGAAGCAGCCAGAAGGTTTAAGCAGTACATTGATAGATGCCCAAGAGAAGAAGTACCTTCCATGGCAAAACAAGTATCCTTATTCATTGAGGGTTTGAGAAGTGCCCAATTAAGGACCCTAGTGTACTATAGGAGATGTCCTGATTTAGCAGCCTGTGTTAAGGAAGCAATAGATTTGGAGGACAACAGAGGTCAAGATTTGTTAGCATTTGATCAACCCAGATCTTATGAAGACAAAATTCCTCCAGCAGAAGAGTTGGCTCAGGCCATTGCTAAAGCCCTAGAGGTAAGCACTAAAACTAATCTGATAAACTCTAGGATAAACACAAACAAGAAATGTTATATTTGTGGAGAAAATCATCTGGCACAACAATGCCCTTATCAGAAACCACAACACTTACAAGATAGGAAGACACTCAAGTATTGTACACTAGAGAGAAAATGGACAAACCATACCAGGGAGGAATGCTTCTATAACAAACAACCTGTCAAGGAAAGAGACTACATGACTCAGAGGGAATCAGGTTATACTGAGCAACCAAGGCCAGTATTAGGACAACAGCCTCCTATTCCAACTAATGTGGTACCAGTCAAATATACACCCATTGACGAAGGAAATTCAAGATTCAGATCACCTTATAAGGAAGAGTATCAATGGAGTGAGGGACATCAGGAAGAATGGGAAGATTATGAAATAAGGGAACCTGAGCTTAAAGCACTAGATTTGGGAAATGGGAAAATCGAAATGGACACAGCAACATTCATGTACATTACCAACAACTACATGTCCAATCAAAAACCTCAATTCAAAGGGGGACCAAAGATAACATGTTATAGGTGTGGGGGAGAGCATTTCATTAGAGATTGTCCACAACCTCCAACATTCAGAATAGAGGGAGCATACTGTAAGGATTGTGGTAGAGAACATTTGATCAAGGACTGTCCAAAAAATCCCCAAAAACAACAGAACACACCTAATAACATACCTTTAAAAACAGTCAAAATTATGGAACAAGAGGAATTGAGTGACAATGATCAAATTGAGCTTAATGTTATAACAAGGGCACAAGCCAAACAACAAGGAACAATGAAAGAACAAAATGAGGGTTCTACATCAAAAGGGAAGAAAAATAGACAAAAAGGGAAATGGGAAAAGAAAAGGAAAGTGGGCAAAAGTCTGGAAGAAGACAATCAGGAACAAACAAATTCAAAACATACTTCTCCTCAAAAGACCCAAAATCTGTCTGAATTAGGAAATTCTCAGAGCCGAGACACCCTAATCAAAGCCTATAAAGGAAGGATTCAAGAGGGACCAAGCCCTGCAGATCATGCAATGGCTTATCCCATACCGGATTTAGAGCATGAAAGGATGCTAAAATGCAAACAAATTATCCAGGAAACACAACTCAGATTAAGGGAAGAAGACAGCCCTCGAAGAACATTTGATCAGCATGAAAAAACAAAAACCAAGGAAAATGATAAAGAAGGAAATCCACAAATAACATTCCAAATGATCTTAGATGAACATTGTAGTATTACATGTCATACAACATGGGAAAATTTGTTGAAACAAAATCCTCACCTACAAAACAAGATGAACAAAGAAGAAACAATATCTGGAAACCTTCATTCACCAACACAAGAATTAGAGGAACTATGGTATATTCCTATTGACAAAATAGGAGGATATTGTGAAGGAGAAGAAGGGAATTCAACCTTAAAATTACAATATGGAAAACATTCAGCAAAAGCCATTTTGGATAGTGGATCAGGAGTGGCTATAATGACTAAACAAACCTGAGAGAAATGGGGAAGAAATGAATTACTACCCACTAAAATGAGATTACAACTTGCAGATGGACATATAGAAAAGCCCCTAGGAATTTGGGAAAAAGTGATTGTGGACATATGTGGCATAGAAATAGAGCATACCTTTGCTATAGTAGAATTTCCACAATCCACATCTTATGAAATTATCCTAGGAAGACCCTTCATGAGACAAATGCAAATTGTACAAGATTGGGGTAATGATTGTTTGTATCTTCAGAACCAGGGGAGAATAACAAGAGTAAACTTAAGAAATGGCCACTATTGTGACATATCTCCTAGAGAATGGTATAAAATACATCAAAATCAACAAGAAAGTGAAGAATCAGAGAGGGAGGATCAGGAAGAGGGTGAATCAGCAGTTTGGAAGTGTAACATATTAAGAAATATCACAAATAGGAAAAGGAAGTTAAGAAGAGAAGATTGTGTAGAAGAAAGAGAAATACAAGATGAAAATTATGTGCCTCAACCATTCAAAGATGAAGAGTTTGAGCCTTATGGATGGAATCAAATTCTAGCTACCATGGATTTGGCCAGTGAGGAATATGTGGGAGTGGAATTCCAAAATGAGGAAGGATTTGATATTTTCCACATTGGCATACACATGATAGGAGTATCAAAAACAAAGGAGGATCAAAATCAGGAAATGATATTGAAAGAAGGAAAATCACAATATTTGGAAACAGTAAAAGCTGAGGATGCAATCAAAGACAAAATCTCAGGCAAATACAAGGAACATAAACACAAAGAAATAGAAAGAGACCAGGAAAAAGAAAAGAAAGAGACCAGGAAAAAGAAAAGAAAGAGAAAGAGATAAACAGAGATCAATACTTTGATGTACCAGCAAACTTTAAAACTTATGAAGTAGAAGACAGACTACTTCTGAAAATGAAACCAAAAAGAGAGAAGAAGAAAGGGGAAGCATATGATAATGAAGAACAAACAAAGAAAATTGTAATTACACAGGAAGAAGGAGAAGAGAGACAAATAGTAATAGCTGATGACATGACATCACAAGAAGAAGAAGCATTAAGGAACCTGGCAAAGAACTATAGGGATGTATTTGCTTACAGTTATAAAGATTTGAAAGGAATTGATCCAAAAATTTGTGAGCATAAGATTCCTATGACACCTGATGCAAAACCAAGCAAACAGAGACATTATACATTTAATGATAAATATTCTGCCAAAATAAAGGAAGAAATTGACAAGTTATTGGCTGCTAATTTCATTTATGAAATAGAGTACACTGAATGGATATCACCTATAGTTGTGGTGCCAAAAAAGAACGGGAAACTTAGGGTATGCATTAACTTGAAGAAAGTGAATGCAGCAACTATAAGGGATAGTTATCCACTGCCAATAACAGATCATCTTCTTGAGAGAGTTGCAGGGAAGGAAGTCTATAGTTTTCTGGATGGGTTCTCAGGATACAATCAAGTACCTATAGCTTTAGAGGACCAACATAAGACTGCTTTTTCTACAGAATGGGGGGTTTATGCTTTTAGGGTTATGCCCTTTGGATTGACTAATGCCCCAGCAACTTTTCAAAGGTTGATGTGTCATATTTTCAAAGAATTCCTGAGAAATGTGATGGAAATCTATGTAGATGATTTATGCACTTTTTCTTTAAAAAGACAAGATCATTTACAAGATTTGGAAAGAATATTCAGGAAGTGCAGGACATATAGAGTATGCTTAAACCCAGAAAAGTGTGTATTCTATGTCAGACAAGGAAGAATGTTGGGTCACATAGTGTCAAAAAATGGAATTTCTACTAATGAGAAGAAAATAAAAGCCATAATAGAGCTTCCTAGACCTACAAATGTGAAGGAACTCCAAACTTTTATGGGACATTGTGGGTACTACAGAAAGTTTGTATACAAATTTGCTGATATAGCCAAGCCCTTATATGCCCTCATCACAAAGTTTGAGTGGACTGAAGAATGTGACAAAGCATTTGAAACATTAAAAACTTGTTTGGTGACAGCACCAATTTTAAAAACACCTCAGTGGGATAAAATCTTTCATGTACATGTCGATGCTTCAAATTATGCTCTGGGATGTGTGTTAGCACAACCTATAGAAGGAAGCAAATTAGATTTCCCAGTAGCATATGCAAGTAGACAATTAAACATTGCAGGAAAAAATTACACAACCACTGAGAGAGAAGGATTGGGAATGATCTTTGCTGTCAAAAAATATAGACATTATCTATTGGCCAACAAGTTTAAATTCTTTGTGGATCACCAAGCGCTACTCTATTTAGTAAATAAACCATGTCATACAGGAAGAATAGTAAGATGGTTTCTTTTACTAATGGAATTTGAATTTGAGGTGGTGGTTAGACAAGGAAAAACACACTTGAGAGCAGATCATTTATCAAGAATCCAGTCAAAAGAACCTAGTTCACCTATAGATGATGATTTGCCAGATACATACTTATTCAAGGTGGAAAGTGTTCCTGAATGGTCGATGTCATTAATTCCCTTGCTAACCATGGGACCTTGTAGGTCATTAGCAAATAACACACATCTGGTGTTACAAAGCAGGAATTTCATGTTGTTAGCTGGACATTTGTATCACCTCAACCAGTCAGGTATACTGGAATATTGTACTCCAGAAGAGGAGCAACATGAATATGTAAGAAAAGCTCATTGCTGGAATCCATGTACTCATGCTTCTACGATTGTCACTCTAAGTAACCTTAATAGGATGGGAGTACATTGGCCAAATAAGATTCAAGATGTGGAGAGATATATTGATAACTGTCAAAAATGTCAAACATGGCAGAAATCAGAATTAATAACTTTATATTGGTTTCAGAAAAACCCTGAATGGAGTGAAAATATTGTTGAGAAGTTGAAGAGAAAGGAGAAAGGAAAACAGGTAATAGCTGGTGCTGATTCAAGAAATCTACAAGTGATCTCAGAGGAATATCAACTCATAGGAGAACAATTATACAAGAGAGGAATGGATGGATATCTGAGAATTTGTGTTCCAGAAGAAAAGTATTTAGAGATGTTGGAAATGGCACACTCAGGAGTAGCTGGAGGACATTTCTCAAGTGATAGAACAGCCAAACTCATCTTATATTCTGGCTTTTGGTGGCCAACCCTATTTCCCGATGCTAAAACTTATGTAAGAAGATGTGATGTCTGTCAAAGGGTAAGTCAACCAAACAAAAGAGATAACATGCCATTAATTCCTTTAATTTCAGCCAGAGCTTTTAGTAAATGGGGATTGGACTTTATTGGACCAATACATCCTCCAGCCAGACAATCTCATGCAGAATACATACTAGTAGCTACAGATTATTTGACAAAATGGGCTGAGGCCAAAGCTACTAAAAGAAATGATGCTCACACCACTGCTAGATTTTTGTATGAAAACATTATCACTAGATTTGGACTACCGATTGAATTGGTAAGTGATAGGGGGACTCATTTTTTGAATCAGATCATAGAAAACATGACCAATTATTTCATGATTAGTCACAATAAGTCAGCCCCATATCACCCACAAGCCAATGGGTTAGCAGAAAGTACTAATAAAGTACTTTGCAATGTATTGTCCAAATTAGTCAACACAAACAGAAATGACTGGGATTATCAACTGAATCATGTTCTTTGGGCTTATAGAGTGGCATACAAAACGGCTTTAGGGACTACACCATTTAATTTGGTATATGGCCAGAATGCAGTTTTACCCATGGAATTTCTTATTCCAACATTGAAGGTGGGTAGCCAATACAATTGGACAGGACATGAATTATCTGAGAGAGTCATAGATTTGGAAAAACTGGGAGCATCGAGACTCCAAGCAGTGATGAGTATATACACAAACAAGAAAAGACAAAAAGCTTATCATGATGTTCACATAAAAGACAAAGATCTACAAGAAGGAGACCTGGTCTTAGCTTACACAATTAAGGAACATCAGAAAAAGTTTCAGAAAAAAGGTCATGGGCCATATATCATACATCAGATAAGCAAGAGTGGAGCTATTCAATTAGCCAACATTGATGGGGAAATCATGCCAAATTTCATAAGTGGATGTAGAGTGAAGAGGTATGAGTGCCCATTAACTACTGAGGAATGGAGAAGATTGCAAAAGGCCCAAAACAGGAAAAAAGAAGAAGAAAGTATTAGAAAGGAGGCTCAACTAGAAGCCAAAGAGAGAATTAGAAAATTGAAACAAGTGTGCTTATGTGAAAACACTCTAAAACAAAAAGAACATTTGCCTTTGATTATGATGAATTATCAGAATGAAAACATAAGGGTTTTGATAGATTCAGGAGCTCAAGTGAATCTAATTAGCTCAGCCTTGATCAATAAGTTTAACCTTAAGAGAGCTGAAAGCAGAATTTTGATCAAAACCCTGGGAGGGAAAAGAATTCAGAGTATATCTTCACTTTCTATTAAAGTGAAATTTAATAATGAATATATGGAGATAGATTGTGAAGAGTGGCCAGACCATTTAATGACTGAAAAGCTGATTTTAGGGCAACCATGGCTCAAACAAGGTAAAGTCATCTTAAATTTTGAAAAAATGAAGCTTAATTTGACCATCAAGGACAAAAAGTTTTTAATGTTCTTTCTGAGTAATGAAGAGCAGGTAGTTCATATGGATGTTCATGACCCAGATCTCGAAGGATTTACTTTCTCAATGGAGGACAGGAACATTTTGACAATACAAAGTGATCAAGCGTCATACACTCAAGACCAGCAAAAGACTGAAAAGGTAAAGGTGGATGAGGAGACAAAACAAAGAAGACTATTATTGCCAAATTTGCAATATCAACAAATCAGAACAAGAGGAATATGGAAACAAGTCAGGCACAGTTATTGCTCACCAAAACAGGAAATAAGAACAAAATGGATATGGAAGCCAAAAAGTGTCACAAAATGTTCATCCACAGAGCATGGATATTTCCATAACAGAAAGACAAATGGAGTAAAACATTACTGGGTGAAAAAATCAGAATTGGGTCAATGGAAGAGGGATAATCCACAGTGGACCTATTTTTGGAATTTTGAAAATGACAAAAAAATATTTCCTTCTTTCCCCTCAGAAGAAAATTAGGAGGGGAAGGAAAGAAGACAGATAAAAAAAAAAAAAAAAAAAAAAAAAAACCAGAAAAATATATATTTTATTTTCTTGATTTTCTTTCTAAAATTAAAAAAACACAAAGCAAGATATAGGGAGGGAAAGAGTAACTTATTATGGAAAAAAATGGAAAAAAGTTGTTTTGTCTTATTGTTGTTTAATTTTTTTTGTGTGATCATCTTTTTTGACCACTACTTTTTCAAGTTTCTTCATTAATCATCTTTTCTAGCATCATCTTTCTATTCAGGAATTTGTTTTTTGAGCAAGGAAGTGACAATTGGAGAGAGCACATTAGATGTCTTGCTACACCTGTGTTGCTCACTTAAAATTGAGTCTCTTGGAAAAAAGCAAAAATTGCTTGGAACTTGTCTTTCTTATTTTTTTATATATGTCAGTAACATTCCAGAATAATATAGTATTTTCTTGTAAAATCTTGTGACTCATGTGGGTGGAGTATTTTCTTTTCTGTTATATATAAATACAGGATGGTGAATGCAAAGGAGTTGACAATCCATGACTTTAAAGTTGATTCAGTGACTTTGTCCAGAGGACACTGGTTTTTGGATAGTGATGCAGTTGAAGAACAAGTGGACGTAGAATCAGATGAAGACCAAGAAATCCCAGAAGCTGAAAAAATAGCAAAAGAACTTAAAGAAATTCTGGGAGTGATAGGACAGCATATCTTCACAGTAGCAGTGGGAGGATATAAGTACACTATGCTGTGCCAGGAATTTTACAGATTTCAGAAAACTTCTGTCAACCTCAAGAGATGGAAAGCTGTGGGATTGCACAAGCTCTTGGAAGAACCTATTTTCTTTATTGACTTTGAAAGAGTAGCACAAGTAATGGGAAGTTTGGAGGAAGTGGGAAAAGGTAATGATGCCTACTTCAGATGCAAAGTGAAGAACAAGGACAATCAGGAGGTACGGATAACTATCAAAGCAGAACATATCAGAGCCGCCTTACAGTTCTATCCAATGGGCACCAAACTGGACCAAAGTTTTGTCAAGAAAAATAAGGAGACTTACACGGGATATGTAAAGTTCACTGACTTCAAGGGAAGAGAAAATGAAGAATATGCTATAAGAATGTTCTTGCAGTTCTTTTGTTTTCCAAAATTACCAAGGTACACCATGCCTCATAAGTCAGTAACTCTATTGATGTTCAATAACAAAGATAGAACCAAGCCATTTGGGGTAATGGATGTCTCACCATACATCCATGAACAGCTGAAGGAGGCAGCAAAGCACTGGGAGCAGAAGAAATTCATGAATGGAGCCCAGTATTTGACAAGAATCATTTATCATATACTTGGAATGGAAGAACAGTTAAAGTTAGCTCCTGAAGCACAGTACTTCAGAAATCTGATGTCAGGAATCAAAAGTCCCCCAAGAAAGGCACTTGGAATAGAATCAGAAGGACAAACTCGCATGAGGGGAACAGGAATGAAGAGAAAAGTAATCTCTGAGGAAGTGATTCCAGTAAAGAAAAGAAGGTTGGACCCCAGAAAAGTAGAATTAGAACAGGTAGAAGAAACAAGAGAGGAACAGGTGGCAGCACAGAAAAAGGGACAATCCTCCAGTGAACCTCACCCTCCGCAGACAAGTAAAGAACAGCTTTATACTTATCTCACTCAAGGAAACAACAAAAGAGCTATATATGAGGCTCAGTATCAAAAAATGTTGGAAGATTTTTCATGCAAAGCTATAGATTGGATCCAAGAAGAGGTGGAGCACTATGAAGCATTACATGAGGAAATGATGGCAGCCGAAACTGAAGAGATATTTGTGAAGAAGGAGGTAGAATTGCTGGCATACTTCAAGGAGTTGCAAGGACCTCCAGAGGCCAGGACTACCGTGATAGTGAAAAAGAAGATGCCAAGGAAACCTGTTCAAAAGAAGAAGATGATAAAGAAAGGGAAAGGAAAAATGGAAGATGAACCTGTGATGAAAGAAATGGAACAAGTAATTACAAAAGAAACACAGAAGCTAATCTCAGTGATGGAAGTATCAAAGCCTACAGAACAAGAAGTGGGAGGATCTTCACGATTCTCATCTGATTCAGATAGTGATATTGAAAACTTCTTGTTAAAAAGTCTAAATCTTTCAATACCAACTACTCCTAATGTGGTTATGCAAGACACAGAGAAGCTGAAGACACCTGAGGATTCAAGTAAGAAATCTCAAGAGAAGCAGACACAGGAGGAAATAGTTCCACAGATGAGTGCTGAAGAAAAAAGAAGGCTGTTAAAAGGAAAGGCAAGAATGACAGAAGAGGAAAACCAGAAGAGAGATGAAGATAGCTCTGGAATAATGAATTTTGGTGGAAATTCAATATGGACCGAACCTTCACAGACACAATTCCAATTAAATGCAAGGTTGACTGCAAGTTTAGAGGAACTAGCAAAGAAGGTATTCGGCAGTTCAAATAATCAGCAGAAGGATGCATCCGAAGAACAGGAAAGCAAGAAGTTAGAACCAGAAAAGAATGCTCAAGAGGTCTTGGGACAAGTAATAGAGGAAGGAATTGTTCAAAGTATAAAGGATGTGCTGCAGGATATAAAAAGCAGTGGGGACTTTACATCTAAGAATGATCAAGAACAAGAGGTAGAAGCAGATTTTATGGACAGTGAGGAGCAAGATCAAGAATACACAAATGAGAAAAGAAATGACCAGGTTGCTTGTACAAAAGAAATTGAATCAGTTGAAATTCAGGAAAAACAGGAACAGGAAGAGCAACTCAGGAAAGTTCAACAAACTCTTGTTGGAAAGGACTCAAACAGAAGTCAGGAAACCCTAACACAAGAGAAGGAGATACAAACTAAGGGAGACCAGCTCTTTACAGAGAAGCAACAAGTATTGGAAGAAAAGAAGTCATTAGAAAAAAAGAGGGCTTCAGATTTTTCAGAGCAGAAGAGTGCAAATGACAAAGCACTAGTTTATGAAGAGGATGATACCAATCAGGATACAAAGACTGATGATCACAGTTATGAAGAACAAGACATTCAGGACATAGAAGATGAAACAGCAGCAGAAGAAGAGAATGTGGATAAAGAAGATAAGCAAATTGAAGTTAGACAGACAGAAATAGAAGTAGGGTTGGAAAGAATACCCAAAAATATAAGATCAGCCTGTCAAATAATTATGAGCAACATTGAACAGTTCAGACCATCTAGTAGAAATATGATCATATCAGGAATGGTGGCTGAATCAGAATTTGAAAAAGGAAGTTTAATTATCAAAGAACACAAGAGGGAAAAAGAGCAGATGATAGAGCAATTAAGGGTGATGAAGGAAAGGAATGAAGAATATATCAATAGAATCATTGCTTTGGAAGAAGCTGAGGTTCAGAAGCAGAACAGGATCCAATATTTGGAAGAAAAGAGTGTAAAGTTATCAGAGCAGAATGCCAAAATGGAAATGGAAATAAAAGCCATAGGAGGAAGATACAGAACTTTACAAACATCCTATCAAATCCTGACTAGAGCACATGAAGAGATTAATAAAGTGTTGTTAGAAGAAGGTCAACTACAAGATGGAGGTAAACCTGTTCAATTGACAGAGGAAGAAAAGGAAGAGCTGCATAAAGAAATTCAAAGACTTCAAATAGAATTAAAAGAGGCCAAAGAAATGGAGAAACAGGCAAACACTCATGCTGCTACATCAATGAGAGGGTATCATCAATTACATTTGGAGGTAGAGAAGGAAAGAAGTGAATGGCAAACAAAGATGGAGAAAGAAAGAAATGAGTGGAGGAAGGAAAAGGAGTTATGGGCAGCTCAGAACAAAAGTTCAATAATGACTATAGAAGAATTACAGAAACAGTTGGAGAAATCAAAAGTTCAAGAAGAAATTCAAGATCAAGTACAGGCAGAATATACAGATAACAGAGAATATGAAACAGGGGACAGGGAACAAGAGAACAAGGAACCAGCAGCAAGAGAAACAGAGGAAAAATATTCTGAAGATTTTGTCCAGAAATTATTGACCAATAGAGAGTCAAGAATGGAATTTATCAGAAAAATGCATGATGAGTATGAAGATCAAATAGTTACCTTTGCTCTGAATAAAGGCATTAATCCAGATCAGCATCATTGGGCTGCAGATGGATTGGGAATACCTTTCTGTATGATTTTGGAGAGTATAAAGAATTATCAATTGGCCAGAGTAGGGCTATCTCCAAACAAATACCTTGAGTATGAAGAAGATATTAATGTCACGAAGGAGTTATTTGAAAGAGCAAATCCTAAATGGAGAAATAAGTGGTTGGATGCCAATAAGGAATGTAGGAAAATCTGGAAAGAGGCACCTTTGAATTTAAAGATCAACCCAGCTTATTGCCCAGTTGCCAGAAGAAGAGAATGGACTGTTTTTTGGGAAAGAAGAAAAACAGGTCAGATTCCAGCAAAATGGCTGAACTTTCCAAAAATAGCAGGACCAAAGGCAGGAACTTGGCCTACAAAAAGTTACATGGTGAATACTGCTGAGTCAGTTTTAACAACATATAAAGATGTTAATGATCCGGCTTGTATATTACTTGTCAGAATAATGAGGTTGATTCTAGCCTGTATAGAGACCTACACTGATACAGATGTCAGAATTTTGAACTACATAGGTTTTAATTTGCCAACAGATGCTCTTTTGTTTGATTTGAGTGAGACACCAGACAGGATTTGTTTGATGGCCTACTACAGTAGAATAATATTTTTGGGCAGTCATTTTTTGCAAATATTTGAAGATGCTTTTGATTATGGATTCTTTGAAAGGGAGTCAGAAATTTTTGGAAACTTATCTGTTGTTACAAAAGCAAGACTTACTGCCTATGAAGCTGCTTACACAGAATATTTGAAGAAGGATGTCATAGATAAGCCTGAAGCTGCGATACAATGGAGAAAAGCTTTGTTCGAGATGGTCAACAATTTGAATGTAACAGAAAGGAAAAGCCATGATTTACTGTCACAGGTATATCAAAGGAAGAAGAAATGAAGAAAAGTGACCAAAGTAGAGGATCACAAAAATCTTTCGTCAGGAGCCGAAAGGCTTAGGAGGGGAAGGATGTTGGAAGGTGTATTCTTGGAAAAGCATTTTTGATGTAAAAAATTAGTAAAAAGTCAAAAAAAACTTGTAAAATATTTATGCAATGGTTGTAAAAATAAGGAAGAGTCTTCCTTATGTGGTTGAGGATCTCATGTAATTTTTGTAGAATTTTTAGAAACTCTTAGATAGCATTTTTTAGAAAATTAGAGAAAAAGACCTACTTTCAAGTGTGAAAAGGGACACTTGAAAATGTATATAAGTCAATTTTCTCTATTTTGGAGAGGTTGGTTAGTCATTTGCTCAAGCTATCAATAGAGAAGAAAGAGTTTCTGCAAAAATCGTGTTTTCTCCTGTTGAGTGTATTTTCTTTGATGTGTGAGCTTGTCTCTTGCTTAATCATGGAGATTTGTGAGTTACATTTGTGTATTATTGAGTAAGTTGTATGAAGAGAGAGACCTATTGCTGTAAATGAGTGGAAAGAACTGAAGGAAATTTCAAAATTGTGAAAATCGTCTGTTGGTACAGAATCGCGATTGTCTCGTCTTTGTGATACAGGTGATATTTTTCAATTTTGAGTTCATATTTGTATTCTGCTAATGAAATGGCATGGTTTTGACATAAAGAACATAGAAAATGATGGAGATTTGCCTTAGTTATGGTAAACTCAAGATTTTCTCTTCATCTTCAATTTCTCTCAGCAATCCAGCCATCAATTTCTTATTTCCTTGAATCTATTATCTTGAAGGGGCTGTGGTCTTATGGATATTCCTAGGATTGACAAAATAAAGATGATTTGTTGATTCTTTGTTACTTCATGATTGGAGAGGACAACTTGGAGTCCAAAACAAAACACACCTCCTCTTGACGATGTCATGGTTGTCATGCTTTCTTCTAACTTGTCTTCATGACCTCCTTTGTGCATCATGGATGCTCCTAGCTTTCTAAAGAACTCCTTTCATAGAGATGGCTCATCCTAGTGATTTGAAATTACCTTTTGTGGCTGCTCATACTCTTCCTTTGGCTCTTCCAAATGTGAAATTCGGTTTGACTCCACTTTCTCTTCTTTGGACTTTTTTTGGATCTTTCACTCTTTGCAAGCTAACTCCCCCTTGCTTCATAATCTTTGATTAATTCTTCATGGCTGATTATATACCTAAAAACTCAAGAATGGGCTGATCATATATGAACTCTTTCATGACTTCTCTTCATGTGAAGCATTTGTAGCTCCCATATCTTCCAAGCTTCCTTCATCACCTATAAAACAACATAAGAAATCCTCAATGTGAAAAGTTTTGCCTCTTGCACCTAACAAGGCTTGCCATTCCTCTTGGGATGGTCTTAATTGCCTTTACATAGGCTTGCCACTCCTCTTGGGAATGTTCTTACTTGCCATAGGCTTTGCACTCTCTTTGGTGGTCTTACTTGCCTTAATCTTTCACTAGACCTTCACTTGGTCCTTGGTGCTTCTTGCATGTAACAAGGCTTGCCATTCCTCATGGCATGGTCTTACTTGCCTTCACATAAGCTTGCCATTCCTCTTGGGATGGTCTTACATGCCTTTACATAGGTTTTCCACTCCTCTTGGAATGGTCTTACTTGCCTTTACTTTGACTTGCCACTCTCTTTTGGTGGTCTTACTTGCCTTAACCTTTCACTAGACCTTTACTTGATCTATGATTGGAAATTACCAACACATAATGTGGATTTTTTTCATCCCTTTACATCAGACCTTATCGTTGCAATAATCACTTGCATACCTAGGAAATATGTGAGCTCACTTAAGTCACTGATTTTGAACTCCTCTTGCATGTGTCTCTTGATCCTTTGAATGGCATTGAGATCATCACCTATCACAATTATGTCATCCACATGTACACATAGGTAGATAAAATCATTGTGATGCTTTTTGATGAATAAAGAAGGATCTGAGTTATTAGATATGTACCCTTGATCTTGAAGATATGTAATCAATATGAAATTTCAAGCTCTAGGAGCTTGTTTTAATCCATACAATGCTTTCTTAAGTATGCAAACATAAGATGTATGATTAGGGTCTTCAAAACCTAGAGCTTATGACATGTATACCTCTTTACTTATCCAACCATTTAGAAATGAATTTTTCACATCAAGTTGGGGGAGTCTCCAATTTCTTGCAACAACTACACTTATCAATGTTCTGATTGTAGTCATCTTTGCAACTGGTGAGAATGTTTCCTCATAGTCTATACCATGAGTTTGTGAGCATCCTTTGGCAACTAATCTTGCCTTGTACCTGCAAATTTTTCTATCTGAATTCCTTTTTAGTTTATATACCCATCTATAATCAATTACCTTTTGATTGGGTGACATTAGAACCGATTCCCAAGTATCCATCTCCTTCAAAACATCGATTTCTTCTTTCATAGCCTTTTCCCAATTAAGGTTTCCCTTTGCCTCTTCATAGGTTGAGGGCTCTTCTGAATTGAGTCCTTTTCCAAGTAAACCAAATGCTTTGCAACAAATGTGGAATCATATCCATACCTCTCTAGTTGTTTTTCCTCCCTTGTTGACCTTCTAGGTGCTTGCTTGCAGTGTTCTCCACACTCTTGCATTTTTGCTTTGCCTCTTGACTTCCATAGCTTGTAATACTTTTCTCTTTAATCTTGGTAATCATATGTATAACTTCTTGGATCTTGGACCTATGTATCATGTTTGCTTCCTAGTTGATGAAAATTAGAATCAAGATCATATGATAGAGTTACCTTTTGTTGTCTTCATCATACCAATACCTGTGTTCTTCAAACAAAACATCCTTACTTGTAGTGAATTGCTTGGTTCAAGGATTATAGAACCTGTAACCCATCTGAGTTGAATCATATCCCATAAATACTGTTTATTTTGCCCTTTCATCTAGCTTACCCCTTATTTGTGACAGTACATGAACATAATCTAAACAACCAAACAACTTGCAATATCCAAGACTAGGTTTTCTTCCATACCATGCTTCATAAGGAGTCATACCTTGGAGTGATTTGGATGATAATCTATTGAAAAGGTACACAACAATTGAAATAGCCTCTTCGCATATATAATGTGACAACCTCTTTTCTTGAAGCATTATTTTGGCTGATCTAACCGATGTCTTGTTTCTTCTCTCTACAATTCCATTCAATGAAGTATTTAGATGGTGATGCACCACAATGCCCTCTCCTTCTTGAGATCTCCACAATGATATCCTCAGAGTAGAAAACCGAGCTGCAGGTGCCACACATGGTACTCCACACAGAGGTTGTAGAATACATAGAAAAACACAGTACACAAGAAGCACGAGCACAAAATTCTTAAGTGTTACAAATGCAGTCAAACCTATAGTCTGTGGCTGACTATGCCACTATATGTTTTATTAAAGAACATATCAAAAAGTTCGGTGCCCATTTGGCCTTTCATATGAACACTAATGGTAACAACTCCCACGAAAGGCCAATATGGCCAAAGTAACTATGGGAGAAAAAATCAAGAATGATAACGAATACCTGAGTGTAAGTATGCAGAATATACCTCCCTCTTGATTGGCATTTTACATAGTATACAAGTGATGGTGTAATACAATGAATCAAGTAATCCCCATCAAGTGATAACAATGTCGAATTCTATCATGTGGTAGAGCTTTAGTCAAAGCATTTATAACATTATCTCAAGTATGAACCTTCTCAAGAATAATGTGCTTAGTGGCTAATAAATCTCTACTGAAGTAACACCTCACCTCAATGTTCTTGGTCTTTGCATGATAGACTAGATTCTTAGCCAAAACAATGTCACTTTGACTATTGTTGATGTATTTAGGTGGTGATGTGTGTGAATGCACTAGGACTGCTGGGGCACTTTTTTCCCTCTTTAGGAGGTTTTTTTCCCTGACTCGTATATATGCCTATTGCCCTAATGGTTTACTTATCTTTGTATGTTCTAGTGGTAGTACAAATCAATATTGTGTGTTGTGCTCTGAGCTTTTTCTTCTTCCTTATGTTGTTTGCGTGCTTCGGCAGACCTCAAAATCCAACAATTGGTATCAGAGCAGGTCATCGCTTCATCTAGGGCATCGTCATCACCTCTCTGATCATAGCCTCAGAATCGCACAAATTTTGGTGAGCATACTCAGGGTGATTAGGAGATCAAAATTGCTTTGCTCTATGGTGCTGAAATTGCGATCTAAGCTTGTTTTGGCCTTCGAATGCACTATTGTAGCAGTTGTGTAGGCTATTTTATCTTTTTGTGCCAAAGATATATACAAGTTTCAGTTCACCAGTATAAGCATCTCAAAGTTTGCTACAGGTTTAGAAGAACTCGTTAGGGTAGTTCTGTTCAACTTTTTTAGATACAATCATTTTTTTGCATCAGGGTATTTTAGTTAGAGGCCATGCTGAAAGCAGTGATGTATTTCATATGTTGGCTGTTGAGGATAAGTTGGATGGTACAAATTACCCATTGTGGGCTTATATGATGCATCATGTATTGGTCGCAAAAGGATTGTGGGATATTTTGCAAGGTGTTGAAAAATGTCCTATTACACTTGCAAATACAGGTAGTGGAGTTGATGCAGATGGTGTCAAAGATGATGATATTCTATAGATTCTTGTTCGTGCTGTGGTTCCTATTGCACCTACTATAGAGAAAATTCATTGGGATTGTAGAGATGCTCAGGCACATGCATTGATAGCCTTGTCTATCAAACATGCCATTATTCCTCACATTCACTTTTGCAGAACAACTAAAGATGCTTGGCATACACTTACCACATTGTGCCAGGCTAGGAATGAGGCTCGTGTTGCTTACCTCCAAAAACAATTGGAGAGTGAGCATATGAATGAAGGTGATTCTACGGATAGTTTATAACAAAGATCAAAGATTTGAAGGAAGAGCTAATTTTTGCTAGTGAAGTCTTGCTTGACAGTTCACTTGTGCAGACTGTTCTAAACAGTCTTCCTGATTCATACTAGAGTTTTTCTTATACTCTTTGTTTGATGATGAAAGGCAATCCACATGCCTTATCATTTGAGGAGTTAGTCTGTCTTCTGTTGCAGGAAGACCAGTCTAGGTAGAACGGTCCATTATGCGTGTTGCAGATCAAAATTTCCTGGCTAGTCAGAAGGGCAAAGGTAAACTAGTAAGTAGATATCTGCTAATTCGGCACAATCAAAGAAGGATGATAAAGATGACAAGAAATCAGAAAAGCAGAAATTGTTTTGTAAGTATTGTAAAGCGAATGATCATGTCATAAATAATTGTCCAAAATTGGTTGCAAAAGAGGCAAAGGAAAAAGAGGTTGGAATGGTTGTTGCAGAGGCCTCTACACCGAAAACAGAGTATGCTAATCTTGTGCAGAATGAAGAATGGGCATTTACTACGGGCAACCAGACACATAACCTCATAGTGTCATTTCTTCACTTCACTCGAGCCTGCCCCTATAGGCAATACTGTCACATGCACCAACAACACCTCTTATCCTATCATGGGAGTTGGTAAGATCATTCTGACTACTACTGATGGTAGTTCTTTTACATTGTCGGATGCATTATTTGTGCCGGGGATCAAGAAGAATATATTATTAGTTTTAGCTTCTATGAAAAATCTGTGAATGATTCAGCATGTGCAGTACATGATTCTCAGTCTATGTCACAGGCAAAGCTTTGGCATGCATGCTTTGGTCATCTAAATTTTGCTATTTTGCTACGCATGCAGAAATATGATATGGTATCCTCTTTGCCCAAACTTGAGGCACTCGATAAACATGTTTGTGAAGGTTGTATTTTGGGCAAAATGCATCATTCCTCCTTTCCAAAGGATGGTTCAGTTTGAGCTACTCAGAAATTGCAGCTTGTTCATAATGATATCTGTGGTACTATGCAGACACCCTCTTTTGGAAACTTATATCTTTACTTCGTGACTTTCATCGATGATTTTTCCAAGCATGCATGGGTATATTCTCTGAAAGCAAAGTGTGAAGTGTTTATGTGCTTCAAACAGTTTTTGTTTTTGATTGAAAATTTGTTAGCATGTAAAATGGGCACCCTCCATTCTGATCGAGGGGGGAAATATATGTCTTCTGATTTTTATGCATTTCTGGCTGAACATGGGATAAAACATCAGTGTATAGTGCTGTATACACCTCAACAGAATGGAGTTGCTGAATGGAAGGACATGTCACTCATAGAGATGGTGATGTGTATGGTCGAGAGCTAGGCTTCACCACATAGTTTCTAGATTGAGGCTGTTATGTGTGCAACATATGTACTTAACAGGTGTCTGACTAAAGCACTATAGTCTATCACTCCATATGAGGCTTGGCATGGTCATAAGCCATCTATTTCTCACTTGCGTGTTTTTGGTTGTCTGGCATACTCATTAGTGCTTGACCAACATTGCAAGAAATTGGATGATAAAATAGTGAAATCTATTTTTGTTGGGTACAGTTCTCAGAGCAAAGGCTATCGTCTATATCATCCTTGGACTAAATGGATTCTGGTTAGCCGTGATGTTGTTTTTGTGGAGGATGCTATTCAACCATTACTGTCATGTACTAAGGAGACATCAATTAGCTCCAAAGACATGAATGATACTTTGTTGCCTCTTTTTAGAGGTGGATAGTCTAGCGCTCGTCCTAATGAGTACTTCTTAGCCTTTACAGGTTTCATGTGATGATGCAAATCATTCCATTTTTGATTCAAATTTACATGATGCACGGGTAGATGAGAGAGCTGATATTGAGGATGCAAAAACTATGCCAAAATGGCTAGTGCAGACTTTGCGTGATAGCAAATTAAATGCACCTCTATCATACTGCACTTGTTCAAGCTCTCATAGTGCCTCTTTTACATCAGATTGCTATGCTATGGCTTCCTCTAATCTTTGTGATGAGACTGAGCCTATTTTGTTCGATGAAGCACAAAATTATGAACATTGGATGGCTGCAATGCAATCTGAATATGATGCTATCATGAAAAATGGAACTTAGTCTTTATGTGACATGCGTCTTGATAAGAAAGCCATTGGCACTAAATGGGTATACAAGTTGAAGTGTAAACCTGATGGAACAGCTGAAAGGTATAAGGCTAGACTTGTTGCAAAGGATTATGTGTAGAAAGGGCATGAAAACGAGGTATGCAAGTTAAAGACGGCATTATATGGTTTAAAGTAAGCACCACATGCTTGGTATGAAAAGATACATGCCTATCTGATTGCACATGGTTTTGAGACAGTCCAACTGAGAGGACCTTATATGTTAAGCATGCTAATGATGTGCTTCTGATCATTGTTGTGAATGTTGATGACATGCTGATCACTAGCCCTCATGAGAAGCATATTGCTGATTTCAAGGCTGATTTGCATGCCTCATTTGAGATGTCTGATTTGGGGCATTTGCATCATTATTTGGGCATTCAATTTATGCAAGTTGATGGCAAAATAAATTTGTGTCAAACAAAATATATTGACACATTATTGCAGCATTTCGGCCTTGAGGATTGCAAAAGTATTGCCACTCCTATGGAGATAGGTTTATGGTTGAGACATGATGTTGGAGATGCATTTGATGCTGTTCTTTATTAGTACGCTATTGAATGTTTGATTTACTTATGCATTACTTGACCAGATATTTAGTTTGCTGTCTCACATATGAGCATGTTTATGCATTTCCCACAAGTCAAGCATTGGCAGGTGGTTAAGCGCATCTTTTGCTACTTGAGTGGTAACTGGATACTTGGTTTGCTTTATCCTAAGGGGGGATCACTACTGCTAGATTTACATACTT
Organism: Ceratopteris richardii; assembly: GCA_020310875.1. Taxonomy (NCBI): domain Eukaryota; kingdom Viridiplantae; phylum Streptophyta; class Polypodiopsida; order Polypodiales; family Pteridaceae; genus Ceratopteris; species Ceratopteris richardii. The sequence goes on from CM035413.1 coordinate 181,639,285, forward strand.
TTTCTGACTTTGATTGGGCTAGAAACTTGCGTGTCCACTAGTGGTTTTTGCTTCATGCTTGGTAGCTCATGTATATCTTGGTTGAGCAAGAAGCAGTCTACTATGGCCACTTCTAGTTGTGAGGCTGAGTATAGGGAAGCTTTCATAGCGATTGTTGAGAGTCTATGGCTCAGACACCTTATGGTTGATTTGGGTGTTGGTTAGTCTTCTGCCACCACCATCTTCACTGATAGTCAGAGCACATTGGTAGTTGTAAGGAACCTTGTGTTCCATGCTCGCACTAAGCACATTGAGGTGCATTATCCTTATGTTATGGAGAGGTTCTCTACTGGAGAGACAAGGATGGCATATGTGCCCACACAAGAGAACATTGTAGACCTTTTCACAAAGACTCTGCCTAGGGAGACGTTTGAACCTTTCCGCAAAGCTTTGGGCTTACTTTATTTTGTGGATTGATTCCACATAGCTTGGCACTTCCTTATACATGAATGCCAACTCCTTGTTCATCACATCAATCCCTAGGGGTATTTGTTGAGATATTTAGGTAGTGATGTGTGTGAACACACTAGGACCACAGGGGGACTTTTTTCCCTCTTTAGGAGGTTTTTTCCCTTGTGCTGTTCGTGTGCTTCTGCAGACCTCAAACTCCAACAACTATCACTAAGCAAATGAGGTACATGTTGAGGTAGACCCATATCACAAGCAAGACGAGAAAGCCATGTCTAAGGGACTATTTAAGTCCATATAAGCTCTTCTTGAGCTTACAAACTAGACTTTCTTTGCCACGAACTACATAACTCTCTGGTTGTTCCATGTAGATCTCATCTGTAAGTGTCCATGCAAGAAAGAAATATTTGTCACGAGGAAGGAGATAAGGAAGAGAGCTCACACACACTCTCACTCTCAAGGAGAAGCACACAGACAGATTGAGGCAAGGAAGAATAATCTTCTTCTTCTTCTTCTATTACATAAAAGGAATGTACAAGATTGACCTAAAAACAAGAATACAACAAGTGCAATATATAAAGATCAGTACATAAGGAAAAAACCTAATATCCGTGAATGAGTGAGCTGGCAAGAAACAAATGTGCCATCACTCTCGATAGATAAATCTAATAAAGCTCAATGAAGTATCCCTGACATATATCAGTATGACCACTATAAATGTCAGAGAAACAAAAAACTGGTACGTGTCATCCTGGATCATCACATGTTGAGCTTGATATCTCAACACTCCCCCTCAAGCTCAACGCCATATCCTGTAATCCAAGCATCTCTCGAAACTTCTTTAACTTCTCATCTCCAAGTGCTTTGGTGAAAATATCAGCAACCTGCTCATCTGTTCTCACATAAACAAGATCAATATCACCTGCTAATACCTTCTCTCTGATGAAGTGATAATGTACCTCGATATGCTTTGTTCTAGCATGGAAAACAGGGTTCCATGCTAACTGTATGCTGCTAAGATTATCACAATAGATAGTGATAGGCTTTTGCACTTCCACACCTAAATCTGCAAGTAACATCTCCAGCCATGATGCCTCACATGCTGCCATTGCAGCACCTCTATACTCAGCCTCTGTACTCGACAAAGCAACAGTGGGTTGCTTCTTGCTGCTCCACATAATAGCTGTACCTCCAAGTGAGAAAAGAAAGCCACTAGTAGATCTTCTATCTGGAGTACTACCAACCCAATCTGCATCGGTGTATCCATGATCCAGCAACTCCACACCAGCTTCATAAAACAATGCATAGTCCAAAGTAGCACTCACATAACGTAGAGTGCGCCTCAGAGCATCCAAATGTGGCTTCCTGGGAACCTGCATAAACTGACTTTCAAGTCCAACAATATAAATTAGATCAGGCCTTGTAATTGTGAGATATATAAGACTTCCCACAATTTTCCTATACATAGTAGCATTTTCCAGTGCTTCACCTAATGTAGTATCCAATTTCAAATTCTAATCTAATGGCATAGAAATTGTCTTACAATCAGCCATACCATACTTTTGCAGCATATTCAAGGCATATTGCCTTTGCGACATCCATATACCTGTTTCTGTATGTATAAACTCAATGCCCAAGAAATAGCACAACACACTAAGATCTTTCATGTCGAATTCCTGCATAAGAAGTTTCTTTACCTCTTTGATGCTTTCTTCATTATCACCACCTACAATCAGGTCATCAACATAAATAGCCACAATAGTGATGCCATCATCAGCCTTCCTTGCATATAGTGAGTGATCTGCATCACACATAGAGAACCCAATGCTGGTTAAGTAATCAGCAATCCTTGCATGCCATGCACGAGGGGCTTGCTTCAGCCCATACAAAGCCTTTTGCAACCTACAAACATATTCTAGATGCTTTGAATCTTCATATCATTGTGGCTGGTCCATATATACTTCTTCTTGTAACTCACCATGTAGGAAAGTATTCTTCATATCCATCTGATGCAAATTCCATCCTTTTGCTGTAGCTAATGCAACAAGTGTTCTAACAGTAGACATTTTAGCTACAGGGCTGAATGTTTCCTCATAATCAATGCCATATGTCTGTGCATAACCTTTAGCTACCAATCGTGCTTTATACCTGCTTATGCTACCATCAACATTATGCTTTACCTTGTAAACCCATTTGCAGCCTATGGATTTCTTTCCTTGTGGCAATGGAACCAGCTTCCATGTATCATTTCCATAAAGTGCAGCCATCTCCTCATCCATAGATTTTTCCCAGTCTGCATTACCAATTGCATCTTCAAAACAAGAAGGTTCAGCATCTTGTATTACCTTTGTCATGTAGGCACAATGGCGAGCCATGTAACTATCATATGTCAATCGTTGCACTGAGTTACACATCCTCCCAGATCTTCTTGGTCCTGGGTCACTTCTTCTTGTATCATCTGCATGTGCCCTTCTTACTCCTGGAGTCTTCATAGAGGGCAATCCAAGTTCCTCATCAATACTCTTTTATGAACCACTTGAATCTCCATCTACATTTTCAAAACCTGCACCTGTTTTACTACCAGCAGAAAGATTTTCTTTACCTTTCTTGGATGTATTTGATGAATTTGCTGGACTGAAATTTCCACGCAGTCTTCCACTCCATGGATTTGAGTTGGAACTATTTCTTGGTGATGCATCCGGTCCACTCAAAACTTGAGATTCTGCACTAGATTTTTCAGCATTTTCTTTGTCATTTGGTTCAAGATTCAGTCCTTCTTTGGCATCTGCATAGAAGCTTGACATTTCATCAAATACCACATCTCTGCTCATCTTCACCTATCGTGTGAGTGGGTTATAACATTTGCACCCCTTTTGCTCAAGGGAATATCCAATGAAGACACATTTTTCTGCTTTTGAATCAAGCTTCGTCCTCAACTCATCTGGAACATGTACATATGCAATATAGCCAAAAACTTTCAGATGTGATAAGTTTGGCTTTTTACCTGTAAACTTCTCTTCGGGTGTAACTTGATGTACAACAGCAGTCGGAGTTCTGTTCATGCTGTATACAGCAGTATGCATAGCTTCTGCCCAATAACAATGAGGCATATTCTTCTCAGCCATCAAGGCTCTTGCTATTTCTGCAATATGTCTATTTTTGCATTCAGCAACACCATTCTGTTGTGGTGTGTATCTGCATGAAAACTGACACCGAATTCCATGATTTTTTAGAAAACTGCTGAACTCATTTGACATGTATTCACCTCCTCCATCAGATCTTAATGGTTGAATGTACTTCCCTGTCTGCTTTTCCACCATAGCTTTAAAATTCTGGAAGTGAGTGAACACCTCGCTCTTCTCTTTCATGAAATATACCCATACTTTGCGTGTATGATCATCAATGAAGGTAACATAAAACCTGCAACTGCCCATAGATGTGGTCTTTGCTGGACCCCAAACATCTGTATGTACTACTTCTAGTACATTCTCACTAACATGCTTGTCATGTGGAAATGATGCTCTTGACTGTTTACCAAATTGACATGCTGCACATACCTTTTGCATTTCCGCAACTTTGAAATTTGGTAGTCCATGGACAATCTCCTTTGACTGCATCATTTTCAACCTTTGCAAGTTTGCATGTCCAATCCATTTGTGCCATATCTCTATATCTGCAATAACTCCTGCACCTTTTGCAAACATGGCTGCATTCATTTCAGGAATCTTCACATTTAAGGTGAACATCCTACCCACTTTGTTTCCTTTAGCAACCAATCGTCCATCCTGCTTGTACTCTTCTACATATAATCCATCAGCACTGAACCTCACTTGTAATCCCTGGTCAACCATTTGTCCAACAGAAACCAGATTCTTTGTTATATTTGGAACATGCAACACATCAGCAAGATGTTTTACCTTCCCGTCCTCCATAGACAATGCTATGTTTCCTGTATGGTCAATAAGATGCGATGTATCATCACCTGTTTCAACATATCTAGGAACTGGCATTTTTTGCAAACTACTAAAACATTCTGCATGACTGGTCATGTGATTTGAAGCACCTGAATCAACATACCAGAAATTATCATTCGATTTTGAAACACCAGCAGACATTGTATTCATCATGTGATGTTGAACCATAAACAGCTTCTCAGAATCATTTGCACTTATGGATGCATAGTTGTTTTGCTGCCTTCTGTTATTTTGATTCTTTAACATGCAATCACATTCAAAGTGTCCAGGTTTACCACAATTCCAGCATCCTTTACTATCATTACCTGAATCATTTCTTTGGAAATTTCTGCGACCTCTTTGGCTCCCCCTGCCTCAAAACTGTCCTCTTCACCATCACCTTTTCCACGAGCTCTCTAGAGCCAGGCTGGCTCTGATACCATGTCACGCGGAAGGAGATAAGGAAGAGAGCTCACACACACACTCTCACTCTCAAGGAGAAGCACACACACAGATTGAGGCAAGGAAGAATAATCTTCTTCTTCTTCTTCTATTACATAAAAGGAATGTACAAGAATGACCTAAAAACAAGAATACAACAAGTGCAATATATAAAGATCAGTACATAAGGAAAAAACTTAATATCCGCGAATGAGTGAGCTGGCAAGAAACAAATGTGCCATCACTCTCGGTAGATAAATCTAATAAAGCTCAATGAAGTATCCCTGACATATATCGGTATGACCACTATACATGTCAGAGAAAAAAAAACTGGTACGTGTCATCCTGGATCATCACATGTTGAGCTTGATATCTCAACAATTCACATCCATTTGGACTAGCTCTAAGTCCATTGCAAGGAATAAGAGCAACATGCACATGCTAGTTATCTTGACCATTCGAGAGAAGATTTCCTCAAAATCAACACCATGTTGTTGCTTAAAACTCGTTGCAACAATTTATGCTTTATACTTTGGAGAAGCACTATCTGATGTGAATTTCAAATTATATACCCATTTACATGGTAAAGATTTCCTACCCTTTGGCAAAGGTAGTAAATCTTGAGTACCATTCTTTAGAATCCAACTCACTCTTCATGGCACGCTCCCACTTGACATGATCCACTGTTTGCATAGGCTCTTTGTAGCAAGAAGGCTCATCAACACCTGTTAGCATAACAAAATCAAAACCTGGAACATATCTATTAGGTGGATGTGAGACACATGTAGAGCGTCTCAATGGTTGTTAAACAGTAACATTTGCAAACTGATTTGATCGGACATTCTCTTGAACATCCCTATGTGCATCATTCTTATGCATGCTAACTAGAGGACTAGTATCCTCAAACACCACTCTTCTCACTTCAACCTCCTTTATGGGCTGTTTATGCATCTTAGAATCATTGAAAATAACATCACTACTTCTGGTCACTGATTGTGTTTCAGGATCTCATAAGCGATATCCAAATTGTCCTTCTCGACCATATCCAAGAAAAATGCATTTTTTTGACTTATGGTCCAACGTGCTTCTAAGGTTATTGGGCATATGAACATATGATTCACACCCAAAAATGCAAAGATGATCATAATATGGTGGCGTCCCTATCTGTAACTCTTGTGTCACTTTCAAACCTTTGGCAGTACTAGGTGAAAGGTTAATCACGTGAATTGTAGTCAATACTGCTTCTACCCAAAAGCCTCCTAAAAGGTTTGCACGATGCATCATAGAAACTACTCTATCTTGAATAGTTCTATTCATCCTTTCAACTACAACATTCTATACTAGGGTATAAGGAGCTGTAAACTCTACAAATTCCTCTAGACTGACAAAAAAGGTTGAATTCATGTGAGGTATAATCACCCCCATTATCTGAACATAAAGCCTTAAGCTTAGGTGCTTTTTCAGTCTCAACTGAAGCAAGCCATTTTCTGAAAGTAGGGAATACCTCATCCTTTGCGTTGATAGGATATACCCAAAATTTTCTAGTAGCATCATCTATGAAAGTGAAAAAGTAAAGAGAACAACCTAATGACCTTGTGGGCATAGGACCACACACATCTGTATGAACAAGATCTAAAGGCTGAATTGAAGAGTCAATGTGCCTCTTGTGCACATTCGTAGTTTGCTTTCCATATTGACAATGCTCACAAAATGAAAAATGAGAGAAAAATAACACAAGTAGCCAGAATGGAAAATATTTTCCATTCCACTATATGATATATGGCCCAAATGGCCATGCCAAAATACAAGCCATAGGTGTTGAATAACATCTATCAAGTGTTCTTTCTATGATACAAATAAAGGAATAAGTGAGCCAACTTTAGCTCCTTTTGCAATAACCATATTTCCCTTTGATATGCAAAAGGACGGAGCATAGAAGACCACCTTATAACCAAGGTCATTTTGATCAACTGAACTCAAAGTGCATGATAACTGAGGTTCATGGTGTACATTATGCATAGTAAATTTTGAACCATCAATGAATTGTATAACCACATCTCCAATCCCCACAACGTCACACTAGTAAAGTAAGAGTCACCAAGTCTCACTATACCAAGAGAATTTATTCCATAATTAGAGAACCATTCTATCAATGGTATCACATGGAAAGAAGCACCAAAATCTAGCAGGCATATGTGGGAAAGACAATTATACATAAGAGCCTCAGTTGGCATAGTACTATCAAGTTTCAACACATCAACATCATCATAAATAGCATTAATTTCTTCAATCTTCACACTCGAAGTAGATGGTGCAGGTAGTTGTTTAACATGCCCATCAACATTCTATCCTTTATCTTTAGCATTCTTTAATGCATAACAATCTTTCTTCATGTGTACTTTCTTATGACAATAATGGCATTTGATATCCATCTTCCTTGATTTACTTCTAGTCTTATTCCATTGACCATTCTTTTTCTTTTTCTTGCTCCTACCATGTTGCTTATCTTTCCTTGGTAAGAATCATGAACATTATATGCATCTCCACTTTGATTGCCAACCATAGATTTTCTATGAATCTCCTCACTCAAAAGTGCTCCACAGATGTCATCATAGACTAGTTTACCACCAGGTGCACTATCACTAATAGTTGTGCAAAATGTATCCCATGATGATGGCAAGGTGCATAACAACAAGATTGATTTGATTTCAGTATCCATATCCATTTTTTGAGCATGTAATTGGGAGAATATAGCATCAAACTCATTTAGATGAGTATCAACACTACCTATGTCCTTCATGTGAAGGTCATATAACTTTCTCATCAGATACACTTTATTTGATGCTATCTCTTTTTCATATGTATTGAATAACTTCTTCCAAAGCTCCTTCGCACTTTCTGAGTCTAATACTATAAAATAAGCATTATCTACTAGGTGCAATCGAATGGTAGACCTGGCCATTTCATCTAACTCATCCCAATCATCTTCATCCATGTCAGTGGGCTTCTTTGAGATTCCATTTACTAGCTTCCATTGCCTCCTCTGAATCAGCACATCTTTGATCTGATTCTTCCATAGAGCAAAGTGTGTGCCATCAAATTTTTGGATCTCAAAATGGTCTTTGCCCTGCAAGTTATAGCTCCTCCTCGAAACAGTGGCACTAGACCCTTATCCACTAGATGTGCCTGAGACCTCTAATGCCATGATGGTAGAGAACCGAATAGAATGGTAATGGAGATAGAAGAGTCCATACACGACTAAGGCTCAAAAAAGGATGACCAACTATCAGATTCTTGGTGGGAATTTAGTAGTCTCCCTAGAAAAATGAATTAATGAACACTAATGACCAACCAAAAGGATTATGTGAGAATAAATGTGCTCACACAAATAAGTGTATCAAGGAGTAAAGTCGACCATTGTATAGTTGAGAAATCCAAAAAATTTGGATTTTTTTTTGTGAGAGTATCCTTTGCAAAATGAGCATATGATCAGTGTCAAAATCTCATAAAACTGCAAGTGCTGGCATGTTTACCTGATACATATAATCAGTTACCCGAAAGAGGCCAACTAGGCTTATCGAGCACCTATGAACAACTATCATACATCTCCTATGGCAAAGCTGGGTAAGTCTTCCACTTGCATCATCAAGGAGACCCCGACATCTGGGTGTCTCCCAATTAAGAAAACCTCGCCACGACCCTCTCTATCAAACATAAAAGGCTTTATGTAAAAAATGTAACCGCTATATCAATGACGACATGGATGTACATAAGCAGTATCCACAAAAGCATATATAATGTATATGTGCTCAATATATGCAATAAAATGGCACTTAAAAGCTGAATTCATTGCCCAAACAATTGCCAACAACACTTGCAAGTGTCTGTCGACTTTGTTCTTTAGGCTCAAAAACCTGCATATACTTGCAGTGGCTTCTCCCACCACAACTAAAACCTTTCAAGAAACTTGTAGATTAATTAGTGTGGCTGAAATCATAGCCCAAAAGGTGAACATTCATTGTGGAAGAAGTACAAAGAACACTCTTCTTGATGTTCTTGTACCTCTATGGAGAGAAGTATGCATGAAAGTAATCCAAAATGGCTCCAAAAATCAGACAAAAAATGCTTCAAAAAAAGGCTTTGAAAGCAAAGAATGAAGCTTTGAAGGTCCAAAACTTGTTGAAGATAATGTGAAACTTACTCTTTCCCCTTCTTCAAGCACCAAAAGATTGTAGCTTAGTGGCAAGAGATTGCCACGATTAAGTGAGCTCCAGGGGGAACAATACTAGGATGGGTGATCTCGAGAGAAGTATCGAGAACCTCCATCTTCCTTGATTGTTGAGGTCCTCCCTCACACATAGCCAACAACACCAATGGTGACTTGGGTGACTCGTATGAAAAGGTATATACCTTGGCATACCTTGTCATAAGAGTCATCGAAGTCACTGATTTGGAAAGTCTATGCGTTGGGTGGATGGGGGGGTGCTCACTTTGCTCGCACAAAAGGAAAAAATCTTTTGCAGTGAAATGCTTTGATATCAGTGAAATATTCTTCTTGAGAGCTTTGCAACAATATGCTCAGAGTAGAAAGTCAAGCTCAAGCACCACACACGGTACTCCACACAAAGGCTGTAAAATACACAGAAAAACATAGTACACAAGGAGCACAAATGCAGACTTCTTAGGTGTTACAAATGCGATCAAACTTATAGTCTGTGGCTGACTCATATGAAAAGGTATATACCTTGGAATACCTTGTCATACAAGTAATCAAAGTCACTGATTTGGAAAATCTATGCCTTGGGCGGATGGGTGGGTGCTCGCTTCGCTCGCACAAAAGGAACAAATCTTTTGCATCAAAATGCTATGATATCAGTGAAATATTTTGATGGTGATGCACCATAGTGCACTCTTCTTCTTGAGAGCTCCACAAAGATACCCTCAGAGTGGAAAGTCAAGCTCAAGCACCACACACGGTACTCCACACAGAGGCTATAGAATATGCAGAAAAACATAGTACACAAGGAGCACAAACGCAGACTTCTTAAGTGTTACAAATGCGGTCAAACTTACAGTCTGTGGCTGACTATGACACTATATGTTTTATTAAAGAGCATATATAAAAGTGTCCGGTGGCCATTTTGTTGAGATATCAAGCTCAACATGTGATGATCCAAGATGACAAGTATCAGTTTTTCGTTTCTCTGACATGTATAGTGGTCACGCCAGTATCTGTCAGGGATACTTCATTAAGCTTTATTAGATTTATCTACCGAGAGTGATGGCATATTTGTTCCTCGCCAGCTCACTCATTCACGAACATTAGGTTTTTCCTTATGTAATGATCTTTATATATTGCACTTCTTGTATTCTTGTTTTAGGTCATTCTTGTACATTCCTTTTTATGTAATAGAAGAAGCAGAAGAAGATCATTCTTCCTTGCCTCAATTTGTGTGTGAGCTTCTCCTTGAGAGTGAGAGTGTGTGTGTGAGCTCTCTTCCTTATCTCCTTCCTTGTGACATGTGTATCAGAGCCAACATGGCTGTGGAGAGCTCATGGAGAAGGCGATGGTGAAGAGTACGCAGCAAGGCATGGAGAGAACGTGATTCACAAATGACCTCTGTTTGTCAGATCAAAGTTTCGGAGCCATCTCGACCTCTGTTTCGAGCTCGCAAGGTGGGGCCCATAGAAAAACTAGGTGAGTTTTAGAAACTGTAACTTGCGTTGTGTTCGACAATACTCATATATTCTAGATCCAGAATTTCAAGTGATTCTGTGTATTGTTGATACATGAAAACTATGTTTTTCTGAGATCGAACTATCATGTCATAGTGCAACAGTGTTCAAGCAGGTGCTACTTGTAGTGTTTTGCAGTGTTGTGAATTGCTACAGAAATGGCAAACACAAATGGGATGAGTCAGCTTATGAGCGATAAGTTGGACAAGAACAACTTCCATGCTTGGAGATTCAGAATGACGAATTTCTTGATGAGAAAAGGCTACTGGAAGTACATCAAAGGAGAGAATGAAAATGCTATACAGTTACCAAAAAGGAATCAAAATGCAGATCAAGTAAGAGCATATGAGGAATGGAATCAAGGAGCACGAAAGGTAATGTACTGGCTCTCTATTAGCATACAGGATAGCATGATTGGACACATATAGGATGCCAAGACTCCAAAAGAGGCTTGGAATAGTTTGGTCATGTTGTATGAGACCCATACAAAGGCACAGAAATTGCAACTCAAGAACAAGCTATATACATTGGAGAAGAAGAGTATGTTGGTAAGTGACTACACCTTGAAAATCAAAAGCATATGTGAGTCACTTGCATCTATTGGCGTGAATGTAGATGATGATGATAAGGTGGAAGTGTGTCTTCGTGGTTTAGGAGCTACATATAAGCAATTCAGAACTTTATACAGACTAGGTAAAATATTTCAAATTTTGCTGATCTGGTATCTATGCTGATTATTGAAGAAAAGAATCTTGGTGAGGATTCAAACTCCCAAGGAAAATCTAGTTCTGAGAAGGTATTCTACTCTGGTAGAGGAGGAGGTAGAGGTAGAGGTTTTGGAAGTGGAAGAGGAAATAGTAACCAAGACCAAAGTCAACAACAGAATCATGCACGAGGAAGAGGACAGTTTCAAGGCAGGGGGAGCCAAAGAGGTCGCATAAATTTCTAAAGAAATGATTTAGGTAATGACAGTAAAGGATGCTGGAATTGTGGTAAACCTGGACACTTTGAACATGATTGCAGTTTGAACAATCAAAATAACAGAAGACAATAAAACAACTATGCATCTACAAGTGCAGATGATTTTGAGAAGTTCATGGTTCAACATCACATGATGAATACAATGTCTGCTGGTGATTCAAAATCGAATGATAATGTTTGGTATGTTGATTCAGGTGCTTCAAATCACATGACGAGTCATGCGGAATGGTTTAGTACTTTGCAAAAATTGCCAGTTCCTAGATATGTTGAAACAGGTGATGACACATCACATCCTATTGAGCATACAGGAAACATAGCACTATCTATGGAGGATGGAAAGGTAAAACATCTTGCTGATGTGCTGTATGTTCCAAATATAACAAAGAATCTGGTTTCCGTTGGACAAATGGTTGACCAGGGATTACAAGTCAGGTTCAATGATGATGGATTATATGTAGAAGAGTACAAGCAGGATGTACGATTGGTTGCCAAAGGAAACAAAGTGGGTAGGATGTTCACCTTGAATGTGAAGATTCCTGAAATGAATGAAGCCATGTTTGCAAAAGATGCAGGAGTTATTGCAGATATAGAGATGTGACACAAATGGATTGGACATGCAAACTTGCAAAGGCTGAAATTGATGTAGTCAAAGGAGATTGTCCATGGACTACCAAATTTCAAAGTTGCAGAAATGCAAAAGGTATGTGCAACATGTCGATTTGGTAAACAATCAAGACATCATTCCCACATGACAAGCAGGTTAGTGAGAATGTACTAGAAATAGTACATACAGATGTTTGGGGTCCAACAAAGACAACATGTATGGGCGGTTGCAGGTTTTATGTTACTTTCATTGATGACCATACACGCAAAGTATGGGTATATTTCATGAAAGAGAAGAGTGAGGTGTTCACTCACTTCCAGAATTTTAAAGCTATGGTGGAAAAGCAGAAAGGGAAGTACATTCAGACATTAAGAGATACACACCACAACAGAATGGTGTTGCCGAACGCAAAAATAGACATATTGCAGATTTAGCAAGAGCCTTGATGGTTGAGAAGAATATGCCTCATTGTTATTGGGCAAAAGCTGTGCATACTGCTGTATACATCATGAATAGAACTCCGACTGCTACTATACATGAAGTTACACCTGAAGAGATGTTTATAGGTAAAAAGCCAAACTTATCACATCTGAAAGTTTTTGGTTGTATTGCATATGTACATGTCCAAGATGAATTGAGGACGAAGCTTGATCCAAAAGCAGAAAAGTGTGTCTTCATTGGATACTCCCTTGAGCAAAAGGGATATAAATGTTATAACCCACTCACACGACAGGTAAAGGTGAGCAGAGATGTGGTATTTGATGAAATGTCAAGCTTCTATGCAGATGCCAAAGAAGGATTGAATTTTGAACCAAATGACAAAGAAAATGCTGAAAAATCAAGTGCAGAATCTCAAATTTTGAGTGGATCCGATGCATCACCTAGCAATAGTTCCAACTCAAATCCATGGAGTGGAAGATTGCGTGGAAATTTCAGTCCAGCAAATTCATCAAATACATCCAAGAAAGGTAAAGAAAATCTTTCTGCATGTCATAAAACATGTGCAAGTTTTGAAGACGTTGATGGAGATTCAAGCAATTCAGAAAAGAGTCTTGATGAGGAACTTGGACTGCCCTCTGTGAAGACTCTAGGAGTAAGAAGGGCACATGTAGATGATACAAGAAGTGACCTAGGACCAAGAAGATCTAGGAGGATGCAGAATTCAGTGCAACGATTGACGTATGATAGTTATATGGCTCGTCATTGTGCCTACATGACAAAGGTAATACAAGATGCTTAACCTTCTTGCTTTGAAGATACAATTGGAATTGCAGATTGGGAAAAATCTATGGATGAGGAGATGGCTGCACTTTATGGAAATGATACATGGAAGCTGGTTCCATTGCCATAAGGAAAGAAACCCATAGACTGCAAATGGGTTTACAAGGTAAAGCATAATGTTGATGGTAGCATAAGAAGGTATAAAGCACGATTGGTAACTAAAGGATATGCACAGACATATGGCATGGATTATGAGGAAACATTCAGCCTTGTAGCTAAACTATCTACTATCAAAACACTTGTTGCATTTGCTACAACAAAAGGATGGGCTTTGCATCAGATGGATGTGAAGAATGCTTTCCTACATGGTGAGTTACAGGAAGAAGTATATATGGACCAGCCACAAGGATATGAAGATTCAAAGCATGCAAAATATGTTTGCAGGTTGCAAAAGGCTTTGTATGGGCTGAAGCAAACCCCTCGTGCATGGCATGCAATGATTTTTGATTACTTAACCAGCATTGGGTTTTCTATGTGTGATGCGGATCACTCACTATATGCAAGGAAGGATGATGATGGCATCACTATTGTGGCCATTTATGTTGATGACCTGATTGTAGGGGGTGATAATGAAGGAAGCATCAAAGAGGCAAAGCAACTCCTTATGCAGGAATTTGACATGAAAGATCTTGGCAGCATGTGAGGCATCATGGCTAGAGATGATACTTGCATATTTAGGTATGGAAGTGCAAAAGCCTATCAATATCTATTGTGATAATCTTAGCAGTATACAATTAGAACGAAATCCTGTTTTTCATGCTAGAACAAAGCATATCAAGGTACATTATCACTTCATCAGAAAGAAGGTATTAGGAGGTGATATTGGTCTTGTCTATGTGAGAACAGATGAGCAGATTGCTGATATTTTCACTAAGGCATGAAGCAGAGAAGCTGAAGAAGTTTTGAAAGATGCTTGGCTTAGAGGACATGGCGTTGAGCTTGAGGGGGGGTGTTGAGATATCAAGCTCAACATGTGATGATCCAGGATGACACGTATCAGTTTTTTGTTTCTCTGACATGTATAGTGGTCACACTAGTATATGAGGGATACTTCATTGAGCTTTATTAGATTTATTGTGAAGAGATGGATAGGTATGTGCTTGAAGATGAAGAGGTGTTGCAAAATCCTTGATCTACACCAGGCAAATGAACTCTAGGAGTAGATGGTGGGCTCTTTTAGCTTGCCAATGGATGTATTAGACAGCCTATGTACCTTGGAAGATCACTCTCAAAAAGATAGATCAAAACAGATAAGTTGGAGTTAGCTCAGAGGTGAAAACTTGCTATTCTTGGTTCATACACCTGTCCAGTGTTTTACATAATTCTCTGAGCACAGCAGCAATTAGCTTAATTCCTCTTGGGGAAGTCTAGGTAGCTTAAACAGCTAACTTTCAAGAGTAATCTCATCAAAAATAACAAACCACACACTGAGAATGAGTTTTAACAAGTGATGACATCATCCCGATTTTCACGGGCTGGTACAGTTTGAGACCAGTGAGCAGAAAATCAACATAACTCAAAATGTAGGAATCCAATGATTATGCAAATTTGTATGGTTATAATAGACAGTAAGCTGAATCCAACAAGCTTTAAATCACTGAATTTGGATAAGTAAACACTGAGAAACACCTCTGACAAGATGAGTGAAAACGTCGGGTACCTGACAGAGAAGGGAAAATGCACAGACACTGTTGACTTCAACTGAACATAACTGAAGATTGCAACATCAAAAGGAGATGAAAATTTGTGAGAATATAGTACACTTATAGAGATAACTTTACCAAGTTAAATCACTGAAAATGATGCACCAAGCTTAGAGAAAACATCTCTGCAAGCTGACTGAGAAAACTGAGAGTAATGGCAGTGAGTAGTACACTTCACAAGAACATGGAAAGATGAACTCAAATAATCATGAAAATGAAAGTATATTGCTTGTACAATACAATGACTTACGGATACATATGTGTGCCTTGTAATCACACCTTGATATGGCATAAAGATCAGCTCTTGGAGGTCTTCACATAGGTCTCTCTAACCACGACTAAAACTGCCATCTATTTATAGTTGAGTTTGGGAGGCTAACTTCCCTCAATCACTCTCCAATCAATCAATGATTGATTTGATTCTCTACCTACCACAAATCACAAATTCGTGGCTCCTCTTTCCATTCTTGATAAAGTGGACTCAACCACTTAAGATTCTCTTACTTTTACATTAAGTAAACTCTTCATAAGTTACAAGAGGTAGTTCACAAGTGAACTTTACATAGTCTTCATTTTGAAGCTTCTTCTAAGACTTTGTGAGACTCAAGCCAATACTAAGGCTTGTCATAGACTTGCTCCAATAGCTCCCCCTCAAGCCAAGTATGCTTGAGGTCTTCAATCTTCCAAGATTACCTGCAAACCTATCATAGCCTTGAATTTGCAAAGCTTTGTACCATCCAATGCTTTGGTTAGAATATCTGCACATTGTTGATGAGTGGACACATATGATATTTGAATCTCTTTGCTTAGAACCTTTTCTCGTACATAGTGATAATGAACTTCAATATGTTTAGTCCTTGCATGAAAAATAGGATTAGTAGCCAAATGAATAGAACTCATATTGTCACCAAAAATAGTTGGAGTTCCAAACTCCAATCCAAGATCTTTGAAGAATGTCTTCATCCACATAGCTTCTTGAGTAGCTATGGCAAGACCTCTGTATTCAGCTTCAGTAGAAGAGAGAGCAATTGTGGGTTGCTTCTTTGATGACCATGAAATAAGCTTTGAACATGCAAAGGTAAGATAATCTGAAGTGCTCCTTCTATCTTCCTTGGAGCCAGCCCAATCTGCATCAGAAAATAGCTTCAAACCTAAATCAGATACATAAGGATAATAAAGTCCTTCATTTATGGTTCCTTTGAGATACTTGAGAATCCTTTTGGCAGCATCCATATGTGGTTTCCTTGGTGTGTGCATAAATTGACTCAGCACACTCACACTGTAACATATATCTACTCTTGTCAATGTGGCATAGTTGAGACTACCCACTAGACTTTGATATGATGTGATGTCCTCTATGAGTTCACCTTCATGTGAGATCAATTTGTGATTGACCTCCATTGGAGTACCTGCAATCTTACAATCTTGCATCTTGAATTTTGCCAACATGTCCTTAATGTACTTCCTTTGAGTGAGAAACAAACCATGATCTTTGTAGACAACTTCCAAACCTAGGAAGTAGGTAAGTGAACCCAAATCACTTATCTTGAACTCTTCTCTCATCTGATCTTTGATCTTCTTCATACCATCTGCATCATTTCCTGTCAATATAATATCATCTACATATACACATAGGTAGATGACCTCGGAATTA